>CAMZMU010000043.1:51890772-52254255 GCA_947311845.1 Poa pratensis
AGTTTATACTATTACTACTTCTGAAAATGCTTCAAACTCAAGTGTTAGCAAACCTCCTACATTAATGGCAAGATAATTGGTGTTGGTAATGTTTCCACTTCTATTGCAAAATGTCCTAAATTGCCTGATAACTCTGAAACTGTCTTGATAAAGATGCTGAAATTTCTAGTATAAGGAAGATAATACTCCATCTCCTTTGATGATAATGATTTTGATTTTGATGGTTAATATTTCTGAAGTAATTACATTCTTGCAAAAGCTTGCTAGAATCCTAAGGCAAGTGAGATAAACATGGCTTTTACTAAACATATTACTAATGCTCTCATACAAGTGAGGGAAGAAAAATTGAAACGTGAAGTATCCATCCCTAGGAAGTTAGAAGATGGTTGGGAGCCATCATTAAAATGAAATTGAATGACTTTGATTGCAATGCTTTGTGTGACCTTGGTGCTAGTATTTCTGTTATGCCTAAAAGATTTATGATATGCTTGATTTAGCACCTTTGGAAAATTGTTACTTGGATGTTCACCTTGCTGATTCTACTATTAAAAACCTTTGGGAAGAATTGATGATGTTCTTATCATGGTTAACAACAATTATGTCCCCGTTGATTTTATTGTCTTGGATATTGAATGCAATCCATCATGCCCTATTGTGCTGGGAAGACCTTTTCTTAGAACTGTAGGTGCTATTATTGATATGAAAGAAGGGAATATAAAATATCAATTTCCTCTCAAGAAAGGTATGGAACACTTTCCTAGGAAGAAGATTAAGCCACCTTATGATTCTATTGTTCGAACAAATTACAATGTTGATGCTTCTTCACTTGGTAATACTTGATGCATGCTTTGTGCCTAGCTAAAAGGCGTTAAAGAAAAGCGCTTATGGGAGGCAACCCATTATTTTTATTTCTGCAATTTTTCTTTTATTGAGTCAAGGAGTTGTTTACTTCTGTAGCAACTCCTTTGTATCTTTATTTTCTCGCATTGTTGTGCCAAGAGTAGCCTCTAATGTTAAGATGATGCTTAATTTTGATTGCTGCGCAGAAACAGATTTTTGCTGTTCACTGTACGAAATTCCTAAAATCACCAGATTGTTAATTAAATCTGAAAATTTTTGTGCGTAATCTTTATGAATGTCTGAATCTTTCATTAGTTCAAGTTTTTCGATCTGAGCGTCGTAAGTGCCTCGAAAAAATTCGTCTTTGCGGACTGTTCTGTTTTAGACAGATTATGCCTTTTTATTTTGCATTCTCTCTTTTACTAGTGTTGAGTGAAATTCTTTTTTGGGTGGAAGAGCTTCACATAACATCAGTGGCTGTAGCTAATGTTTAAAGTAACAATCATATTGCGTCTTTATAGAACATGTGAATTTTTGATTATGCACTAACCCTCTAATGAGATTACTTTGAGTTTGGTGTGACGGAAGTTTTCAAGGGTCAAGAGAGAAGGATGATATAATAGGATCAAGAAGAGTGAGAGCTTAAGCTTGGGGAGGCTCCCATGGATCTCCCCAGCATATTTCAAGAAGACTCAAGCGTCTAAGCTTGGGGATGCCCAAGGCATCCCCTTCTTCATCGGCAAAATTATCAGGTCATCTCTAGTGAAACTATATTTTAATTCTTTCACATCATATGTGCTTTTCTTGGAGCGTCTGTGTGCTTTTATTTTCAGTATTGCACTTTTATTTTCAATAAAGCTTGACTGGACCCTAGCATTCTTGATTGGGAGAGAGACACGCTCCGCTTTTTCATGAGAATACTCCTATTCTTCACTTATATTTGTTGAGTATTCATATCTAGCGCTGTTCAGCTTTTAGCTCTTGTTTTCATGTATCTCTTGTCAGAGCTATTAGCTTTCTTTTGTAGAAAGTACTCTCTTGCTTCACTTATATTTGTTTGGAGAGTTGTTGAAATAAATTGATTGGTGTTTGGTTGGTTCAGAAAATGTTGCATGTGGTAATTGGTATAAGGAAAAACTTGCTTAATCTTGTAGATCACTAAATGGATAACTTGATGCTTGTCAATTGTTTTGAGTTAACAAGTAGATCATGATTAAATTTGTGCATCACATGAGTTAAGCCTATTAGTGAAGAACTACCGTAAAGCTTGTTGAAAATTTGGTTTGCATCGGTGGTATCTCTAAGGTCTAGATATTTTCTAATAAAGGGTTTGGTTAACAAGGAAGACGGTATGAAGTCTTATAACGTTTGCAATATGTTTGTCATATAAAACTTGGTGTACGGGTTGATATTCTTGTTTGCTTACATAACCTTGCTAGCCTAAACTCTGTACTGAGAGGGAATGCTTCTCGTGCATCCAAATCCTTGAGCCAAAATCCATGCCATTTGTGTCCACCATAACTACCTATATGTGGTATTTCCTTGCCACTCCAAGTAAATTTTTCATGTGCTACCTTTAAATTATTCAAAATGTTATTATTCCCTTTTTGTGTCAATGTTTACTAGCTCATGAGGAATTAGTGTGGTTATTCTTTATTCTATTTGTCAAATGGACTTTTACACCTGGACTAGTGGCATATACATCCGCTTATCCAATAATTTGCAAAAAGAGCTGGCAACGGGGTGCCCAGTCCCAATTAATTACAACTTTAACCAATTAATTCTCTTCACACTTTTGCCCTGATTCATCAGTAAGCAATGACAAACAGTGAAATACCTGAATGTGTGTAAACCAAAGAGAAAGAGGGATGATCTGCCTTGCTGGTAGAAATAACGTCCTTCATGGGAGCCGCTCTTAAAAGTCCGTTTGACAGGTAGAATACTGTTCTCACCCGCTACCATTCGTTGACAATTAACAAACACCTCTCAAAAATAGATACTCCTCCATGGTATGTGATTGATGGAAGGCACCCGAGGATTCGGTTAGCCATGGCTTGTGTTAGCAAGGTTGGGAGGAGTATCAAATATTTTATGCAATCTCTATATGCTTTCAAAAACCTAAAAGCTCTAGCACATGACTTAATCCCTGCTTCCCTCTGCGAAGGGCCTTTCTTTTACTTTTATGTTGAGTCAGTTTTCCTATTCTTTCTGTCTTCCACAAGCAAACACTAGTGTCAACTTTGTTACAACATGTTATATGCTACGTATTGGACTTGTTATACTACTTTGTGTTGACATATCCATGAGATAAATATGTTGAAAGTTGAAGCAAATGCTGAAACTAATTTTCCTTTGTGTTGATTAAATACCTTTTATTAGAAACTATTGCTTTATGAGTTAACACTTATGCAAAACTGTTTGATGCTTGTCTCGAAAGTACTATTCATGAAAACGTTTAGCTTGTGTGATTCATTGTTTACTCATTATCTATTTGGTAGCAAATTATAGACCATTGACTTGGATCACTTCATTCATTTACATGTGCCTTGCAATATTATATGATCAAGATTATGATGGTAGCATGTCACCTCAAAAATTATTTTGTTTTTATCGTTTACCTACTCGAGGACGAGTAGGAACTAAGCTTGGGGATGCTGATACGTCTCAAACGTATCTATAATTTTTGATGTTCCATGCTTGTTTTATACCAATTGCTACATGTTTTGCATCTACTTTATATCACTTTTATACATTTTTTGGGACTAACCTATTAACAAGATGCCGAAGTGCCAGTTCCTGTTTTCTGCTGTTTTTGTATTCCAGAAAAGCTAGTCTGGAAATATTCTCGGAATTGGACGAAACTTCACGGGGAGCTATTTTCCAGAACACACCTGAAGGACCAAAGAGCAACAGAGGAGCCACGTGGGCCCCACACGGGCAGGGCGCCCCCCCTCTGGCGCGCCCTAGGTGTGGGCCCCACGGGGCCTCCAGCCGCCGCCCTTTCGCCTACTTATTCCCCCGACGCGAAAACCCTAAGTGCCTGAGCAATATCCACGAAAAGTTCCAGAGACGCCGCCGCCGTCAACCCTAGCTCGGGAGGGTCCAGAACCTCTTCCCGGCACCCTGCCGGAGAGGGGAATCGTCACCGGAGGCTTCTACATCGCCATGCCTGCCTCCGGAGTGATGCGTGAGTAGTTCATCCTTGGACTACGGGTCCATAGCAGTAGCTAGATGGTTGTCTCTCCACTTTGTGCCATCATGTTTAGATCTTGTGAGCTGCCCTACATGATCAAGATCATATTATTGTAATGCTACATGTTGTGTTTGCTGGGATCCGATGAATATTGAATACTATGTCAAGTTGATTATCAATCTATCTTATATGTTATTTAAGATCTTGCATGCTTTCCGTTACTCGTAGATGCTTTGGCCAAGTAGATGCTTGTAACTCCAAGAGAGAGTATTTATGCTAGATAGTGGGTTCATGCCTCCGTTTAATCTGGGACAGTGACAGAAAGTTCTAAGGTTGTGGATGTGCTGTTGCCACTAGGGATAACCTAACGATGCTATGTCCACGGGCATATGTGTTTGTTTACATTACGCACTTTACTTAATGCAATTATCCGTTGCTTGCAACTTAATACCAACGGGGGACTCGGATGACAACCCGGCGGTGGATTATTAGTCATAGATGCTGTTGGATAACGGTCTATGTATTTGTCGTAATGCCCAATTAAATATCATAGTAGTCATCATGTCATGTATATGCATTGTCATGCGCTCACTATTTGTCAATTGCCCAGCTGTAATTTGTTCACCCAACATGTTAGTTATCTTTTATGGAGAGACACCTCTAGTGAACTGTGGACCCAGGTCCATTCTTTTACATTGATTAAACCACAAACTACAAACTGTTTACTTTTTCATTCTCTGCAATTTACTACTGTTTTCCACACCATACGTTTAATCCTTTGTTTTCAGCAAGCCGTGAGATTGACAACCTCACTGTCACGTTGGGGCAAAGTAGTTTGATTGTGTTGTGTGCAGGTTCCACGTCAGCGCCGAAATCCCTAGTGTTGCGCTGCATCACATTTCGCCGTTGACAACTTTCAGAAGTGCCGCTGCTCCTACTGGTTCGATAAACTTGGTTTCATACTGAGGGAAAACTCGCTGCTAGACTGCATCATACCTTCCTCTTGGGATCTCCCAACGGACGTGTACTGCACGACAAGCAACACTACTACCACTTTTCTTGTTGTCTGTGTAAGTTGCAATGTTTGTTTAATAATATGTCTCGTACAACTTATTTTCCTCTGATATGTCTCGTACATAGATAATAATATGTCTCGTACATAGATAATATGTCTCATACAAACATAAATATGAATATGTCTCGTACATAGATAATATGTCTCATACAAATATAAATATGAATATGTCTCATACATAGATATAAATATGTCTCATAGATAGTAGTACATAGATAGAAATATGTCTCATACATAGATAGAAATATGTCTCACAGATAGTAGTAGATAGTAGTATCACTCATCTCTGTGAGCACGTGTCCGCGGCTGTCTACGCGGTCGACGCCCGGAAGGTGACAAGCGTGTCGAAGCGCGGTGGTCACGCATCCCTCGGCCTTGCAACGGCTCCTCCTCCTGTGTCTGGGTTTCCTGCGTGGAGAGTCGTCACCCCCACCTGTACATGTAGATGTTACGTCAGTACTCCGTCTTGGTGGACATGATAAATAAATGCTAGTATTATAAAGTACTTACCGAGGTGGACCGGAATCTGAGACATCGGTCTAGGAGACGGGTTCCACACGGGATGTATCCCGTAACCTTGCGACATCGCGAACTGGTAAGCATGCGGCATGCCATACCCGTACGAAGGCGACATCCCGAGCCCCCCGTACATAGGTGGTGGCTGCCACGTCGAACTAACAGGCTGGGTAGGATCTGGCTGCTCGTACATATGTGGCTGTGATGGACCGGACTGGGAAGGATCTGGCTGGTGGGACGAACTACCATGCTCGTATGTAGGTCGTGGGCGAGGACTCTGTACTACTGTATGACGTGGTCGGGGGTCCTGTCGACCTGTGGAGTGACGGGAGGGTGATACCTGTGTATCCTGAATAAGTGAAGTCCGGGAGAGTGACTGCCGCGCGGGGCGTATGGGACGCGGGGCTGGGCCGTGGGCCGCAACGTCTGCACCGCCGGCACAAGTAAGAACAGAGTACACACGTCGTAGCCTGTCCTCCAGACGCTTGAACCAAGACACCTGTTGCGGCAGTGGGGCAAAGGCGGCAACGTCGCTCTGAATGTCTTGTATCAAGTCTGCCTGTTGTAGGAAAACAAAATGTTAGGGTCGATTATTGAGACATGCATTTTCAAATATTAGTGAAGTACATACCGCGTAGTATCTGCTTCCCCAATAGCCTGATCAGTAACAGAAGGAGGTGGCAACTGATCAGTAACAGAAGGAGGTGGCAACTGATCATGTACCCACTCCGTGGGTACATGTCCGTAACAGAAGGAGGTGGCAACTGATCAGGCTGGGACGTGTGCACTAAGCGAAGTCGAGTGGACTGTCTGTACGTCCGCAGATATAAGTTGAAATCATGTAGCAGAAATGGCTCATCCGCGGGCCATACATTAGCCGTCGTGTTCGCCCATTCCGCTATGTACGGATGAAGTACCTGTAGCCAAGATGCCAGAGATCTATCTCCTTGCCGCGACAATCTGAAACATGTAGGCATAGTGTAATTAGAAAAGTACATTCCAAATTACTTGGTGTAAACACAGTTGATTAAAAACATACCTGTGGATGTGCGGAGGAAGGGCGGGAACTCTAGCGGGAGGCTCCGGCAATTGTCGCTTGCCAAACTGTCACATGACACGTTGTTGGGCCATCTCCTCCACCGTGACATCGAAAACAATGCGGGCTCGAGTGAACCAGTAGTTTTCATCCCTCCGGCAGAAGCTAGAAATCCCGCCAGGGTATCTCGCCTGCACCCTGTCAGGACGGTACGGCTCCCATATAACCTGATTGTCTTGCAATTGATCAAACTGCATCGTGAATGACTCGTAGCAGTGTTAAACCTGCTGGTCCGCGTACCGTCTCTGCAAATATCTTCGGTACGTCACCACCCTCCCAAATCTTTGCACGATGTTTTCCATCGATCACCCCACTGAGCAACGCATGTGCAGCCATCTGTACAAATTAAAACATAAAAATTAACAAACATACAAATTAAAACATAGTTCGAACACGTACAAATTAAACCATACAAATTCACTTACAAATTAAAACATAGTTCGGACACGTTCAAATTAAACCATACAAATTCACTTACAAATTAAAATATAGTTCGGACACGTTCAAATTAAACCATACAAATTGACTTACAAATTAAAACATAGTTCGAGCACGTACACATTAAACCATACAAATTCACTTACAAATTAAAACATAGTTCGAGCACGTACAAATTAAATCATACAAATTCACTTACAAATTAAAACATAGTTCGGACACGTTCAAATTAAACCATACAAATTCACTTACAAATTAAAACATAGTTCGAGCACGTACAAATTAAACCATACAAATTCACTTACAAATTAAAACATAGTTCGGACACGTTCAAATTAAAACATAGGGATACACACATAGAAATTGAAATGTAGTGCTAGCCACGTTGGCCACGTCCTCGGTTTTCTCGGTTTCCTCGGTTTTCTCAACCACGCACAGGATCAGGAACGACTGCAGGATCAGGATCAGGTCCTAGGCCGTATTTGGGACAATACTTCTCTCTATGCCCAAAAAGATTGCAATACAAGCACTGTCTAGTACATCTACCAGCTTCAGACTCGTCCATATCATTCCGGATGCGACGCGAGTTCCGTCTTCCTCTGCTAGTTCTCATAAGAGCAGGATCCGGAATATATGATCGTTCCATCTCATTCACCTTGTTGAAGTTACTCTAAATCCTGTCATCTCCCCTGTCCAAGTTTCAACCACAGCCTCCTTCATGTAATACGGAGAGACAAAACTGATTGGGTTCATCCCCAACTGGATAGAAACAGCAAGGACATGAGAACATGGGAGGTGAAGCAGTCTCGGTTTGTTGCACGTGCACTCGCACGTTGGGGGTGTAGTAGCACTAATTATGACCTCATGGGTTTTCAGCTCATTACCCGCACCAAATCTTGAGGTTGGTAAGCGTACCTCGTACCTCGCTTCTTCATTACCAATACGAATGACCGTGTGCATCAGTGCCTTCTTTATCTTCTTGTCCATGTACTGTCTTATCTTGCGGCAATAAGGTGTGTTGGGGTAATACTCAATATGCTCGACGGCTTCACGACGTCTATCTCTGAAATACGTCAATGTTCTGTGCAAAATACCCTCCACCAGTGCTGTCAGTGGCAAACTCCTATTCTCTCTGAGTACAAAATTGTACAACTCAGCTAGGTTGGTAGTCATGATGCCATACCTTGCTCCATATTGGTCGTGCAACAGAGACCACTTCACGGGAGGCTCCTTCTCTATCCACTATTCAAATTTTTTGATTCGTTTTCCCTTCTTTCTCTTCGTACCAGGAGGGTCAATTCCAGGCAAGTCACACAACCCAACAGGCTCTGAATCTGTCATATTTGCCGCAGTAACATGTGTCGCATCACCCTGTGCCGCAGCAACCTGGGCCGCAGCTACCTGCGCCGCAGCAAGCTGTGTAGCTACCGCTTGCACCTATGTAGCTTTCCTTTCCTTCACTTGCTGCCAGTGAATTCAGTCAGTCTTTCCCACAGAAACTGATACTTCCTTTCTTGATTCTGATTGCACAGTCTTTTAAACAGATTCATCAGCCTTTTACTCTTAAAGCATGAGTAAAAGTTAGCGCCGAGATGGCGCATACACCAGCGGCTCTGCATGTCAGTCCATGGTGCTGGTTCATCCTCGGCGGGGTACTGCAGTGCCTTTATAGCCTTAAGCATACCAGCATGCCTGTCGTGAAGGATGCACACATTTGGCCTAGTCTTCACAACTGCCATTTTCAATTGCCTGAAGAACCATATCCAGCTGTCATAATTCTCACCCTCGACGAAGGCGAAGGCAATCGGGACGATCTGCCCATTGCCGTCCACACCTATTGCGGTCAAGATCTGCCCCTTGTACTTGCCTGTGAGAAACGTCCCGTCCACACAGAGCACTGGACGACAATGGGTAAAAATTTCGATGCAAATAGCGAATGAGAAGAACAGTCGGCCGAATACACCATATTGAATATCCGGGAGCTGTCGTATTTGTACTACAGCATATGTGCCAGGATTCCTCTCCTTCAATGTGCTAACAAGACGAACAACATTATCATAAGAGTCATAGAAAGACCCAAACCTCTCCTCTAGAGCCCTCTGCTTAGCTCTCCAGGCCTTTCCGTACTTAATGGTGGTATTCCATCTTGCCTGAACTGTGCTTATGATGTGCTTTGCTACCATGTCTTTCTTGTTCACTATCTCACTGAACAAGAGACGTGCAATGAGAGTTGACGTTAGGTTTGGGTGATCTGTCAGCAAACTATTAATTTCACATGTGTGTGGCACGACGTCTGTCCCCACCCACACCACGTCATACTTCGGCAAGTGACCATGCACCCGTGACGGATAACCAATGTCAACACAGCTCATTATCAAATATTGTCTATTTGACACGTCAGGGCGGAAAACCCTTTGCGTGGACAATGCCCACTGAATCACGGTTTCCCTTAACTGTTGCTTCGTGCTGTACTGAGCCCCGATTTCAATGTTATTCATGTGGTACTCCCAGGACGATTCATGGACATCAGGCACGGCCGTGATGGCAGAGTTGTCCTGATTCCAGTAACTGGGAATAGGCACATCTTCATCATTATTTTCATCCGAATCATCAGAATCTTCATCAGAATCAATATCTTCTGCGACGCCATCCTCGTCTTCCACCAAGATCTCAGCATGTACTGTACCTTCGTGCTCATCCGCATCAGCCTTCCCAATTTGGGCAGGTCCTGCTGACAGTGCTGGTTCATAATGAAGAGAAATTTCTGACAGTGATGGTACATAGTCAACAGGAATTTGAGCATGTCCTGCTGACGGTGATGGTTCATAATGACCAGGCATTTGGGCACAATGCGAACTAGTTGCTTCACTAGTCTGAACAGCACCGCCACCTATTTCTAAATTATTCTGTTTCAGAACAAACGACACTAGGACTTCTGGTTTTGTCCCTTGGCGTTTGCACGATGCTAGCCAAGAAACCCACTGATTTGTCCGATCAAGCGGCAACAACTCCCAGCGAATATTTGACCGGGATTTGGTCCATACCGACTGAATCCTAACAGTCCAGTAATTAACATCATACCCAAAATTCACCGTCAAATACCACTAGACAACGCTGATTTTCACTTTCTCTGGCTCTATCAATTGAATCTCCACATTTTCAAATTCACTAAGATCAACCCCTGACTCAGATGCACGGACTGTACCGACACCGTAGTGCACAACAATATCGACCACTTCTATTACCTAAACAAATTTATTCCATCATTAAATACTCCACAGCGGATATATCTAAATATTACGACCGCCGAAAATAAATATGACGACCCCCGGTAAAATAAAGACTACTCAAAATATACAATACATCTAACCGACAACATACACTAATCCTCACACATCCACCGACAAACTATATTAACATTTAACCTAAAAATCTAGAGATTAGGGTTTACCCTTGACGCGTGCGTAGCTCCCGCTGCCCGGCTTCAATCTAGCACCACCACCGCCCCACCACGCCTCTAGCTTCCCCAACACCGGCACACACCACCACTATCCACCATTGTTGACCACCATTGCTCCACCTCCACACCCCCAAACGCCTCCACGAAGTGCTATCCCATCAATAGATCGGGGATGCCCCAACCCTCCTCACCTCTATTTTTTGAGTCTGTGGGCTTTTAGAAAAATTTTGGGGCAAGAATTGGTGGTCTTTTTCGATGGAAAACGGAAGAACAGAGAGGAAGCAGCAGCTCGAGCGAGAGAGGAAGAAGAAGGCCGAGCCGGCGAGTTTATCTGGAAGGTTTCGGCACGGGGCTGCCGAAAGCCTCCTTTCGGCACGGGCGTTGCCGAATGCGCGACTTTCGGCGCGGGCGCTGCCAAAAGACGCCAAAAGACGTGGGCCTCTCCTGCCGCTGCGCCTGGCGCCATGCAGATGGGATCTTTCGAAATTCCCCAGATCGCGTGCTACTTTTCGAATAAAGTTTAAAAAAATATTATTTAATTTTTTTTCTTCTGGAAACAAGGCCGACCGACCCCAGACTCGGATTCCACGTAGATTTGGAAACAATCCTCGATGTGCTTGGCGCCAAAGCTAACCTGCATCACCGACCTGGAGACGAAGTCGGACTCGGACTCGCCGCGACGCGCAGCCACATCCCTGATAAAGGCCCTTCGCCGTGTCTTCCTTCCTCCACATCTCACACTCTGCTCCACCTCCACCCCAACGCGCAACCCGCGATCGAGCAGAGATGGCGACGTCCGAGGGGAGCGCGCACGCGCAGTGGAGGAGGTTCTTCAGCGGCGCCGGTGGCGCTGACATCTTCGAGATCATCGACGCCGCCGTCGCCGTCGCCACGCTGGACCGCCCCGCCGAGCTCGAGCAGAGGCGCGAACGGATCGCGAAGAGGCTCTACACCGAGGGCATCCTCGCCTGTGTCGACGCCGATGAGAGCAGGGGCGCCAAGGGATGCCGGACCACTGCCGTGAGCAAGAAGGAGGACGGGCCGTCAGTGAGGTCCGCAGAGAAGGCCACGGCGCCGGCCAAGAACGAGCTCACGCGCAAGAACTCCACGAAGCCTCCGGCCGCCGCTGCAGACAGGAACAAGGCACCGGAGCAGCCGTCGGAGCAGAGCATGGAGGAGGCGACGCTGGCTACCGCGAAGCGCAGGCTGAAGGAGCGATACGACGACTGCAAGGCCGCGAAGCGGCAGCGCATGATCCAGGTGGTCGAGGCGCCGGAGATGGCGAAGCAGCGGCGGAAGAGGCAGCACCCGATCATCCGGCGGCGGGACGAGGTCCGATGCGCGGCCACCATCGGCGAGAAGTGCGCACTCATGTCTACTCTCCGGGCTAGCTGGGTGTAGTTACCGTAGGTCCTGATTCCAACGTGAACAGATCTTGCATCTCGTGTAATTTCAGCCTCTGCATCAGTGCATGGTACTGTGATGGATGTCTTCTTTTTTTTCTATCTGGTTCTGTACGAGCTGATGTATCCATGACAAGATGTTGCAAGTTGTATTTAGAGAAAGTGATTTGTATGCTTTCGGTTTGTATGAATTGGTAATGGTTGTCTCATGTGAATCTGACGACCAGCAAATGTGTAAATCTACCTAGTAAATGTGATCGATTTATTACTGGGAACGGGGCAATAGAGATAACTCTTTATCAATCTTCTGCACTAAGACATTTAACAACAAGCATGTTTCATCCATATCTCGTTTTCCAGGCAAACAAAGAAGTAAATATACCAATGCGCTTTCACCAGGCAACCATGAATTCACTATACAAGGCCATCGATGATCATCATAGGTCTTGCACTTTAGTATTTTACCAAGATAATAAATACATATAATCCAGTCTACATGTTCATAAAACAAGATTGGTAACTGCGAAAACTCAGCTAGCTAGGTGCTACCAGTAAAACTCAAACTACACCCTATGAAGTTTCACATGTCTAGATACATATGTTTGGTAATGAGCAAGTGTGACTTATATTTTGATACGGAGGGAGTACAATCTAGCCTCCCAATCCCACAGAAATTGTTAAGATACTGAACCTGGTTAACCAGCAAAGCACTATTTGATGTATCAACAAGATAGGCTAGCTTCCCAGATCATGTATTTAACCAGTAGCCCTATTCTATTTCTTAGTATTCTATTGTCTCGTCTTCTTTACAAAGATCTCCTTGTTATCACTTTGCCTTTTCACCACATGCGGTGAAAGCTGCACATTCTAATGTGCATAATTCATTTCTATGTACACAAAAAATGATCAATAATAAAAGCTAGAGTTCTTCTGTCTAGGCGCATCCTTGCAGAGAATCGACCTAACTTCCATTATTGACCTAGGTAGCTCCAGGTCCTTCTGCTGGAGCATATTACCAAGCAACTGCTGCATCTGGGATGCAAATGTATCGTCAAGAACCTGCAACATCACATGTAACATGTTTATAAGACCACAGCTGCAAAAAGGAGTAACACTGACAGAAACTCAAGACATCCTAAACAAAGATTAAATTAGTAACTCATATGATAAGAAAAAAAACAATGGTGCTACTGAGATACCTTCCCCATTCGGTCCCAAAGGCCTCGGCATATGGCTACAAAGACATGAAGTTCAGACACTTTATGCGCATGATTTACTGCCTCAATTAACCGATTCTTCAAATCCTGCATCCTGCTACGGATATTAGACTCCATGACCAATTCCTTTGAATCCTGGATGATCTTCTTGAGCTTTGTGGTGTTCTGCATGCGGGTCCGCACATTAAAATATCAAAATGTTGTAACCAAAGTGGCCCACACATTACCCAGGTGACAGTAAAACCTTCCCACAAAAAAACTGACAGTAAAACTAAAGTCCAGGCTGCAAACAGTATAAAAGGCTACCAGGACTTACTATTATATGTTTAATTCAACAAAAGTATATCTCGATGCAATCGCCATATCATATAACAACCCAGCATAGCATAGCCTTCTAGTATGATATGGCATAACAAATGTCCACTACATTATTTTCAAAAAAAAAAAAAATGTCTACTACATGCACATTTCACCCCACTCCAGCAAAAACAAAACAGACCAACTAAGAGTTCCACTTATGTCATGATCACTCTGCTCACAAGTTATCCATTTCATTTCAATGGCCCAATTTGCAGCACCATGCAAGGTTCAACACCTAAGAATGTGCAAATATTTAGTACAAATTTGTAGGTGATACCTAGAGCAGAATATGCAAAGGAAAAATACGAGTTCAGAAGCCAATAAAAGTACTTGCAGACTGACCATCCTTACTACTCAGCACCATCCAGTATCCTTCTAACTTTGTCCATGGAGCTGCGCACAAGACAACAAGCTATTAAACTGTAATGTGCACAGCGGAGGGAGGGAGGAGATAATAAGGGAAAGGACCTTTTTGGCAGATTGGGCAAGAGACCCTGGACAGCATTCATCACAATGTCGGCTTTTTGGTTCTTCGCTTCAGGAACTATGGCAAAAAGTTTTGTTACCTTACAAGGGGATCGCAGACTGAAAACAGAAAAAACAAGTAGAAAAGTTTAACTGGTGGCTTCAGACTGTACCTTGACGATCTTCAGAATTAGAACTGCCTCCAAGATAACATCCGGTGAGTTCATCAACCACCTCTTCTTCAGTCAACATGTTTTTAAGAATTTGCCCAGTAAACTTGTGTGCGGTACTTGCAGTGTTATCACATACTGCAGAGAGATCTACTTCAAAGCATCTAGTCATCTTCACATTGTCCTTCTTCAAACTAGGATCCTCCGTACTACCAGGAACTTCATTGTCTCCATAGTGTCCAGCACCACCCACGCATTCAGAATCTTCAGCACCGTTGATCATAAAATTTGAACAGCAGCCCTCATCCATGTGCTGCTGCGAACGAAACCCGGAGTAGTTGCTCCCAGGGAGTACAAAATCGTTACCTGCGCTGCAGCTACTCTCTAAGCTAAATTCGTCATCACTCAGGCATTCTTCTGTGGCACCACGTGCAAAAGATCTGAGGCGACTGCTTAAATCCAAGACAGCATCTACTTCAACTTCCTTTCTCTCTTCTGTGAGAATAACCTGCTGGCACTTAGGAGACATTCGAACTAAGAAACCGATTGCACGTAGTGCCAAATCTGGCAAATTACCATCATCACACTCAAACAAGCATTCTGTCAAGTACCTCCTCACACTTGCTTTGAACGATGCCATCTTAAATTCAGAAACTTGACCCATAATGGAACGCAGCAACTTCATATCATTAGTATTGAAATCTGGTAGCGACCAAAGAGCATTCAGGATATCTTGCTGCAGTGACATAGTTACACGCGGAAAGGGGAAGAACTCTGACTGTGAGATATCCCTGCTCCTTAGTGTTAGTTTCTGATAAAGTTTCATCACTGACAGTGCTTTTGCGAAGTTCTTTGGTAGATCCTTGCCTTCCTGAAGCTTCGCTATCATATTTTCACATCTTTCCCTTATCAAGTTAAGAAGATGGCCTCTGCTGGAAGTTCGAGAAACATGCAGGAATTTCGGGGGGCATGATTTTCTAATGAGCTTTCTATTGATTGCAATAGCAGTTTGCTGGGAAATTCCATCCAGCCCAGCTAAAGCTTCTTTTATAGATGACAGAAGCATTGGTGAAACAGGTGTCGCAAGGCAGACAGAATCAGATTGATAGCTGCATGGACTTGTTAAAATGCCAGACAATAGAATCTTGCTATTTTCACTGTCCAACTCGGCCAAGTATTTTGGAAGGTCACAAGGTGGTCCTTCACGATCTTCATCATTGAAGGCCTAATTTTTCTGAAATTAGTGCCAGTGTGGGCGACAACATTAGCCACTGAATCAAGTGCTCCATTGCTTAATTTGCTGATTGTACGGTGCATGATCTTCAAGCTTTCTGGACAGAGAGAGCCATCCTTCTGTTTTTGCAACTTAAAAAGCTTAAGACCATCCAGAACTATGTGGTGATTGTAGCAATTCGTTTGCAAACCAAAACTTTTTTCGATGTTACATCTTACTCTCTCGCTGGACACCTGGAATACACATTTATCGATAAGATGCACAGAGCACAGTTACTGGCATATTTTGCTACATGGATGTCAACTAAAACAACACAAGACAGGGTAAAGCAGTCACTAAGATAGTATCATAATAAAGAAAGTAGGCAAATTAAGACATAGTAACGAGACAATGTAGACATGGTAACGAGACAATGTATCAAGAGATGTCTTACATTCAATGTACTAAATATAACTTCTCTTACAGATACTCTAGTATTTCTCAACGACTAAGTCAAGTGATTACTGATTAATATGAAACTGATAGAGCTAGCAAGTATGGATTATCAACCAGGTAATAACAATGAGTTAGTCATTTTTTCTATGATGTTCTCTTATGTCAAATATAGTCTCTCTACTCTGTTCAATGCTTAATCCCCTTGATGTGGGGTTCACATGAAGCAACATATTTGATCACGCAACATATTAAATCTGCTTCTCTTACTACTTGTAACACTAGAAATATGATTATGCATCACTCATCCTTATATAAACTCAACGGGTCACACAAGTGGCTATGCAGGCAAATGAATAAGGGGAATACACAAAATTGAAAACTGTAAGCTGTATGTTCTGTTAAAGTATGAACAACTTACTTCATCAGTCCTGACATCCGATTCAGCCAAGTAGCTGTAGAACAAAGATTTTTTTTATAAGGCTTAAGTAATAACCTTATTAACAGAAGCAAGATGACTGAAAAACTGGCGGTTTGTCATTTTTTTATAAAATAAGACCACGTGCCCAAGACTCGTGGCTCAGACTGTTGATTATTTTTTGCGCATACATGAAGAGTGAGTTTTGCTCTATAGAATCTTTTGGCAGAAATTATTCAAGCATGTAGCCATAGAAGTAACTCACTATATTACTGGACATTGTTTTCAAATGAGAAATATGCAGCTCCATCACTTGTAATACCACACTGCAGCTGGTTTAGAGCAAGAAATAATTAGCAAAGATAGTAGAATACTTACAAGTCTTTGAGAAACTTTGGACGCTTAAGTCTGAAGGGGACACCTGATTCAGGATTCAACGAGGCCAGCCATCTGCATAGATAGAACACAAAAATATATGTAAGGTGCGAGTAAGAGGGAGTGGGGACATGTATATAGGGGAGGACAGCAAGCACAGACCTTCGCTTCTTCTTGACCAGACCTTGCTGACGCAGAAAGAGAGCGCACAGCCTGTTACCATCCTTGAAAGAGAAGGTAAACGTATCCTCTGGGTAGAGCCACACAGAAGAACAATTTCAGATGTATAACATAACAAGAGGATCCTTAGCCAAATCAGACTGCAATACCTTAGGTTTTTAAATGTGAACCAAAGGGTAACAAAATGGTATATGCATGGTGTCAATGTGAAGTGTGAAAGCCAACTGTTCTAAACAATATGCTATAAACCGAGGTACAGAGAACACTTCCCGCAAAAAACAAACAGAGGTACATACAAGTCAATTTGGATGCATCAAGGATTTGGCGTGTGAGATGCAAGAATAAGTATGGATGGTGTCAATATGAAGTGCCTTGTATGCAGATGATTACTCTAGAAATACCATGACATGTTTACACTGATAAAATAAGTTTCAAGGTACAGTAGGCACTATAGCAAGTAGTATTGTTAAGGCTTCGATCGGAAGAATGAAAATAAGATGAAATCACCTTCCTGTGAAGGAATCATTTGGGTTCTTGACTTTCCTTATGCGATCTGGAAAATATGAACATGACACAAGCTTACGCCTTGCAGAGTTACAGTAAGAAAGTCAGGATGTTAACAATGAAGACGATTTCAGACATCAGGAGAAATAAATATTTTCAGTCTAAAACAATGAGCTCCAATGAGCGCGTCATTTCTAATTTTCACAAGGATCATGGAGGATGCTAGTTGTACTCATCATATAACCTTCAGCGCGGCAACAGGGTTACCTTACATACGAGCGAGGCTTTCAATCTAAATTGGAAATCATAAGGAGATGTCATTTTCTCTACCCCATGCCGACCTTTCATACTCCACCATCCAGCTACTTTTGGTCAAATCCAGGATTTCGGCTTATCAATCATTTACAGAAATTACTAAACACTGCTAGGAAACAGA
Organism: Poa pratensis; assembly: GCA_947311845.1. NCBI lineage: Eukaryota > Viridiplantae > Streptophyta > Magnoliopsida > Poales > Poaceae > Poa > Poa pratensis. The sequence goes on from CAMZMU010000043.1 coordinate 51,908,585, forward strand.
AGAGGATAAACTAACCGTCGCATTCTCCAACTCTAGGCACCTCGTCGACGCTACAATCCAGAGCACCGTTGGGAAGGAGGAGGAGGAGGAGTGGATCAGTGGAGGACCAATCCAGCCGGCCTCCACGGGCACGGGGAGGTGAAGCTACGCAACGAAGCAACTGGGGGAAGTCCGGGGGCGAGAGGGGCGGTACTGCGGACCTAGCGGCGCGCGAGGCGCAGCGGCGGCGACGGCGACGGCGGCGGCGGCGGCGACAGGAGTAAGGATGGAAGCCGCGGACAGTCGAGCTGAGACGCCGTTGCTACGGGCGCGGCCTACAGGGTCAGGACCCAAATTCGAGAACCAGAAGCGCTGGGCGTTCGGCCAGCTCCGGCTGAATGGGCTAGCAGCCCATTTACCAGGGATAGGGCCCAGTAGGAGAAAAAAAATACATGTGCTGGTGTGTTTGCTTGCTGCAATAATCAACTCAACCACGATGGGATACAACCATTGCGGTTGAGTTAGAGTCCGTAATCTTCGCTAAAAAATACTCCCTCCGTTTCTAAATATAAGATATTTTAGATTTTGTCCACATTCACATGTATCTAGACGTATGTGGACATATTTTAATGTGTATGTACACTTATTTAGGTTTGCACCTAGCTATTATGTGACCTAGCTAGAACATCTTACATTGTGAAACGGAGGGAGTAGTTTGTTTGCTTGCATCAGCATTTGAACCGAACTAGCAATTATCAGCTAGCGCCCTCTGGCATCTATAACGGCGCCGGGGAATTACTTTGCATACGAGACGGAATTCCATCCGGCTTTTGTACAATTGTTCGGAATGATTTTTTTTTAGTAAGAACGCGGTCAATCCTCACATCTCTTAGTTTTGACTCCCAGTTGCATATGCACCATTTATTTAAAATGCATTTTATACGCATTTCGAAATGTTAATTTTTTTGCAAAAACATGTAGGTGCAAAAAATAGTAATATCCTTATTTTGTTTTCTCCTTTCAATCAGTACATAACCATTTATAACTGAAAAGGACGCAGTAGGTGCCTTTCCTGCTGTTTTCCGTCAAAATAAATTCATGTTTGTAATATCGTTTTCCACTGTGTTACTAATATTGTCAGTGGCGTATCCAGAAAAAAATTGGAGGGTGGGCACACTATAACAAAGATGTCACACTGTGGATTTTTTAATGAAATGAATAGTATAAATAGGCGATCAATTCACAAAATTGTCCATCACAGAGAACATAAAGTTAAAAAAGGTACTTAAATAAAGGAACAAAAGTTAAAGAAAAAGGGAAAGTAGAAAAACCTAACTTACATAACGTAGGGGTATTACGTAGGAAAAAAGAAATAAATAAAAAATAAAATGATATAAAAAAGAAGAAACAGAAAAGGAAAGAATGTAAGAAAAGAAAAAGAAATGAAAAATACTAAGGAAAACGTATCACGTAGGGAAGAAAGCATACAATCAGTGTCCTTTGGTGTGATTGGTAGAGGACCAATGGGAAGAAAGCATCACGTGAGGAACAAAGAAAGATCGTGCGTGTCCACTGTAGCGCGCGTCTAGTCAACCAGCAGTCGTCCTTTTGAAGCGGGCGAGCGAACTTTTATTTTTTTTGAGGGGCCGGGCAATCGAACTAGTAACTGGGCCGAGCCCGCGACGCAAATTCTTTCGCGATATGTGGGGGGTCAAAATTTTCCCCAAATTTCTGGGTGGGCCACGGCCCCCCGGCCCACCCACTGGATACGCCAGTGAATATTGTAATAATTCATTGTGCAAAAGACTACCCAGAGAGCATCTCCAGTAGGTGATGTAAAATAGGTTTAAACCATTTTACATCACTTGTAGGCAAAAATGGTCTCCAACAACTATCCGTGATGTATATTTTCACCAAAATAATTACATCGCAATTTAAAATTTGCCTGTCGTGATGTGAATATACCTCACCAGGGGTCATGCCCTAAAACGCATGCAGCCACGTACGCGTAAACGCCAATCTGAAATTTCCCCCGGCCTGCGCGCCGCCGGCGATCGGCCGCCCGCCTGCGATCCGCAGCCTTGTCGACGCCTCCCACCCTCCCCGCCGCTGCCGCGCCCGTCGCTGGCCGCATTCCCACCGTCGGCGTGACCACTCCCTCTCCTCCCGCCTCCGCTGGCCATGGAAGAGGAGGTGGATTTGCACCTACACGACCATCCACCGCCGTCGGGCAAGGTAAGAAGAAGGCCACCGTGCTAACAAGGCTACGCGCCGAAGCATCCGCGGCCTTGGAACAAGAGCCTTCGATATTGAGTTCAATGAAGAAGAAGAATTTTGAGTGATTAAAATACATCAGCTACTGGGTACTTCGTGCCCTAAAATACATCACCTGTTGGAGATCATTTTTTTGTGATGTATATTTTACATCACGCTGTTTTTGGACTGCAATTTTATATCACCTATTGGAGATGCTCTGACAATGTAAATGAATTTTGCATTCTAGAGAATATGCTTATCAAAAACATTAACAATAAAAAATGTAGTTGCCCAAACGCTCATGTCACTTTGCTAATTGTTTCAATGTACACTACACTAACTACTGTTGAACAACATTTTCTATGTCTGTCATATGGTGAACAGTGTCTTGGCCTCCTTGTGCATGGATCTGACAATGGCGGTGACCTGCTCCACCTGCCGCTCATCGGAGCACGCCGCCACGAGCACCTTGGCCGTGCCGGCGTCAGGGTAGCACCCGGCATCCACCATCTCCTCGAAGATCTCCAGGCACCGCCGGTACTCCTTCTTCCTCGCGTACGCGCCCATACGGGATGTCCACGTCACCACGTCCGCCACGAGCCCGCTCTTCTCTTCTATCGCCGCGAAGGCCGCCTCCATCCTCTCCAGGTACCCCGCGCCTCCGTACGCGTTCACCACCACGTTGTACGTGCTCACGTCCGCCGCCGATCCTCCCTGGCCGGACTCCATGGCGGCCAGGAGGAGCTCCATGTCGTCGAGCCGCCCGGCACGGCCATAGGCGTTGAGCATGGCGTTGAGGGCGAAGGTGTCCGGCTTGAGGCCGGACTTGTGCAGCTGAGCCATCACCTCCTCGCACCGCGCCACGTTGCCGGACCTGGCGTGCGCTGACAGTAGCAGCATGTGCGACTTCATCGTCGGCGCCATCCCCTGCTGCTTCAACGACTCGAACACAGCCTCCGCGTCTGCATCCATCAAAATTATTCAATGGCGGTCGGATTCAGTATCTCATCAGAGCAGAGAATGTGGCATTCGTGTTTCTGAGTTCATTTCTGCACGAACGCTGGCTGGAACTAATTTGGTTAGTTACCTCGATGGAGACCGGCTCTTCCATAGGCGTCCACCAGGATGTTGTAGGAAGCTCTGTCAGGCTCGCACCCCATGTGCTGCATCAGGGAGAAGATCTCCGAAGCACCTTGCGGGAACCCTGCACGGCTGCGGTACATCGACAGAAAGTTCACAAACATGCATTCTAACCGGACTTTGAATCCAAAGCAAATGAACAAATTTCACAGTCAAATCATAGATCAATCACCTGTAAGCCTCCATGAGGGCGTTGTAGGCGTAGACGTCGGGCTCATGCCCGGCCTGCTGCATCTCCTCGAACACCTCCTCCGCCTTCTCGCACAGCCCTTCCCTGGCGAACGCATTCACCAGCGCCGTGTAGGTGCAGATGTTGGCCTTGCACCCGATCGACTGCATCTCGTTGAAGACTTTCATCGCCGACATCGGTTGCTTCGACTGCGACAGAAATCCAAGAAAATATGAGCGCAAGCCACTGCCTGAAGAAAAAAATTCAGGTGATTACCTAGCGAAATTTCCTGACCTTGCCATACACATTGATCATCAGGGTGTATGTCTCTGTGTTTGTTCGGCACCGGTCCCTCTTCATCCTCTGGTACACCTCGACCGCCTTCTCGGTGCATCTCGCCTTCAGCAGCCCGTCGAGGTACGCGTTGTATACTGTTGCACCTGGGAAAAAGATATCAATTCGTTCTGTGAGTGACTGTCTTATTAACCTGAAACTCTCCTCCTCGTGACAGAAAGTTCAGACGAGAATTGGAGTGCCTACTTGGAGGGATCCCATGCTCCCTCATCTCCGAGATAACGCCTTCTGCTCTGTGCAGCGACCCGGCATTGCAATAGGCACGCAGAAGGAGGGCGTAGGTGTCCTCTGTCGGCACACACTGAGCCTCTAGAAGAGCAGTGTACATAGACTCCGCCTTGTCCAGCTGACGCTTCCGGCCATACGCGTCGATGAGCAGGTTGTAGCAGATGACATCGGGACGGAAAGAGCTCCGGTACACGATCCACTCGCAGACCTACAGAAAGTTCTGAGAAATCACACATCAAGATGTTGATCAGGGCTTAACTGAAATGCTTAAACGCGATGAACGACGGCGGTGTGCTGGTTTGGAGACCTACTGATATGATAGGATCCCACTGCCGGTTCAGCCAGAGTTGGACGGCGACATTGAGGATGTCGTCCCACAGACTGTGTGTGGGAGGGATGTTGTCCAGTGATTCCCAGACTTTGGCAACGTCTGTTCCCTTCTGGACAAGTTCTAGGATGTCCTGTGCCATTGGACTGAGCACGGGGAAGACCCCATCCACAAAACCAGAACCATACTTCCAACCTCGGCCTCTCATTGCACCCCCTGCATGAGACTTAAACCTGTTATAAAAGCATTTCAATGACAGGATACGTGCAAAGGAAATGTCCCTCGGTTACTGAACTTTAACACAAGCGTAAACCAAGCAAAGGATGGGCAATCACCTCTTTTCCGAGATATTTTCTTCCGATCGAAGGTCCGCGCCTCACCATCTTTGTCGATGTAGGCGCCATCGTATTTCTTCTTCCTTTCGCCGTAGCTAGATGAGTTCAACTCTGCCTCACGCAGGGAAGTTCCTTGCTGAATGTTTCCACAAGCACAGATTCGCCATCTCGGTCCTGTGACCGGAGGATAGTACAGAGGAGACTCTATCCTTAACCTGCAAAATGGTTGAGAAAGAAATGTCAGTACAACCGCAAAACCAAGTCCACTAGAAGAAGCAGTAGAAGAAATACGTTCTTTGAGAAGGAACAAATAAAAAGGTAACAGGAAGTCAGAGAGATAGAAAGTGGCTCACATGAGCAAAGGGTGAAGATCTTCGCAGGCAAACCTGCAGCTCTGAGAAGGGACAAATATCCTTGAAAGTTGTGGAAGAGGGAGGAGAAGGAAAAAAGAACTGGAATATCTACCAACATTAGTACTCCCTTTGGGTTGTTCTGTCTAGTGTGCCCGTTTTGAGCCTCACAAGATCTATCACCCATCCAGGTTGTCTTATCCAGAAGGCAAATAATAACTGGCTGCTGTGATCAGCTGAACTGGGCAGTGGCAGCGCTCTTTTGAGTGGAGTAACTAATATATCTGCTGCTTTTCTATAGCGTTTCTGAATTCGTGTAGATGCTAATTGGCCAACTACAGGTCAGAGGGGTTCACTTGATGTAAAATTCATGGTTCTCTCAGTGCATTTCCTGCCATCTATTGTCACAAGGTTCACTCCGTAGAACTGTAGAAGGAGGAAACCAATTGTGGTGCAAGAACATGGTAGGACAGTGCCAACACATTTCTCACCAAGAACTCTGGCAAAATCGTGTTCTTGAGAAATCTTGCTATAATCCATGATTGACAAAATTTGGCAGGGATATACTTTCTCCAAATACAACTGGCAGAAACTATGCATACAACACTTTGCAGACATTGAAATTTCTGATACATTTGATCAAGGCAAAGAAGTATATCGAAGCTCCTTATAACTCTACTACTTTTTTCTGTATGGTGTCGACTTTAATATCCCAGCCGGTCAAGTCAAAAGAATTTTGAGATGTATTGTCGGTCTAGGTACACGGTTGTCAAGCGAGAATATCCTTGTTTTTGCTTGGAAGAGAACAAGTAGCTGAAGGGCTGCGTGACTCAAAAGTCGGTAGGGTACTCGTCGGGCTTAAACCACAAGGAGAAATCAATTCCTTTCTTCTTAAGATCTTCAGTAGCAGGCCGGATCCGATCCAAAAGCTGCAGTTGAATAACAGGATTCATCAACAACACCCTATGCAAATTCTTTTAAGAAACAACACATCAAAATTATCATTGCTATAGGTAATCTGTACAGCATACACCAAATAACATAAACCAACTAAACCAGGAGAACCTATAGTTTGATGAATCATTTAATGCAGACTGTTATGTTCGTATAATTGACCCTTTGGGGATATGACTGTCAACATTAGAGATATTAGTATTGTAATAGTATTATAGGAGGTGATATTTAGAAAATAAGAGAGCGATTTTTTTTTGTAACTGACCTGTTCGTGAACAGAACCATTGGAAACAAGAACAGAACGATCAAAGACTGTAAACTCTCCACCATCCATGCGCGTCACTACGCCACCAGCTTCTTCAACTATCTGTTGAAAAAAATAACCTAATTCATCAACTAATTATACTGACAAACTCCACATATTAAGAGTAGATAAGGAAAATAGAAGCCATCCTACTCAGGATGAATGAGCCAAAATTTATCAAACTGAAATCAAGACTGGTAGATAAATAATTTCAGAATATATGCCCGATTACAAAAAATGACATATTTTTTCTGCGGTTTTTTTGCGGGGTAAAAATGGCATCAACTGCTTTTAAAATTTAGTTCAGAACTGCTCAATATTTATAATTCTCAACACAAATCATAAAAAATCAGCAATATAAGAACCATCATAACTCACAAACATGAAAAATGATCATCTGAATGAAAAGGTGGTAAGATTTGAAAATAAGCAAATAAGCCAGTGCCACGATCTGCCAAATTAATGAGTATTTAGCAAATATGATTCTGATTATTTTTTGTGAGCATTCCCATGGGCAGAAAAAGGATTACCAGAACGCCAGCAGCCATGTCCCATGGCTTAAGCCGATATTCCCAGTAGGCTTCTGTGATGCCTAGACCAACATGGGACATATCAGCAGCAGCGGAGCCTAGCCTTCGTACTCCCTGAAAGAAAGTGCATTTACCAAACAGAAGTATGAAATAAATAACAAAAGGACAAAAAGTAGGCGCTCAGTGTTTGGTTTCCTTGTTACTGAAACCACAGCAATACCTTTTTAATCATGAGAAGATTCACTTACCCTACTAACGTCAGTAAATTCCTTGAACAAATTTATATTTGTCAGCCATGGATCATCATGTTCATATCCAAACCCAGTTACCAGAAGAGATTGTTCCACCTAGAGAATCAATCAGAGATAATAGATTATCAATCTGGCATGAAGTATCTATGCTACATGAAATATAACTGCGCCCTGAAATACTTCAATGAGATACATTGAGTCTATGACTGCTGGAAGATTTTCATGGCAGGTACACACAAGTGTGCACATATCATTGTTTCTACATTTGTATAAGAGAAAATAGGCTACCTTGTCTGTTGGACTGACATGTATCTTTTGCCCATTACAATAAGCGCCATTGCCTGTTCAAGGAGCAAACAAAGCCTTAAAACTGTTTCCAAAGTGTTCTAGAACTAGTATATTTCCCACCAAACAAATTCACAAAACTGTTGATCAAAGATCTTACCAGAAGATGCAGAAATTGTACGGGTGGTCCAGCACATAGGCCCACCACAAAACTCCACCTAAAGGATTGGCAATAATATTTGAGTAAAACAGAGAGAAACTATTTCTAAGACGGTAAATTTGTCTTCAATTTCCATAATTATATGGTCGAGAATATAACATGCATATACATACCACAGTAGCGGCAGCAGGCTTTCCTCGGAATAGAACACCAATGGATACAGAAAAGCTGGGGTAACCATGTGCAAAGTTTGTTGTTCCATCTAAAGAAGAGAAACTCATTATACTAGATCATTCATGAAGAAGACTGTGAACATGAATTAAATCTTGTATGAAATATAAATATTGTTTTGCATATTTTCTAATCAAACTGGCTCAAAGAACAAAGTTATAATGCCCCAAAATTAGATAGCAAGTCTAAATCTCTAATTCATTATACCGCTTAATGATGTACCTAGAATAGTCACCTTCCAAGTTAGTGAAAAAGAATAACAAGTGCACAGCTTACATCCAGAAAAAAAGTAATCATAAAAATCAGAAATAGGAATCACCTAATGCTACGAAAGATGGTTGTTTCCGAGCAAAAGCCCAATTAACCCCAGTACAGGAACACTTCTTCATTATATTATAAGTAGAAACAAAGGATCCAAACCTAAAGGATCAATGCACCAGAGATACTCTGACAAGGAATCTCCAATGAGGCCACCTTCCTCCCCAAGTATGAGGTGGTCTTTGAAGTTCTTGGTCACAACTTCAAGGATGACTGACTCACTCAGTTTGTCTGTGCTGAACAGAAGTATAGAATAATAAGTTCACTTAAACTTCCAAATGAGACCATATATAAAATATGGGTCCACGACGCCATGTTCTTATAATAGCGAAATCAACAGCATGTGCAGAAACAAGAATATAATGAGAAGCATTCTTACTCTGTCACCAAGTCTGCAGTCCCCTTATACTGGATATTCCGTGGCTTATTGACAGCTTCCATCACAACCTAAAATGAATAGAAGATCAGGAAAATTGACTGGAGAATTTGTTCATCAAAATAAGAACAAGGAAATGGGGGAACTTCATAGGGCATGGAAGTACCACACTACATCTTACAGAAAATGAGGAATTGAGCGCTTTCAACGGCATGAACTATGCAACCCACAGAGTCTCGGCAAAATAACTAATTTTTCCTCTCTAACTAGCCAAAATAGTGGATTTTGTCAAATATATGCCCAGAAACCAATGAAACCAGTAGCTGGCATCATAGCACATTGGCCAGCACCTGCCAATTCATTCAGCTAAACGACTAGCATTTCTTTGAGGCTCAAGTGGTTCCTACTGCTGGTCACGACAAACATAGTTTCGTCGCAATCGTCACCACAAATCGAAACAAGCAATTCAATCTACCAATCTTAGCCCGGACGGAACATGTCATCGTCTTATCCGAACCAACCCCACATGGGAGCGCTGACGAGAAAAACAAAAACCTCAAACGCACCTCCGCGCCTGCCTTGGCGGCGGCCTGGATGACGCCGAGCAACTCGTCGGCGGGAATCGGGCCGGTGGTGGGGGCGGCCACCTTGGGGAACTTGCTGGGCGCGGCGGGCTGCTCCGACGCCACCGCCATGATAGGGCGCGCCTGGTTGGACCTGGAGGCGAGCGGCCGCAGGCTGAGGATCGGCGCCGGCGAGGTCTTGGCGGCATCCCGGAGGAGCGACGAGGCGGTGGCGGTGGTGGAAGGGAGAAGATACCGTGCCATTGGTGCTGAGAGAAAGTGTATGATGCTTCTCTGTTTTTTCCCTCCCGCTGCACTTCAGGTTATCAGTGCGACCGAGGAAAAGTCATGTCTCAGTCGACGTATAGCGACATTTTTTTAAAGAAAACAGGGGGAGCTGCCAATTTTCCATTTAATTCAGACTATCTATGTTGAGAATAACATAGGTGATCCTTGATCCTCAACGGTTTACATTGTTCTGCACAGTTCGGGTGGTCTTAGTGTGCTGGTGGTTTGAGTTCGACAAGATGGCGCCATGGTGATCCCGGTGAAGGTGGTGGCTTGATCTGGCAATGCCCTTCGCTTTTCAGCTGACAGAGGATGAAGATCTCAAGTGTAGGATGTTTCATTTTCTTTCGTGTCAATTCTTGGTGTCGTCACTCTCTTTTTGGTTTAGGCGTTGTTTCTCTCTAGGTGTGCTCTTTATGTAAGTTGTTATCCCAGTGTGTTCGATGTCTTGTACTTGTTGTCGGTTGAGAGCTTTGTTAATTCAAACACGAGCCTTTCATCTAAAAAAATATGATGTAACAATAAGAAGAGAGATAACTGTAGTAACATAATATGTTACCGTAACATAGCATATTTCAAGATAAAATGAGTTTATAACTTAATAAACACAACAATATATAGCAGCCTCATGTATTTAAGATATGAAGTAGAGAATTAGGAAAGAAACAATTGGCATGAGTCGAATTTGAGGTGCACAATATTATGTAGGTCTTGGCATAATGGTATCCCGTGCCATTGGTGCTGGGAGTGTCTGATGCTTCTTTGTTCTTTCGTCCGCTGCATTTCGTGTGTGGCTATGGGTGTTTGGTTTAAATGGGCACGATTTTGAACCAAACTCTGCCACATGGTTTAAATTTGGGCGTTTAGAATCAATTTAGTGCACTCAAACCGGCGCCCACATTTCACTCCATGCCTATAAAAATAAGAAATGGTAGTCAAAATGATATAGTAATGAGAAATAAATTTTAATAAATACAAGTTGGAGTTCAAAAGTATCTACCTTTTTACCTCCTACCTCTACCTCTATTTTAAACCTTTTGGACATCCAAACAAATAAGCCAAACCATGTGCTCTACCACTTGAAACACCACAACAAGTGGAGAAGGTAGAAGATCTAGCTATTGGGTTCAACTCCATCTTCTAGTGTAATATTTCACTAAACTAGCATTAAAAAAATACTAAATTAGTGAAGGATTTGGATAATCTATTGGGTTCATCTGAACCCAACTGTTGTACACCAACTTCGTCGTTGAACCACAACCACGACCGCTCTCATCACCTCTACCACCACCACCAGTATCAACCACCACCACCATTCCCATCCATCCACGGCCACTATGACTTCCAGCCCATCAACCACCACCACCACCATCACCTCCATCCCATCCACCACCACCATAACTCCCATATATGCAGTTGACCACCAAGACCATCCCTCTACTATCACCACCACCACTTCTACCACCACGGTTACCACGGCCACTCTCATTGCCTCTACTACTTCCAGTGTGTTGGCTTGTACTTCCACCATCATCTTCCTTTGATTTATTTCGTTTGATACAATCTCTAGTATTGTGCCCCTCTTCTTACAGTCTCCACAACTGGGGTTCTCAGGGGGCTCCTGAAAATGTCGGTGGCCCCGTCCAATACGGAATCCACCACCTCATTTGTCCATGTCGCCCATGAAACGTTTGGTACGCCGTCTTCCATGTGTATTCACCTTCGTAGTCAGATCAGGGTATAGTGCGGGTCGGTGATAATCTGGCCAATGTGATTCGTCTAAGAAGGGTTGGAGTTCGGTTGGCCTTTGGTGTAGGCTAGCTCGTGGCCTTGCTAGCAGCTGATCGACTCGGCTTGTGGAAGTAGGTGGTGTTTGTTGCCTCTTGTGCCCCAGCCTCCTCTAGGTAAGCTTGGATCTTGGCCCATGAGTCGTTTTCCGGATCGCCGAGGTCCGGCGCCATGTTGGTGAAGAGTGCCCGAGTGGCTGCAAGGTCCTCACGGACGGCTGAGTACACTTTGAAGTTGCCCTTCACTTGTATCACTAAGAAAAATTCATATTGAAAATAAAAATCATAGTAAATTTCTACATTTATTTGTTGGAAACGAATTTATTGAAATATGTCCCCATACTATTGAAACATGCGTCCATCAAATGAGTCTCTGCTTAAACTTAATGAGCACTCATAACCAGATCCATGGCTAGCTTCTATCCTCGGGCCTCATGGCGCACGGTCACCTTGCACTACGGAAATGGCTTATCTTCTCCTCCATGTTGCACGGTTCACCCTGCACTGCGGAAGGTGCATAGTCTTTGTCAACTGGGGCGAGTCCGTTCGATTGACCCTTCTGTGTTGGATGAACCGAGTCATATATTTGGCTATTGAAGGGGATCCCATAAATGAATCTTCCTTCCTTTCTTTCTGAGGTTATTGAAGGAGATCTCCTGGATGGACTCGATCTGAGGCCACATAAGTTTTCCACCAAATATTTACATGTTTGGTTCCTACATGCTAACCTTCTATGATTTCAAGATCCCGGATGCAAAGCTCGGCGACCCCTTCCAGGTTCCGTTTTATCCCCTTATCACCATTTTATACCAGACTTTCATACTTCTCTTACTCTCATTTTTATTATGTTATTATGTTAATGAGTAAAAAAAGATTACTTAGATTGCGTTGTTAACCAAATAACAAAATTTTGTTTCATTAGTTAGTGTTTATTATTGGAGGGTCATAATATATATCCGGAAAGTTTGTGAGTTCTAAATTTAATCTGTGTATTGTAAAAAAATTCCTCCTTGAATATTTTTTACAATTGCATAAATTATAGTGTATATATGTATTTGTTTTGTATATACTTTAATATCCTTAAGATCTCTGAAGCGTACATTTGGAAAAATATCTTAGTATGGTTCTAGTGTACTATTAGGTAAGTACAATCATAAAACTTTCTAGAGTATAAAAATACCATTGAGAAAGGTCTTGAAAGTTGGGTTCAGGGACAATATGTGCATGCTCTACATGGAATTGAAATTGTGTATATTATACTATTAATTGATGAAAATAAATTTTCCACGGATTTTACTTATGATTATTTTTATGCTCTTCTTTAACAATGTGACTGGTTCCATCAAGTGTATATAAGTGCTCCTGTCAAATTCAAAATAAAATAATGGTGCACGAATTTAACATTGCTATCTAGATAACATTTTTTTTCTGTTCTAGTGCTCCGCGTAGGAGCGCGAGCTCATGGACTCGAATGCAACCATCTGGAGACGATCACATGGGAGTTACTAAACCATGGTGGATAGAGGTCCAATAATAAATCCATGATGCATAACAACTATTTTTTCTGTATCGTTGGTTAATCTATTCACTCTCAGTAACACGTGATTTGTAATACTGTAAATGATAAAAATGGTTATATGCATCAATTGATGCAGAAATCTGGGTATTTCCCATTTTCAACAAAAGGTAACATATATTTTAGTACAACCTACTGGCGTCCATCGGAAAGAGTAGCCTAAACTCAGTATCGCCCGTGGTGTCGACTTGCTTGTGTAAATTGTGTATTTTACTCTTTTCACATATTAAAAAATCATTTTGGCATAAACGATAACAATATGGTGACTGACCCTGCCCCCTAGGGTGGTTATGAGTATTAGTAGATATATTTGAATGTTGTTGTTTGGTTTGTAATACTAACTTATAATGGTTGTAATATCTGTGTCTTCCCAGGCTAAATCAATCAAACTAGCTAAATGCTCGTGCGTTGCCATGTCTTTTTAATTTCATATCGCCACACATATGCATGTGTAAACATAAAATGAACAAAATTATTTAAGAATCTAGAAACAAAATAATGTTCGAAAAACATTTTGATTTCACTTCGCGTAATCGACAAAAAGCAAGAAAACTTTGGGTGACCCCAATGGTCTCTATAATCTCACTCTCTTCAAATTTCAACAATCTTTAATTTGTTGATTTCCTCTAACTGCCAAATCGACACAACAATAATAATAATAACAGTTAGATAATTGATACAACAATCAATCACTAGTCACTAAATAAATAAATTTTAATGTGTATATTTCCTAACTATCTGTATTCTCTCTCCACTCTAGTAACCTATATGATCCTCCAATTTCTTCTTCCTCCCTCGCCACCTCTCCCATATCACGTCTCCCATGGCGTTGCCCCTTGCATGACCATCTCCCACTTTTGTCAAACAGAGTTCAAAATTATAACGAAATTTTGGTAATTTTGGTGGTACCGAAATTTATTTTTATTGTTTTTTGCTATATTCGGTTCAAGTTCAAATTTAGTTTAAATTTGAACGTGAAAAATCCAAAATATTTTTCGAATGTTTGGGAATTTCGGTGGGTTTCAAAGTTTTTCTTTTTTCCGAAATATTTTCCCCTGAATAAAACCCTGTGAAACACCCAAAAGCGACACGACCGCCACGGGGTTCTAGCCTCGCATGGTTCAGACCTCAGAGCGCACCGCACACAGCTTGAGCGGAAGTACAGTATCATTTCATGGTGTAGAGATCTAGCTATAGGTGGAACATATATACATCGGTTACACATGGCAAGTACGTGCAAGTAGCGCTCTCGAAGGTATCCATGTCACGGCTAAAGAGCGGCACGTAGAGGCGTCCAAGCTGCCGTCGCCCACGAAGAACGGCAGGTAGCTGGCATGAAGTGCCGGCCGTCTCCGAAGTCCTTGTTGATGCCGGGATTCGTCGGCACCACCACGTACCGGCCGCGCGTGCTGCATGTACGGCCGGTACGCACCCACTGACGGCCATTGCCAGGCAGAGGTGAAGGATGAGCTTCACCCGGGGTCACGTCTCTCGTGGAGAATGCCCAGCTCGTCAAGTTCACTGAATTTTCCCCAACAGGACCCGGGCACGTTGATGGCGTGAATCACACGCTCGTTGGGAGACCCCAAGAGGAAGGTATGATGCAGTTCAGCAGCAAGTTTTCCCTCAGAAAGAAACCAAGGTTATCGAACCAGTAGGAGCAGCAACTCTTCAGAAGGTTGTTGGTGGCTCGCACGGCGCAATACGATCACCAACGCGGAATCTGCACACAACACAATCAAACTACTTTGCCCCAACGAAACAGTGAGGTTGTCAATCTCACCGGCTTGCTGAAAACAAAGGATTAAACGTATGGTGTGGAAAATGAGTATTAAATTGCAGAGAATGAAAAAGGAACAGTTTGCAGTTTGTGGTTGTTTAATCAGTGTAAAAGAATGGACCGGGGTCCACAGTTCACTAGTGGTGTCTCTCCATAAAAGATAACTAACATGTTGGGTGAACAAATTACAGCTGGGCAATTGACAAATAGTGAGCGCATGACAATGCATATACATGACATGACTACTATGATATTTAATTGGGCATTACGACAAATACATAGACCGTTATCCAACAGCATCTATGACTAATAATCCACCGCCGGGTTGTCATCCGAGTCCCCCGTTGGTATTAAGTTGCAAGCAACGGATAATTGCATTAAGTAAAGTGCGTAATGTAAACAAACACATATGCCCGTGGACATAGCATCGTTAGGTTATCCCTAGTGGCAACAGCACATCCACAACCTTAGAACTTTCTGTCACTGTCCCAGTTAAACGGAGGCATGAACCCACTATCTAGCATAAATACTCTCTCTTGGAGTTACAAGCATCTACTTGGCCAAAGCATCTACGAGTAACGGAAAGCATGCAAGATCTTAAATAACATATAAGATAGATTGATAATCAACTTGACATAGTATTCAATATTCATCGGATCCCAGCAAACACAACATGTAGCATTACAATAATATGATCTTGATCATGTAGGGCAGCTCACAAGATCTAAACATGATGGCACAAAGTGGAGAGACAACCATCTAGCTACTGCTATGGACCCGTAGTCCAAGGATGAACTACTCACGCATCACTCCGGAGGCAGGCATGGCGATGTAGAAGCCTCCGGTGACGATTCCCCTCTCCGGCAGGGTGCCGGGAAGAGGTTCTGAACCCTCCCGAGCTAGGGTTGACGGGCGGCGTCTCTGGAACTTTTCGTGGATATTTGCTCAGGTACTTAGGGTTTTCGCGTCGGGGGGAATAAGTAGGCGAAAGGGCGGCGGCTGACGACCCCCGAGGGGCCCACACCACCCTAGGGCGCGAGAGGGGGGCCCGCGCCCTAGGTGCGTGTGGGGCCTCCTGGCTCCTCTCGTTGCTCCTTGCTCCGTCAGGTGTTCTGGTAAAATAGGGACCCCCGTGTAGTTTCGTCCAATTCCGAGAATATTTCCAGACTAGCTTTTCTGGAATACAAAAACAGCAGAAAACAGGAACTGGCACTTCGGCATCTTGTTAATAGGTTAGTCCCAAAAAATGTATAAAAGTGATATAAAGTAGATGCAAAACATGTAGCAATTGGTATAAAACAAGCATGGAACATCAAAAATTATAGATACGTTTGAGACGTATCAGCATCCCCAAGCTTAGTTCCTACTCGTCCTCGAGTAGGTAAACGATAAAAACAAAATAATTTTTGAGGTGACATGCTACTATCATAATCTTGATCATATAATATTGCAAGGCACATGTAAATGAATGAAGTGATCCAAGTCAATGGTCTATAATTTGCTACCAAATAGATAATGAGTAAACAATGAATCACACAAGCTAAACGTTTTCATGAATAGTACTTTCGAGACAAGCATCAAACAGTTTTGCATAAGTGTTAACTCATAAAGCAATAGTTTCTAATAAAAGGTATTAATCAACACAAAGGAAGAATTAGTTTCAGCATTTGCTTCAACTTTCAACATATTTATCTCATGGATATTGTCAACACAAAGTAGTATAACAAGTCCAATACATTGCATATAACGCATGTTGTAACAAAGTTGACACTAGTGTTTGCTTGTGGAAGACAGAAAGAATAGGAAAACTGACTCAACATAAAAGTAAAAGAAAGGCCCTTCGCAGAGGGAAGCAGGGATTAATCATGTGCTAGAGCTTTTAGGTTTTTGAAAGCATATAGAGATTGCATAAAATATTTGATACTCCTCCCAACCTTGCTAACACAAGCCATGGCTAACCGAATCCTCGGGTGCCTTCCATCAATCACATACCATGGAGGAGTATCTATTTTTGAGAGGTGTTTGTTAATTGTCAACGAATGGTAGCGGGTGAGAACAGTATTCTACCTGTCAAACGGACTTTTAAGAGCGGCTCCCATGAAGGACGTTATTTCTACCAGCAAGGCAGATCATCCCTCTTTCTCTTTGGTTTACACACATTCAGGTATTTCACTGTTTGTCATTGCTTACTGATGAATCAGGGCAAAAGTGTGAAGAGAATTAATTGGTTAAAGTTGTAATTAATTGGGACTGGGCACCCCGTTGCCAGCTCTTTTTGCAAGTTATTGGATAAGCGGATGTATATGCCACTAGTCCAGGTGTAAAAGTCCATTCAACAAATAGAATAAAGAATAACCACACTAATTCCTCATGAGCTAGTAAACATTGACACAAAAAGGGAATAATAACATTTTGAATAATTTAAAGGTAGCACATGAAAAATTTACTTGGAGTGGCAAGGAAATACCACATATAGGTAGTTATGGTGGACACAAATGGCATGGATTTTGGCTCAAGGATTTGGATGCACGAGAAGCATTCCCTCTCAGTACAGAGTTTAGGCTAGCAAGGTTATGTAAGCAAACAAGAATATCAACCCGTACACCAAGTTTTATATGACAAACATATTGCAAACGTTATAAGACTTCATACCGTCTTCCTTGTTAACCAAACCCTGTTATTAGAAAATATCTAGACCTTAGAGATACCACCGATGCAAACCAAATTTTCAACAAGCTTTACGGTAGTTCTTCACTAATAGGCTTAACTCATGTGATGCACAATTTAATCATGATCTACTTGTTAACTCAAAACAATTGACAAGCATCAAGTTATCCATTAGTGATCTACAAGATTAAGCAAGTTTTTCCTTATACCAATTACCACATGCAACATTTTCTGAACCAACCAAACACCAATCAATTTATTTAATCAACTCTCCAAACAAATATAAGTGAAGCAAGAGAGTACTTTCTACAAAAGAAAGCTAATAGCTCTGACAAGAGATACATGAAAACAAGAGCTAAAAGCTGAACAGCGCTAGATATGAATACTCAACAAATATAAGTGAAGAATAGGAGTATTCTCATGAAAAAGCGGAGCGTGTCTCTCTCCCAATCAAGAATGCTAGGGTCCAGTCAAGCTTTATTGAAAATAAAAGTGCAATACTGAAAATAAAAGCACACAGACGCTCCAAGAAAAGCACATATGATGTGAAAGAATTAAAATATAGTTTCACTAGAGATGACCTGATAATTTTGACGATGAAGAAGGGGATGCCTTGGGCATCCCCAAGCTTAGACGCTTGAGTCTTCTTGAAATATGCTGGGGAGATCCATGGGAGCCTCCCCAAGCTTAAGCTCTTCACTCTTCTTGATCCTATTATATCATCCTTCTCTCTTGACCCTTGAAAACTTCCGTCACACCAAACTCAAAGTAGATCTCATTAGAGGGTTAGTGCATAATCAAAAACTCACATGTTCTATAAAGACGCAATATGATTTGTTACTTTAAACATTAGCTACAGCCACTGATGTTATGTGAAGCTCTTCCACCCAAAAAAGAATTTCACTCAACACTAGTAAAAGAGAGAATGCAAAATAAAAAGGCATAATCTGTCTAAAACAGAACAGTCCGCAAAGACGAATTTTTTCAAGGCACTTACGACGCTCAGATCGAAAACTTGAACTAATGAAAGATTCAGACATTCATAAAGATTACGCACAAAAATTTCAGATTTAATTAACAATCTGGTGATTTTAGGAATTTCGTACAGTGAACAGCAAAAATCTGTTTCTGCGCAGCAATCAAAATTAAGCATCGTCTTAACATTAGAGGCTACTCTTGGCACAACAATGCGAGAAAATAAAGATACAAAGGAGTTGCTACAGAAGTAAACATCCTCCTTGACTAATACTGAAAATAAAAGATAATGGGTTGCCTCCCAAAAGCGCTTTCTTTTAATGCCTTTTAGCTAGGCTAGAAGATTTTAATGATGCTCTCATAAGAATAAGAGTTGAAAAACAAAAGAGAGCATCAAGAGGCAAATATCAAACACATTTAAGTCTAACCCACTTCCTATGCAAAGGAATCTTGTAACAAAATAAATTATTGAAGCATAAAGCAACTAGCATAGAAAGATGAAACAAATATAGCTTCAAAACTTTCAACATAAAGAGAGGTGTTTTAGTAACTTGAAAACTTTTACAACCATATTTTCCTCTCTCATAATAACTTTCAGTAGCATCATGAACAAACTCAATAATATAACTATCACATAAAGCATGCTTTTCATGATCTACAAACACATAATTTTTATTAAGCTAAAAAACAGTAGGGTTATCAAACCCACTTTTGACAATAGTAGTATAATTAATATCATTAGGCAATATAGGACCATCATCAAGAGCATTATCATATATAACATTAGGGAGCACATTTTTACTTTCTGCAATTTCCTCTTTTACTTGAGTCAAGGAGGATGTTACTTCAAATTTATCAAAAAAGATATTTCAATAGAATCATGACATTCAACAATATAGCATTCTTCCTCCTTAGGTAGGCATGGAGGGTAATTATATAATGTAAGAGTTAAAGAGTTACTGTCATTAGAAGGTAGATCCTCCTTTTGTTCATCACTCTCTTCCTCTTTTTCATCAAATGAGCTTTCAGCTTCAGCAATTTCTTCTTCCACATTTTCCTGCAAGGCATTAGTCTCTTCTTTATGAGGAAAAATCCTCTTGACATGTTCAGTAATATAAGAATTTTCATCCTTATAGTTATCAAAACAATATTTAAGTATAGCAAGACTTTCAGATTTATAAGGGGCATCAATTTTATGCTCAAGATAAGAACTAATTTCAAGTGCACCCTTAAAGACAATAAATTCTTCCATCCTTTCTACCTCATAAGCATTATAGTAACCTTTAACATAAGAAGCTAAGGTTTCATTTTCATTACAAGCACATTGGAAAGGAAAGTGTTTAGACTTCCTATGACAATCAGATTCATTAAAGCAAAAAGATTTGCCAAATATATAGCATAAATTTCTAGCATATTCCTCTAGTTGATTTAACAATTTCCATAAGTACATCCCTTTTTGTGACAAGCGGTAATTCCTATAATATCTTCGTTCATCTTCCGTGGACCCACCTTGCCAACAAGATCTAGTTTCATAGAGATAAGCCATTGATAGCAAATAAACAACTAGACATAATAACAAACCGAAATAAACTAAATGCAAGAACTAATTTTTTTGTGTTTTTGATAATTGAAAGCAAACAAGATAAAATAAAATAAACTAAGCAAGACAAAAACAAAGTAAAGAGATTGGAAGCGTGAAACTCCCCTTGCAGAAGACTGCTGTCTCCCCGGCAACGGCGCCAGAAAAAGAGCTTGATGGCGTGAATCACACGCTCGTTGGGAGACCCCAAGAGGAAGGTATGATGCAGTTCAGCAGCAAGTTTTCCCTCAGAAAGAAACCAAGGTTATCGAACCAGTAGGAGCAGCAACTCTTCAGAAGGTTGTTGGTGGCTCGCACGGCGCAATACGATCACCAACGTGGAATCTGCACACAACACAATCAAACTACTTTGCCCCAACGAAACAGTGAGGTTGTCAATCTCACCGGCTTGCTGAAAACAAAGGATTAAACGTATGGTGTGGAAAATGAGTATTAAATTGCAGAGAATGAAAAAGGAACAGTTTGCAGTTTGTGGTTGTTTAATCAGTGTAAAAGAATGGACCGGGGTCCACAGTTCACTAGTGGTGTCTCTCCATAAAAGATAACTAACATGTTGGGTGAACAAATTACAGCTGGGCAATTGACAAATAGTGAGCGCATGACAATGCATATACATGACATGATGACTACTATGATATTTAATTGGGCATTACGACAAGATACATAGACCGTTATCCAACAGCATCTATGACTAATAATCCACCGCCGGGTTGTCATCCGAGTCCCCCGTTGGTATTAAGTTGCAAGCAACGGATAATGCATTAAGTAAAGCGCGTAATGTAAACAAACACATATGCCCGTGGACATAGCATCGTTAGGTTATCCCTAGTGGCAACAGCACATCCACAACCTTAGAACTTTCTGTCACTGTCCCAGATTAAATGGAGGCATGAACCCACTATCTAGCATAAATACTCTCTCTTGGAGTTACAAGCATCTACTTGGCCAAAGCATCTACGAGTAACGGAAAGCATGCAAGATCTTAAATAACATATAAGATAGATTGATAATCAACTTGACATAGTATTCAATATTCATCGGATCCCAGCAAACACAACATGTAGCATTACAATAATATGATCTTGATCATGTAGGGCAGCTCACAAGATCTAAACATGATGGCACAAAGTGGAGAGACAACCATCTAGCTACTGCTATGGACCCGTAGTCCAAGATGAACTACTCACGCATCACTCCGGAGGCAGGCATGGCGATGTAGAAGCCTCCGGTGACGATTCCCCTCTCCGGCAGGGTGCCGGGAAGAGGTTCTGACCCTCCCGAGCTAGGGTTGACGGCGGCGTCTCTGGAACTTTTCGTGGATATTTGCTCAGGCACTTAGGGTTTTCGCGTCGGGGGAATAAGTAGGCGAAAGGGCGGCTGCTGACGACCCCCGAGGGGCCCACACCACCCTAGGGCGCGGCAGAGGGGGCCCCGCGCCCTAGGTGCGTGTGGGGCCTCCTGGCTCCTCTCCGTTGCTCCTTTGGTCCGTCAGGTGAGTTCTGGTAAAATAGGGACCCCATGAAGTTTCGTCCAATTCCGAGAATATTTCCAGACTAGCTTTTCTGGAATACAAAAACAGCAGAAAACAGGAACTGGCACTTCGGCATCTTGTTAATAGGTTAGTCCCAAAAAATGTATAAAAGTGATATAAAGTAGATGCAAAACATGTAGCAATTGGTATAAAACAAGCATGGAACATCAAAAATTATAGATACGTTTGAGACGTATCACACGTCAGAGGATCCAACGGCCTCAAGAGACCATTCGCTCTAATAAGGCACAGGTAAACCATCGGCCCTGCTGACGCTCGATCGGTGTATAAACCCCAAATCCAGAAACCAGATCAATCCTCTCAACGAGCTAGGGTATGGCTTCCCTCATCGTGTCCAAGCTCGCGCGGGCAGCCTTCGCAACCCGCGCCTCTCCCTCAGCCGTTGGAGACTTTGCTGGTGGTGGGCTCGTTGCGGCGGCCATCCGTGCCTCCCCTGCAGGTAATACCTATCTAATTCTCCATCGGAATTTGGGTATGAAGCCTGAATACTAAAATTCGCAAAGTAGTTCTTCTTATTTCGATACGAATGCTTTAAACCTGAAATTCACATGTGATTTCTTATTATCAGTTGATATATTTTGATAAGCAGGCAGCGATTGGAGCCTATTCTTTAGGAGTAGTTCTAATCTCCACACTTCTAACAAGCATGTTGTTTGCTTTAGTAATACCAACTGATAATTTGTTATGATAGCTCTGCCTGAAATTCACATGTGATTTCTTATTATCAGTAGATATTTTGATAAGCAGGCAGCGATTGGAGCCTATTCTTTAGGAGTAGTTCTAATCTCCACACTTCTAACAAGCATGTTGTATGCTTTAGTAATACCACCTGATAATTTGTTATGATAGCTCTGCCTTTCAAGGCCAAGTCAATCAAATTAACTCTGCCAAGAACAACTGTACAAATGATTGTGTTTTCCACAAATCAAATATTAACTCTCATCTCTACTGAACGACAGGAGGCCCCAGGCCAGAAGTAGCTGCACGTCCTCGCAAACCACCTCTCCTTGTTGATGAGAACGCACTGAAGTCAAATAAAGCCATGTGGGCCTTCTATGAGTACTGGTGCAATTATCACGGCCTAAAGCGGGACCGATCTGAGATGGCTCGCCGGTTCAGGACATTTAGTACCAAGGCAAGGTTTGTGCACAAGGCTAACAATTCTGGTGAGGGTGTCAAGTACGCAATGACCAAATATGCAGATACCAGCGAAAAGGAGATGTTTCCTGGACTAGCCAGGCGAACAAAAAAATGATCTCAGCCCTTTCTGATGTACTCTTGTGTGACCGTTAAGCCCTAAGTTATGCTTCTGTATGTACGAAGACATGTCTCTTTAACTTCTATCAGTACTTTGTGTCGCTTGGTTGTATGAACTAATTTTAGAATAAAAGGTTGTATCTGCTTTTACATTTTAAGGTTCTTTTGCGTTGTTGTGTTAATATAGCTTGAATATGAGCTATATTTTCTGTATGTGCTCCGTTGGTGACTTTTGGTTCAGATTATAACCTGGTCGACTTGGCAGACCGTTTCTTTTTTAGGTTAAATACAGAACACCACCAAACCTGTAATGTTGTGTAATAAAAAAGTTTGAGCATTCAATATGAAAATGAGAGCCTTCTTAGCAGAAAATCTGCACACAACATATTTGCACTGCAGATAAGCCAGAATCCATATTATAAGTAGGGCTATGTTGATTGCATTTTTTTTAGATTATGATGATTGTCGTTGTGATGTTGCCTTTTGATGTAAAATACTTCTCTTGTTAACAAGGGTATGATATGAATTGGATTAGGCAAGATAGGATAAAAGAGAGATTCATCAGGTCACGTATGGTTTGTGAATATTTGCATTTTTCTCTGTGCTTTCTGAATCATAGGTTCAGCTTGTTTGATGCAAAAGCTGGTATTGATCCAAATACTGGTCATGTAGGCGTGCAATGCCGCGCTTGTCCACGGAAAACTATATAAATGTTCGTGAAAATCAAGCCATACAAATGAGAAAATTGGATTATAGGATATAGGTGGTATAGAATTGAATTAATTGATATATATATATTCATGAAATAGAAAAAGAAAAATTCTAAACATCGTGGATAGCAGAAATCATTCTGCTAGCTATGCACTGACATCCTAGGCTACCACCTCCATGCATCATTCTGCTATCTCAAAGAGGATCGGTAATACAAGTGTAGGGTTTGCTCCAAGCTCCAATGAAGCCAGATGGGGATCTAGCAATCCCACCTGCTCCAGCCTTCAGAACATCTAACGCAATGCCTGCGTCAGTGTTAATTTTAACCACGTCCAGATATGGCGGCCGCCCTCCATGGCCAGGTAGGCTCCGAGCATGGTGTCTCGGAATATCAAACAAAGCAAGTGCATCTCTTGTCATCTTCTTAGAGTGCTTCAATGAAGATTGCCCTTGTCATGAGTCAAATTGTTCCGCGACGTCCAAATAGCCCACATGACAGTTATAATTTTAGCTCGATCTGCCTCAGAAAACATAGAATCACAGAGGATATCTCTGATCCAACTGACCGGATGCAAGTCTGGTATCTTCAAATCAAGCCAGTTTTTGCATGTATCCAAAGCTGCTTCGCGCGCGTGCATTTCAATAACGCATGCATCTTTTCTAGGTGGCCGTTCTATCTCTCATAACGTCGCCACTTTCCATTCATATTCCCTCTACACCATTTTATGCTAGACTTTTATACTTCTCTTACACTTATTTTTATCATGTTGTTGTGCTAATGAGTTCAGGTTTTTATGACTTAGATTGCATACTTAAATGAATAACAACTTTTTGGATTATTCGGTAGTGTTCTTTATTGTAGGGTTGTAATATATATAACTGCAAAGTTTGGAGAGAAGACTTTTGGCTCCCGCAATCCAGTGCTCCTGCCAATAACTTTTTTTTGAAACTGGTATTCCAAAGTTTCAAAAAAAAAACCCAAAAATCATTCATGGATACATATACATATATCTACATATTTGCATAGTCTTGCTCAATAATATGTTGTATTGTAGGCTACACAAAAATCACAAAATCATGGATCTAAAAAGGGTGAAAAAGAATTTATTTTACTTGGATTTGGCGTTTTTGTGCAGATCACGTGTGAAAATATATTTCTCTGTAAATTTGGCGTACATAGTAGACATGTATATGTACTTGTATGATATTTTTTTTCAGAATTTTCTGAGATGAAGAAATAAAGTATTCGATTTTTTAGAAACCGGGAGCACTGGAGCTCGGCATCAAAAAGTATTTTTTGTAAAGTTTGACTGTTCTAAATCTGTACTGTATGTTGCAACAAAATTCTCTTTAAACTATTTTATAAGTGTTAGTGTATATGTTTTATATCCTTAGTAGTGGTTCTAATGTACTATTTGGTAAATATAATCATAAAACTTTCTAGAGTATAAACGGAACCATTGGAAAAATGAGTCTTGCAAATTGGGTTCAGTGACAACATGTGCGTGCTCTACATGGTATTTGGTATTGAATCGGTACTAATAATTGAAGAAAATAAATTTTGGCAGATTTTAGTTTTGAATATTTGGTATGCTCCGATTTCATGCTTCTGGTTTCATCCAGTATATATAAATGCTCCTACTAGTTTAAATTTGACGAAATCTGAACATGAAAAATCCAAAAGAAAAACCGAAACATTTTGAATTTCGGTGGGTTCCCAATTTTTTCGCTTTCCGAAATATTTTCCCATGAATAGAAGTTCCTGCCGTACTGATCTATGCCAACGGAGCAGAAAAACCCTGTGAGCACCCAACAAGCGAAACGATCGCTACGGGGTTCTAGCCCCGCATGGTTCAGATGGCACCACACACAGCTTGAGCGGAATCATTTCATTGGTGTAGAGATCTAGCTATATGTGGAACATACACATGGCAAGTACGTGCAAGTATCACTATTCGAGGGTGTAGCAGCAGCTCTTGAAGGTATCTATCTATGTCACGGCTGAAGAGCGGCACGTAGGCGTCCACGCTGCCGTCGCCCACGAAGGATAAGGAGGCCCTCCACCACGCTGTGAGCTTCACGGCCACAGCAAGCCCGCGGGGAAGAGTTGGAACCCGCCCTGGGTCACGCGGAGGATGCCCAGCAGCTCGTCAAGTTCACTGAATTTTCCCCAACAGGAGAGACCCGGTGCGGCTCCTGTGTCTTCCTCGATCTGTTCATATCTACCTGCTCAAACTTATTCAGTCTACCGTAATTTGCTTTGAATTGATCTTGTTCGGCCTCCACCGCATGCGCATCATCTACACCCTCGGCAATGAGATTGGCCGCGGCCAGTTCGGCGTGAGATGTGTCGCTGTCGCGGCAGGGAAGCGGATGCGCTGCTCGACGAAGAGGCCCTCCGCATTTTCGACAGGTTCGACCTCCCAATGACGGGCAAAGAAAGAAAGAAAAAAACAAACACTGGCCAGTTTTTTTAGGCAACACCTCCCGCGCGTGCGGTGCAATCTTTTCCGCAGGAGCGTTATCCAGCAACCTCCGCCGCGCACAAACCCTAAATCCATATCTCTACCCCTCCGACCTAGGCTATGGAATCCATCGTTTCCAAGCTCGCGCGGGCAGCCTTCGCAACCCACGCCTCTTCCTCAGCCTTTCGAGCTATTGCTGCTGGCGGTCACCCTGCAGCAGCCACTCGTGTCTCCCCTGCAGGTAATATCTAGCTAAGGGCCTTCTTCGGGGAATCTGGCCGGGTGTGCATCCTCAATATCGAAATTTCCAAAGGAGTTCTTATTTGGTTCCGAATGCTTCAGAATTTAGTACCTGAAATTCACATATGATTTCTTATTATCAGTAGATATACTTGAAATAAGCAGGTTACCCGCATAAAAAAAAGGGCGGGGAGCGGAGCCTATTCATTAGGAGTTGTTCTAATCAACACTCTTCTAACAAGCATGTTGTTTACTTTAGTAATACCAACTGATAATTTGCTATAATAGCTCTAACTTGCAAGGCTAAATCAACCATATTAATTCCCTGAGAGCAATAGTACAAATGATTGTAATTTTCACAAATCAAATTATAATTCTATGTTTACTCAACGACAGGACGCCCCAAGTCTGAAGAAGAAGAAGAGAAAGCCAAACCCAAACCCAAGTCAAAGTTCTCTTACCTTGATGTTGATGATAAAGTACTTGAGTCGGATGAAGCCATGTGGGCCTTCTATGAGAACTGGTGCAAGTATCATGGCATATCGCGTGACCGTCATGAGATGGCCCGTCGGTTCAGGACATTTAAGGCTACCGCAAGGAGTGTGCACAAGTTCAACAGTTCTAGTGTCCATGGCAAGGCTGCAATGAACGGATTTGCAGATATGACCCAGAAGGAGATATTTCCTGGACGCGAATACATTCGTGCCATGCGTGCAAAAAAATGATCTCAGCCCTTTCTGATGTACTCTTGTGTGGCCTTTAGGCCCTAATTTTAGAGGCTTGGCTTTCTGAAGTACTCTTGTGTGACCTTTATTTCCTGAACTTAGAGGCTTCTGTACATGCCTCTAAGTTCTAGCAGTACTGTGTGTCGCTTTGTTGTATGAACTCATTTAGCTTTAATAAAAGCATGTATCTGGATGGTATCTTCTGCTTCGTTGTATGTGCTATATTTCTGTATCTGCTCCGCTTGTGCCTTTTGGTGAAAATTAAAAATTGCACTCCTGGTCAACTTGGCAGACAGTTTCTATTTTTAGGTTAAATACAGATCATTCTTAATACTAGACGCATATGTTGATTGAGAAATTCTGCACACAACATCTGTAAAGACTTGCAAGATTCGCAAGGGAGGATAAGCTGGAGTCTATCCATATTATATTACGACTGATGATTGTTTTTGCGATGTTGCCCTTCGATGTAAAATACGTCTGTTGTTGTTTTCCCCAGGTTCCTAAAACAAAGGGTATGATATGATTTGGATTAGGCCCAAGATACGATAAAAGAGGGCTTAATCAGGTCACGTATGGTTTGTGAATCTCTGCATTTTTTTTGAACTTTAGGCAAGTGCAGAATCATCCCACTTGTTTGTAATCTGCTTGCCATTTTTGTTTTCTTGATTGGATTGATAATCTTGGGGTATAATTGCGTGAATCTCCTCTGTAATGTGTACAATTATGACGGATGCCTGATCCAGTTAGTATTCTTCCTGTATATTTATCAAGGGGCCTTTAATTGTAGATGGCTAACGAGACCTAATATGCAGAGTTAAAAACCGGATGGAGTAATAAGTCGATCAACAGTTTCAGTTTGCCCTGTCTTGGGACTAAAATCAATACAGTACCTTTTTCTAGCTTAGAATCTACCCTGGATATCTACCTATTCCTCTGTACTAGACAAAATGGCGCGTCGACACGCCGCGCCGTGTGGAAAAATTCATATTTGGAATTGTCTACATTAAAAAAATTGTTCATATTTTAAAACTGTTGGAATCTAAAAAAAATATTACATTTATTAATTGTTTAGATTTTAGAAAATTAGTAAATTTAGGAAGTTAGTTATGTTTGAATTGTTTTCACGTTTGCAAAGTGCGTAGATTTGGAAGGTGTTTGTAAATTTGAAATATACATTATCTAATAGCATTTGGAAAATTGTTTAAATATCTTAGAACAATATATTTAAATTGTTTAAATTATTTTTGTTGGGATTATCATATTGAATGATACAAATGATATTGTTTTCCTGGATTTTTATTTAAGATCGAAAGTGAATTATAAAATCTATTTTTTTTATCAAATGGGCCTTTATGTATTACTCAAAATTATTAAGATTAGAAATAAAGTTGAAAAGGTCCCAATGTATTTAAAATGACTATTTTAATTTCTACAATTTGTAAAAGAAAAGCAGCAATTTGTAACTTTTTTCTCTGTAAATATTTATTTTAATTTTATAATTAGGGAGAATGCAATATGTGAGCATTTATAAAATTTGATTCAATGTAATTAGGGGAAATACATTTAGATTGTCTTGATATATTTCAGAGTATTTCCTTTTTTTTACCAAATTGAAATTTGAGTATGCTGATATTTTTTTAAGAGCTTTAAAAAAATTCCTTTAGTAATTTCAAATGTTCAAATAAGTTGCATTTATTTTTTAAGAGCTTAAAAAAATTCCTTTAATAATTTTAGATGTTCAAATAAGTTGCATTTATTTTTTTATTTTTTTCGAGCATTTTGTCATATTTTAGCGAATTTCTATTTTTCTATAAAATTGAAATGTGTTTTTTATGTTCTTTAATAGTTTAAAATTTTCAAATTTGTTGCCTTTTTTCGAGTATTTTGATATATTTTAACATATTTCAACATATTTAGCAAATTGAAAATATTCAAATTAATTTGGAATTGTATTTCAGAAACTACAAAAGTTTTCGGAAAAAGAAAAAAGGAAAAAAGAAAAAAAAAACGGCCAGCCGGAAAGCAGCTGGCCCAGCCCGCGAGCGGCCCAGCCGGCCAGCCCAAACCCGCCTGACGACGTGACGACGTCACCAGGGGCGGAGCCGCCGCGGCGGCGATGCCGACGCCGGCGCTGCGCGACGGCGAGCCGTGATGCGCGGACGGGCGCGTCCGACGCGCCCGGAAGCGAGCTACGCGGGAGTGGCGGCGCCGCCTCGCTTTGGTCGCCGGAGCGGCACCGGCGACACGCGGATGCGGTGGCGGCCTGGGAGCGACGGCGACGTCGATTCCGGCGAGCCCGCAACTTCCCAGCTGCTGATATTTGGTGAGAAAGAAGAGGAGGCGACGGTGAATGTCTTCGTAGTTGTCGATCTGAGCGAGGGGAAGCAGAACGGCGGTGGCAGACGTCGGCGGCGCCGGTGAGCTCCGACGTCGCGGGAGAAGGAGGAGAAGAAGGGGAGATGTGGCGCCATTTTACACGGAAGTCCCTATGGATTTCCAATATTACATTTCAGTCCTTTTCGGGGTGGGGGGGTTTCGTAAATATTTGCGCCAAATATCGTGCGAGCGGGGCAACCGGTTGATCACCGTTTCCACCGGCGAGTACCGGATGACGTGGCGCGATGCGATTGGTGCGGGGGCGTGTGTACTGTTCCTAGGAACAGTACCGCGTTTTGAGGACGATGTGGCTTCATCTGAGCCGTCCATCGCGGCGATCGGACGGTCAACGGAAAACGGGCGACGTGGCTCGCGGGAGACGCCGAGGTCGTGTCGCTCCTTTATATATAAGGTTATTAACTCTCATAGCAGCTATTCTTTAGCTATGTGCATCGTTGATTTCCTTCCCTTTGGTTGCTGGTGTACCTCTGATATCAGTTGCTGCAAGGAGTCACATAAATGCCTTTGGTTAATATGCTAACAAATTTAACAGCTATGAGAAGAAATAATCTTTAGGTTGATGGTAGCGTGTTTCCGTCTTAATGCTTCGTAGATTTGCTTATTTCCTAATTCCTATTGAATGCTTTTTACTCAGCAAGATAATGGTTGACTTCCATAAATTATTCATTGTTCTTTTGGTTACAATGTTGATTAACGTTTCATCCTCCTTATTGCAGATTCTTTTTAGCAGGAGGAACTAGGCAATGAATTGCATTGGTAATGCTTTACCTTTCCTACTTTGTTTAGTTCAACATGAAAAAAACATTGCTTGGTTAATTGCCATGTTGGTCTTTGATATACATATGTAACTAAACTCCAGCTGATATGTACTATCTTGACCTCGCGAATTACAGTTTTTCATCCTTGGTTAACTGCATCATATATTAGTTATGTCTTCCGTACATTATTCATGAGGACAGCACTGTAAGTACATAAGAAAAGAGGTATGTCCACTAAAACATGTCCGTTCTGATCCTCAGATCTCTAACACTTGAATTGCTGAACTGCTAATGCACTGTATGTAATCACTATCAATCAAGCTGCAGCACTAGAGAAGACGTATGCTTTGCATATTTTCATAAAAAGAACTTAAAAATATCCAAATGATTGAGCACATTGTACTATGTAACTCTGTGGCAAATATTGTGTATAAAACATCCCTTTTTTTTTGCTAATTCTTGAAGTATTGCATACCTGCCTACAAATATTCACTTCGGGCATCAAGAGCAGAGTACATAAATTAAATCAGGCTAGTTGCCTAGCTAGCTAACTAATCTACTCAGAGGAAAATAGTGAACCCACCTACAGATCAAGCTACAGAACGCAAAGATAATGGAGGCCGTTTGCACTGTGGGCAGCACAAGATATTTGGTGTATACCAGATCAAATTTCGCTAGCTAGCTCGTGTACAGCTGGAAGCCGGCTTTGCACGGAAAGCATCACCTGTGTATGTACAGCTGCCGGCGGTGTTGATTTACCGCTCTATGTGGTGTGTTGAATTTCTGCTAAGAAGTCTCTCATTTTCGTACTGAATGCTCAAAACATTATTTATCCAACCCACATAACGTGCTTGGTGGCGTCTAGTATATGAAGAATTATCTGTATTTTTATAACAATAAAAAAAAAACGTCCACCAAACCGACCAGGATGCAATTTATAATCTGCACCAAAAGGGACAATTGGAGCATATATACAAAAAACAGAGCTTTTATTATAGTATCTATCTATATATATTAGCGAAACTGCTTTGCGTACGACGTTATGCGTACGATTCACGTCCGATGCTGCAATCCGTCAGTCAGCGTTGATGCATGTAATTAAAGCGAAGATACAATCTTTTATTGATGCTAAAATAAGTTCATACAGCCAATGAACCAAGCGACGCTGAGTATTGCTATAACTTAGAGGCATGTGTTGGTATACAGAAGCATTACTTAGGGCTTAGGTACACAAGAGTAAATCATCAAGGGCTGAGATCATCTTTTAGTAGGCCTCTTTCCTCGTAGCCGAGACCTCTCCTCCTTGGTCCAATCTGCCATATGATTCATTGCACACTTGCCATTCAGACAAGTATTGTTGAACTTGTGCACTCGCCTTGCGTTATCACCGAATGCCTTGAACCGGCAGAGCATCTCACTACGGTCACGCGATATGCCATGATACTTGCACCAGTACTCATAGAAGTCCCACATGGATTCATCCGACTCAAGTACTTTATCATCAACACCGAGAGAAGTGACCATTGACTTGGGTTTGGCTTTCTTTTCTTCTTCAGACTTAGGGCCTCCTGTCGTTCAGTAGACATGGAATTGCTTGTTAGAAGTGTGGTGATTAGAACAACTCCTAAGAGTAGGCTCCGATGCCTGCCTGCTTATTCATTTTTCTTTTAATATATCTACTGCTAATAAGAAATCATATGTGAATTTCAGGTACTAAATTCTGAAGCACTGGGAACCAAATAAGATGAACTCCATTGGGAAATTCAATACTGAGGATGCAAACCCAATTTCCGAAAGAGATTCATAGGTAGGTTTACCTGCAGGGGAGACACGGATGTCACCGCCAGTTTGGTAGAGCCGGGATAGACACAGGGGTAGAGGGCAATCACCAGCCGCAGCAGGACAGGCGCGGGTGGCGACGGCTGCCCGCGCGAGCTTTGACAAGATGGAAGCCATACCCTAGGTCGTCGGAGGGGATTGATCTTGATTTAGGGTTTATACACCGAGCTTCAGCCCAGGGCCGGTGGTTGCCTGGGCACTTCTTTTATAGGGCGAAGGGTCTCTTGAGGCCGTTGGCTCCTCCTCCGATCACGCGGCCATAATCACACTTCATACTCCTCCGATCTTCATTGCGTCGCAGCTGACTAAGATCCTACCAAGTTAAAGTTGCTGCAATTGGTACATTACAGAGATGCTGGTGTTTGATTAGGCGGACGACGTTTCTCACGGACAAATTGTTGCGGACGCGTCGTGACTCTTAACTAGGGGACGATTCAAATCAAATCCTAGTGTTCGTTCTTCGTCGCGTGGGAGCTGGATGGATGGTATTCTGGTTATTGAATTTGTACGCGATCGGTGGTATCTTCCCAGGGCTAATAAGCAGGATGCAGGGAACATCTACGTGCGGTTGGGGGGAATTAATAACCGTGCATGCAAAAAAAAATTAAAGGTAATTAAGACTTCATCCTTATAATTTAGAACTATCTGAAAAAGCTCTACACCTTTATAATCCCCAACGGAGGGAGTTTATTACAAGGAGTAAGTTTTTTGAAAAGTCAAACTTGATTATCTTTGACCAAGTCCAATGATATTGATTTGATATTGTGAATGCTAATAATATTTTTTTAAATCTGGTAAAATTGCATCTCGTTTGATTTTCTAAAGACTAAATACAACTTAATACAAGAAATGGAAGGAGTAATTAACATAACTCCGTCCCTCGTGTCGCTCCTTATAGGCGACTCGAGGAAAACCGGTGGCGGTGTCTCAGACTGCAGCGGTCTGAGGCCACTCGGCGCGGCGGACGGAAGTGATGTTGGAGTGGTGGTGTTGCATGATAGCTGCGGTCATGCGGTGGTGAGGCAGAGGAGGCGGCGCCCATGCGTGCAGGTTAGATATGGGCCTAGGTGGGCTTAGGTCCGGTGGCCGTCACGCTGCCCTATCTAGGCATATTTAGGCTTTCGAGCTGTATATTACACATCCAGCTGCAGGTCAGTTCGTGTGTGTCGCTAGTCCGAGTGCGGTGCTCGTCTTCCTTGTGCTTGTTGTTGTTCTGCCGTCTACACCCACCAACCTTGAGGTGGATTCGGAGACCATTCCCAACATGTGTTGCCTCAACTCTTCTTATTTGCTAGGGATCTTTTGGTTACGAATTTGGTAGCTCAAGAGAAATCCTCTGCCATCGTGTCGGCATCGAAGCAACGTTGTTAATTTCACTTGTCAACATTGACAATCCAACATGGAGTGTGTCGAGGTAACCTCATTTCCACTCCCTTCTGAGTGTCAGGGAGAACACTAGGACAAGCTCGTTGTGACATGATGTCAGACTCCGTCCAGATGTGGATTTTGGAGGGTCAATGCACTACCTTCGTGGCACCACGGAGGCCCACCTTTGACTTTTTCTGGTCTGGCGCATTCCACTTGTCGGGGCTATGTCCTCTCTTGACCTTTCTTTTCTCTTAGGATTTTGGTGTGCGAGGTCGTCGGAGCGGTAATGTGATTGTAGGGGGTCTCGGACACTATCGTTGAAAATCAGTGCTCTCCGTGATCGCTTTATGGGGCAAGGAGGGTCTTGTGCGCGGGCTTAGTTCTGGTGTGTGTTGTTGGTCGGATGATGTGACTTGTTGCACACGCGCTTCGGCGCCTCTTGTTGTAATTCTATCTTTGCTAGTTTTTGTACCGTTTTCAGGCATGGTTTTTCATAAAACCAACCCACCTGCATTTTGTAAAACTAAAAAAAGGCTCTTCATGCTCTAGAACACTTCCTCCATCTGCGAGCGTTTTTTTTTTTTTTTTTTTGAGGAAGGAACCGACCCAAATATACAGGAAACTCAGTACAAATTACACCCAGGTCCAAAGGGAAAAAGAAAAATACAGAAAGACCCAGAAATTTGCACAAAGCCCCCTGAGTCGCCTGAAGAGATCACAGCCGGATCCTCAACGTTCCCCAAGCCTCCTAGCCGAAGACGGAGACGCCGTATACAAGGTACATCGTTTGGTGAAAGCACCAAACATTCACTCTCTATTTTGGTAATAACAACATTTTTCATTCCTTCGTTTGAATTCTGATGAAGGTTGCTTCATTTAATTGAATAGGGGGTCAATTTGTCAAATGTTGTTTATATGATAAGTGCTACATTAATTCAATGTTTTCTCTATATTCTCACCGAGGTTGGATGTTCATAAATTTTGCAAGTTTGAATAGTTTGTCTATCACACTGCAGTTAGGGGTAAGCATTTCATTCCGTCGTATTGTTTGAATATTTTTTCCTTGTTGCTGCTATCACAGTGAGCTGTGAGCCTGTGATGCTAGTTTCATCGGAAGGTTGAAAGAATACAAACTTTGCACTTGTTTTTCTTGTCAGAAGTTGCAATCTTACGATATGTCACTACAGCAGGCGCCCTCTGTGCCGACGGTTATTTACCGTCGGCACAGACACCTTCCCCGTCGGCACAGGTCTGTGCCGACGGTGACCGTCGGCACAGGGCCGTCGGCGTAGGTCCCCGTAGGCACAGGTTTTTTTCCCGTCGGCACAACGTTTCCCCGTCGGCATAGGAGGTGCCTACGGTTAAACAATGCCCGTCGGCACAAATTCCGTCGGCGTAGGTTCGGTGGGTCCCACGTGGGCGAGCTCGTCTGAGAAGCTGTGCCGACGGTAATACCGTCGGCACAGGTGTGCACGTGGCGT
Source organism: Poa pratensis (assembly GCA_947311845.1). Taxonomy (NCBI): domain Eukaryota; kingdom Viridiplantae; phylum Streptophyta; class Magnoliopsida; order Poales; family Poaceae; genus Poa; species Poa pratensis. The sequence continues at coordinate 51,943,165 of CAMZMU010000043.1, forward strand.
CTCCTGGGACGTCCTGGCTGAGGGGCTGTGCCGACGGTAATACCGTCGGCACAGGCATGACCATTTGGCACAGATGAAACACCTGTGCCGACGGGAATACCGTCGGCACAGGTTCGTCCCAGATTTTTTTTTTGCAATTTTGTTGCAGCAGCTCGTTTTCCAGCAGAAAATAAAATAAAAATTCATGACAAATATCATCACAGCAAGATCACACATAGGCTCCATATATCATCCGAAGCAATATCATATCATCAAGATACACACGTAGCATCATCATACAAAGGTAAATGTCTAGAGGCCTCAAGCCCTACATCTACTGCGGCGGCGACGGGGTGTACCCCATGTCTCCCCGGGTGAACACAGGCGATCGACGGCTCGGCGCAGCAGTAGAACCACCGGAAGCACCAGGAGAAGTCGAAGCACCACGCGAAGCACCAGGAGAAGGACCATCGGGATGTACCGGTGTGCTCTGACGCGAACCCGACGAAGCACCAGGCGAAGGATCAGCATCAAACCTCACCATCTCACGCGAACCCGGCGAGACAGTAGGAGAAGCACGACCAAAGTGTGGGTTCTCCGCCGAGCTTCCCGTTCCCTACATGTTTGAGCAAGAGTTAGCAACTTGCGAGGCAAAGGAAAAGCGGTAACTAGTGGTTTGGCATCAAACTTACCGGGGTCGATGAGTAGTAGGTGAGAGCGAACTCGTCCTTCGATGGAAACCGTGGACACGGCCCCGGCTCCGGAGGCTCCTCCATAGAAGGGGGGCCCGCACTCCAGTGGTGAAAAAGTTCAGCACCGACTGCAAGATAGTTTAGATGTTAGACGTTGCCAAAATAAAGGTTCAAACTAGGGAAGTGGGACTTGTCATATTAGACAAAAATAAAGGTTGAAACTTACAGCACGGAACGACTTTTGATACGAGGAGTAGGCTGTATTCATCTCCAGCCACTGGGCATAGGCCACCTGATACTCCGCATGAGCGGCAGCGTAGGCTGCCTCAAGATCGGGCTACAATTTCGAAAATATGGTATGGAACTGTCAACTTAGCCATGCAGGAACGAATGTCGGAAAGAGGATGAAAATGAGAAAAACTTACATCGGTGGAAGTGGGTCGACGAGGCCGTCGACGAGGCGCGATAAGGGGGCTGCCGTCAGGGAGGGTAGCTTTTGCCTGCGTGAAGCTCATGGAAGGCCTGACCACATTCTGAAGAAAGAGATTACGGCCATGCGGCCTTCCATGCCCTGAGAGGACCATCGACCTCTCGTCGACCTCCTGGCTCAAGGGGTCATCCACCTCCGGGTGAAAAGACTGGAACGTCGTGGAGTACCTCTCCAAGTTCTCGTTGGCATTGTTGTAGTACTCAGGAAGCTGGGGCTGAGGCTTCGATAGATCGCGCTTCTTCTCCTTCATCTTCTTCCACGATTGCAACTCAGAGCTTACCTCCCCCCTATCGGCGTCCTGCATCGCGAAAAGAAATGTCATGCGTAGCAAGTAAAAACATGAGGGGAAAATAAATGGAGGTCGTTCCATGTATATATATACCAGCTTTTCCTTGAAGCGGAAGATGTTGCGGCTTCCCGCAATGTGTGTTCCCTCGGTGCCTCGGTTTGCCTTGTTCCGCTGGCTCACGGCGTCGAACTCGGGGTCTCCCCCGACCCACCTCGTAACCAACGCATCCCATGCGGCTTCTTTGCCGTCGGCCCAGTCGGGCATAACCTGAAAATGCAATTCAAGAAGAGATAATGCAATGGCAACTTAGCAGCAATATAGAATTTCATTGACAGTTCACTTACCGAAAGGAATTCCTCCCTCGTCATCTTCTGTGCCGTCTTGACATTCTCCTCCTTCTTGGCCCTCTTGCCCGTCTTCTCATACGTGAAAGTATTGGCGGACGTATGCTTTTGGTTGTAGAATTGTTGCCGTGTCAACCTCACACAATGAGCACGCAATACGCGAGCCGCCGTGTCTCTATGCTCGTCCGCCACCCGAAAATGCTTCTTCAACCATGCATAAAAAAATTGTGAGAGTCATGAGTTAGCACGGTGGAGTCATAAACTATGAACGGAACTCGAAAAATATGTCTTACCCAAAACCCGGTGATCACGGCGTCTGCAGCTGTCTCGAAGCCCGGGATAGGGGCAGCCTCATAGTCCACCCATTTATAGGCTAACTTTGCCTCGGCGTCGGGACCGACGGTGTACAAGCCCGGCCAATTTTGCCTAATTAGAGCTCCAAGCAAGCTCCCAGGAGTGCGGGGAATCTTAGGTGCTGGCCATGTCCATTTGCTGCACAATAATCAAACATTAGTACATAAGCCAAATTGTTATGAACACAATGAAATTACATGTTCAAAATTACAAAATTAGTACACTTACTCAACGCCCTGAGGAACAATGAGGGCTTTCGCCTCCTCGCTCCTAGGCTCCATGTCCTCGTCGGGGACTCCCGCTTCGCCACGCATCCGCGGCCGCTTCGGCGCCAGCTCCACCTCGTCCTCCGCCTCGTCCTCCACCTCGTCCTCCTCCTCGTCCTCCACCTCGTGTCTAGACTGGGAAGCCACGTCGCCAGAAGCGGAGGGCAACTCCACCTCGTCCTCCGCCACGTCTACTCCACCTCGTCCTCCACCTCGTCCTACTCGCGCACCCTCGTCCACGGCGTAACGCGAGGTGGAAGGTCGTCCACTCCGTGTAACTCCAGGCTTCCGTACCATCATCTTACTAATCTTACTAATCAGGGACGAGGAGTTTTCCTTGCCTTGGCTCATATTGTTCAATCACCTGCATTGAGAAAGAGAAAACAAGTAAGCATAAAGACATAATAAAATGTAGACAGTAAGCATAAAGACGTAATGCAATGACGAAGCATGTTGAAAAATAAATACTAAAGCATAAAGACATAATAACATGTAGACACCAAGCATAAAGATGTAATGCAATTAAGAAGCATGTTGAAAAATAAATACTAAGCATAGAGACATAAAAGACGCTCACCCCGAATAATCACTCTCATAATTTTGTTGGTTCTCATTCTCACTATCACTATCACGTGTGTAGTAGGTTGGAGGCTCATCGCACGGTGGAGGCTCGTCATCGGCGGCATTGTCCGCCTGTAACTTCGAGAGCATATTTATGTCCTTCAGATCCACCACTGACTCACCACGAGTGTGTGCATCGTTCTCGAGGTCCTCAAGATCACGCAGCTTCCCAATAATCACGGGACATATCTGCTTCGCACAGAGCGTGCGGAAGAAATGGCTCAACTCCGCAAGCACTCGCCAGATACGATCGGGGAGATACCCTCGAACCATCACCGGCATCAACCGCTCAATCCATATATGATAGTCGTGACTCTTGAGCCCAGTGACATTTCCCTTTACAAGATTGACTCCATTACTTATATTGGAACAATAACCATCAAGGAACATCACGTCGTGTTTGAGCCACTTGAATGTCTCCTTCTTTTGGATATTATCAAGGCAGTAGTCGGCATTCGGCTTCCACCAATTTTTTTGACGGCCCTGAGGAGGCTGCATGTGTAATCTCTCCCTATCACAGAGATTCTCAACATCAACTCTAGCCTTGACATTGTCCTTTGACTTGCTAGGAATGTTCAGGACTGTGTGAAAGAGCATCTCTCCAACATTCTTTTCGGTGTGCATCACATCGATGTTATGGGGAAGTTTGAGGTCCTTGTAATACTCTAGCTGCGTTAAGCCTGCCACGTGAGTCCAGTTGTGCGTTACACCATATCCCACAAATTTTGGGCCAGGTACCTGAGCAGGCACGAGAGCACGTAGCTCGGCATCAACAGTTGCACCATCGAACTTCGGTATATCTTTTTCTTCACGCACGACTTTGCCCTTCGTGAAGTTTTTTATGTCTTCTCGGTAAGGATGCCTTCTTTTGAGGAACGGTCGATGCTTGTCAAACGCGACATACTTGCGACCTGACTTTAGCCAAGTGAACTCAAGTCGGTTTCTGCACACTGGGCATGGCCACTTACCAGCTGTACACCATCCGCAGAATAGGGCATACCCGGGTAGGTCGTGCATGGAATAGTGGTACCAAATTCTCATCAAGAAGTTTTTCTTTGATGCTCGGTCGTATGTCCACGTCCCATTGTGCCATGAGTGGTGCAAATCATCCACAAGCGGTTGCATGTAGACACTCAAATTGTTCCCCGGGTATTCGGGCCCTGGAATGATCAGCGACATAAACATGAACTTCCTTTGCATTAGGACCCCGGGAGGGAGATTGAGCGGAATAACAAACACGGGCCAGCAGCTGTACGAGCGACTCGACATACCATATGGATTGAATCCATCTGTTGCTATCGCAATTGTGACATTCCGAGCATCTGCTGCCTTATCGGGGTGTTTCTCATCAAAATTCTCCCATGCCTTACCATCAGATGGATGTCCCATCTTTTTCCGTCCGAACTCGTCGGCGTATCTCTTCCCGTTCTTGTGCCAAGTCATCTGTGTGGCAGTCTCCTCAGAAAAGTAAAGCCGCTGGATTCTTTTTATGAATGGGAGGTACCGAAGAATCTTCACAGGGACTTTTGTCTGCTTCTTCTGACCATCGGCTTCGGGTTCCTCATGATACCTAGAGGCCCCACAAAGACTACAGTACTTGTCATCCGCATACTGTTTCCAGAACAGAAGGCAACCTTTTGGACAACAATGTATCTTTTCATAATCCATGCTGAGCGATCCCAATAGTTTCCTCGTTTCGTGCATGGACTTTGGCAGACAATGCCCTTCGGGCAACATGTTACCAAATGTTTTCAGATTGGCTTCAAAGCCTGCACGGGTGGTGGAGTACTGGCACTTGTCACTTAGTATTTGAGCTATGGCATCGAGCTGAGAAATGTTTGCACCCTCGTATAGAGGCTTCTTAGCCGAGGCCATCATATCAAGGAAAGCCTTCGCGGTTGGCTCCGGTTCCTCCGGTTCACCCGGTTCCTCCGGTTCCTCCTGTGGAGGTGGCGAATCCGGTATGTCAGCATCACGGAGATCATCTAGCAAGTTTCTCACCCCATCATACGCATTGCCATTGATCCGCTGCCGCATCACCTCAACTCTGTCACGTTCGACCTGAGCAAAGTCGACCTTCGTGACGTAGTTAGGCATATACCCAGACAACCAAAGATGCTTAGTCATTTCATCCTTTCCCTGACGGGCACGATTCTTGCAATTAATGCATGGGCACCTTGGACGAACTCCTGATGCCTTTGAACCACGCGCTAACTCCTTCACTAACATATTGGTCTTCCATTCCCACTCCTCTGTTCTTTTAATCTTACTGATACGGCCACTGTACATCCAACCATTATCAGCCATCCTCTGCTTTATTGGATCCAAAGAACAACGCATTTCGTAATATGCACCAAGTAATAATAAATTTATTCAATGACACCAAGATTTATTACGGCCAAATTTTATCTTTTACAACATGCAAGGGTTCACCTACACTTCTAATAGGAGGGCCTATCCCGCCCGAGTACGTGTAGATCGAGTCGTGTCCCATGTTCTACCCCGACCCGAGACGAAATTTCGACATCACCTCCCCGCTGTTCTTCAGAATACACGTCTCGAGCTTGTCAAGCCGAGAGGGTGTGCATCCGAAGAACAACGGGGAGGTGCTGCCGAAATTCCGTCTCAGGAAGGGGTAGAACATGGAACACGACCCGATCTACACGTACTCGGACTGTCCAACAGGACAACCCGGAAGTGTTACGGTTATAAATATGCAAAGATGGACAATCCTGCATATTTATAAATTTGTAACCCTTCCGGATGGGATCTGACTCGGGTTACGCGACTGACTTGGTGATCTAGACCAAAATAAACCTATGCAGCAAGAGAGGCGAAAGATGTATACCCTCAAAGCGTGATCGGTGGTCGGAGAGGGTCGAGGTCGCGACGGAAGCGGGGCGACGAAACAGGGGCACCGAGGCGGGCCCTCCTCAGCTGGAGAAGAAGCCCCGCAATGACGCGCGGGACCGACGGTGCTGGCGGGAAGCTACGTCATCTGAAAAAGCACACAGTTGACATATATAAGCAAAAAATCTCTCTGTTTTACCTAATAATCGTCCCTAACCCTAAAAAGCAATTAAAATCTTCTAATTCTAACCCTAAAACTATCCTACAACTAAAAGTGGCACTAACCCTAAAACTAACACACACTAATATACTAACACACACTAATATACGAACACACCCTAATATACTAACCCTAAAACTAACACACACTAATATCCTACAACTAAAGCTAACACTAACATACTAACAGTACTAATTAACAGAAAATTAAAACACTAATTAATAGCTAACATGGTACACTACCGTGGGGAGGCTCACCTGCAGGGGAGGGCGGCGGGCTCGGGGCTCAGGTGGCCGGGGCGAGGTGGAGGGGGCGAGGTGCGGGTGGGGACGAGGTGCGGGCCGGAGAGGAGCGGGGTGAGGTGGAGGTGGGCGAGGTGGTGGGGGCGAGGTGCGGGCGGCGGACGGCGGGCCGGAGAGGAGCGGGGAGGTGCGCGAGGTGGAGGTGGGCGAGGTGGAGGAGGGCGAGGTGGTGGGGGCGAGGTGGTGGGGGCGACAGGGGCAGCGCACGGAGGGGAGGGCGGGCGGCACACGGGGAGGGGAGGGCGGGCGGAGGCGGCGGGCTCGGGGGCGGCCGGAGGGGAGCGGCGGAGGGGAGCGGTGGCCGGAGGGGAGGGCGGGCGGAGGCGGCGGGCTCGGGCGTGGTGGCCGGAGGGGAGCGGCGGAGGGGAGCAGCGGAGCTCCGGCGGCGGCGGGACGCGTCGATGCGAGCGGGGGCTGGGGTGGGGTGGCGTGCGAGTGTGTGGTTGGGGCCGTTCGTGTGGGGATAAGGGGGGGACCTGTGCCGACGGTTTTACCGTCGGCACAGGGTTCTTTTTTTTCTTTTTTTTAGATTACATTTTTAAAGGAAAACAAATATTATTTACTAAGTTAATTATACATGAAAGTTACATTATATTCAAAGTTACATTATATTCATGAAATTATTTTATATCTAAGCGAAACCCTAGACCCGTTGATAATCAGTTAAACTTCCCGTCTACCCCCTAGACCGGTGTCGAAATTGGGTAGGCTAGTGGAATTTTTTGCTTGTTTGTGTTAGGTTAGGCCATGTGAACATAGCAAACCAACTTTGGGTGGGGTTCTGACGCTCCCGGGCCCCGCTTCGACGAAACTCTGAATCCGCTGAAAAAACCCTAACGTTTCCGTCTACCCCCATAGACGTGCGTCGAAAGGGGGTAGCCCAGTGGACTTTTTTGCTTGGTTGTGTTAGGTTAGGCCATAGGAACATGAGAAACCAAAGTCTACCCCAAATCGACACACGATTCCATCCGTTTCGCCCGGAACGGGAGTTTTCACCTCTAAGTCCACACACTTAGTAGAGAGAAAGTGAAGCCGGTGATGTCGGTCACACCTAGGAGTAGATTCTTGGACATTTGAAACACACAACACACTTGTATACATATGGTATGGCACAACCTAGGTTTGGGTGGGGTTCCGACGCTCCGGGGCCCCGCTTCGGCGAAACCCTGAATCCGCTGGAAAAACCCTAACGTTTCCGTCTACCCCCATAGACGTGCGTCGAAAGGGGGTAGCCCAGTGGACTTGTTTCCTTGGTTGTGTTAGGTTAGGCCATACGAACATGAGAAACCAACTTTTATCACAAATCGACACAAGATTGCCCCCGTTTCGCCCGGAACGGGAGTTTTCAGCTATAAGTCCACACACTTAGTAGAGAGAAAGTGAAGCCGGTGATGTCGGTCACACCTAGGAGTAGATTCTTGGACATTTGAAACACACAACACACTTGTATACATATGGTATGGCACAACCTAGGTTTGGGTGGGGTTCCGACGCTCCGGGGCCACGCTTCGGCGAAACCTTGAATCCGCTGGAAAAACCCTAACGTTTCCGTCTACCCCCATAGACGTGCGTCGAAAGGGGGTAGCCCAGTGGACTTTTTTCCTTGGTTGTGTTAGGTTAGGCCATACGAACATGAGAAACCAACTTTTATCACAAATCGACACAAGATTGCACCCGTTTCGCCCGGAACGGGAGTTTTCAGCTATAAGTCCACACACTTAGTAGAGAGAAAGTGAAGCCGGTGATGTCGGTCACACCTAGGAGTAGATTCTTGGACATTTGAAACACACAACACACTTGTATACATATGGTATGGCACAACCTAGGTTTGGGTGGGGTTCCGACGCTCCGGGGCCCCGCTTCGGCGAAACCCTGAATCTGCTGGAAAAACCCTAACGTTTCCGTCTACCCCCATAGACGTGCGTCGAAAGGGGGTAGCCCAGTGGACTTTTTTCCTTGGTTGTGTTAGGTTAGGCCATATGAACATGAGAAACCAACTTTTATCACAAATCGACACAAGATTGCCCCCGTTTCGCCCGGAACGGGAGTTTTCAGCTATAAGTCCACACACTTAGTAGAGAGAAAGTGAAGCCGGTGATGTCGGTCACACCTAGGAGTAGATTCTTGGACATTTGAAACACACAACACACTTGTATACATATGGTATGGCACAACCTAGGTTTGGGTGGGGTTCCGACGCTCCGGGGCCCCGCTTCGGCGAAACCCTGAATCCGCTGGAAAAACCCTAACGTTTCCGTCTACCCCCATAGACGTGCGTCGAAAGGGGGTAGCCCAGTGGACTTTTTTCCTTGGTTGTGTTAGGTTAGGCCATACGAACATGAGAAACCAACTTTTATCACAAATCGACACAAGATTGCACCCGTTTCGCCCGGAACGGGAGTTTTCAGCTATAAGTCCACACACTTAGTAGAGAGAAAGTGAAGCCGGTGATGTCGGTCACACCTAGGAGTAGATTCTTGGACATTTGAAACACACAACACACTTGTATACATATGGTATGGCACAACCTAGGTTTGGGTGGGGTTCCGACGCTCCGGGGCCCCGCTTCGGCGAAACCCTGAATCCGCTGGAAAAACCCTAACGTTTCCGTCTACCCCCATAGACGTGCGTCGAAAGGGGGTAGCCCAGTGGACTTTTTTCCTTGGTTGTGTTAGGTTAGGCCATACGAACATGAGAAACCAACTTTTATCACAAATCGACACAAGATTGCACCCGTTTCGCCCGGAACGGGAGTTTTCAGCTATAAGTCCACACACTTAGTAGAGAGAAAGTGAAGCCGGTGATGTCGGTCACACCTAGGAGTAGATTCTTGGACATTTGAAACACACAACACACTTGTATACATATGGTATGGCACAACCTAGGTTTGGGTGGGGTTCCGACGCTCCGGGGCCCCGCTTCGGCGAAACCCTGAATCCGCTGGAAAAACCCTAACGTTTCCGTCTACCCCCATAGACGTGCGTCGAAAGGGGGTAGCCCAGTGGACTTTTTTCCTTGGTTGTGTTAGGTTAGGCCATACGAACATGAGAAACCAACTTTTATCACAAATCGACACAAGATTGCAAGAGAGACAAAATTCACATACAATACTTCCGAGAGACAAGATTCGCGACGTTATTTTATGTGGGTGGAGACCGCTATTCGGCGTAGCTATATACATATAGATATGAATAAAAACATATTAAATTTAATTAAGAGTAAATTTAATTGACAGTAATAAATAGATACATAAATTGAAGAAAAAAAAAGGGTAACCTGTGCCGACGGTAAAACCGTCGGCATAGGTTGGTCTGGATACACGAGATAAAAGAAAAAAAAAGAACCTGTGCCGACGGTTTTTACCGTCGGCACAGGTTTGTGTCGACGTCACCTTTTAGTCGACGGGGAGCTGTGCCGACGGCGATATTTGTGCCGACGGTGACCGTCGGCACAGCTTTTCTGTGCCGACGGCCAGCTTCGTGGGTGGCCTCGTAGGGCTCCTGTGCCGACGGCCCCGATAAAAACCCGTCGGCACAGGGTTTGGCCGTCGGCACAGGTTAGCTCTGCTGTAGTGTGTATGCTCATATTGTTGCTATACTAATCTCTACTACTTGTGGTACTGCATTGTTTAGATTTTGTACCGGCGAGAACCGCGACCAGATGCATCTTAATGGTTAAGGCTAGCTGCTTCGGGTGGTGGAATCCTTTCTTGACTAGTGAATCAATTTTTATCTTACCTTGTGCCTAATTCAATTCAGATCACACCCTTGCTGTTTCATGAACATGAGGGAAAACCAACAACAGAGGTATTTTACATCGAAAGGCAACATCCCAGTCACAATCACAATAATCCTAATTATAATTTGGATTCTGGCTTACCTGCCCGTGCGAATCTAAGTCTTTACATATGTTGTGCGCAAAATTTCTGCTTAGAAGGCATTCATTGTCATATTGACAGCTCAAACCATTTTATTACACGATCCACATAACAGGTTTGGTGACGTCTAGTATTAAGTATTATCAGGATTCAGGAGTGTAATTTATAATCTGCACCGAAAAGCACAAACGGAGAAGATACAGAAAATATAGCTTTTATTAAGGCTATATTAACCTGTACAACAGAACGAAAGATATTTTTCCAATATACATCCAGATACATGCTTTTATTAATGCAATGAGCTCATATCACAAAGCGACACACAATACTGCTAGAGAACTTAGAGCCATGTCTTGGTGTACAGAAGCATAACTTGGGGCTCAAGTGTCACACATGAGTACATCAGAAACGGCTGAGATCATTTTTTTTTGTCCACCTCCTCAATGGTCGAGGAAACAACTCCTCGCGGGTCATATCTGCATATTTGGTCATTGCGTGCTGCCCACCCGTGTTAGAATTCTGGTTCTTGTGCACAAACCTTACGTTAGCACTGAATGTCTCGAACCGGCGTTCCATCTCATATCGGTCACGCGATACACCATGATACTTGCACCAGTACTCATAGAAGTCCCACATGGCCTTCTTCGACTTGAGTACATTCTCATCAACAGCGAGCTGTGGGTTATTGTTTATGGTGTTGAAACGTCGTATTTCTGGCTTGGGTGTCGCGTTCTCTTCTTCTCCAGACTTGGGGCCTCATGTCGTTCAGTAGGGATAAGAGTTAACATTTGATCTGTGGAAAACACGGTCATTTGTACAGTTTCTCTTTTAGCAGAGTTAATTAGATTGACTTGGCCTTGCAAGGCAGAGCTATCATAACAAATTATCAGTTGGCATTACTAAAGCAAACAACATGCTTGTTAGAAGTGTGATAATTAGAACAACTCCAAATGAATAGGCTCCGATCACTGCCTGCTTTTTTGTTGTTGTAGAGTAACCTGCTTCTCCAAATATCTACTGATAACGAAGTTCAGGTATTAAATTCTGAAGCATTCGCATCCATATAAGAAGAACTACTTTGGGAATTTCGATATTGAGGATTCACACCCAAATTCCAAAAGAGATCCTTAGCTTAGCTAGGATTACCTGCAGGGGAGACACCGATATCACTGCTAGCTAGTCTGGTAGAGCCGGGGTAGACACAGGGATAGAAGGTGACCACCACCAGCAATACCTCCAACGGCCGTGGGAGAGGCGCGGGTTGCGACGGCTGCCCGCGCGACCTTTGACAAGGTGGAAGCCATACCCTAGGTCGGACGAGATTGATCTTGATTTAGGGTTTATACACCAAACGTCAGCCCAGGGGCCGGTGGTTGGAGTGGTGGTGTTGCAGGTTAGATATGTTCCAAGGCGGGCTTAGGTCTGGTAGTGGTCACGCTGGCCTATTAAGCCATGGTCTGGGCTTTCAAGCCGCATATTATACACCCAGCTGCAACTCAGTTCTGCTAAAAAAACTGCAGGTCAGTTTGTACAAAAAACAAAAAACTGCATGACAGTTTGTGTGTGGCGCCGGTTCCGGTGCGGTGCTCGTCGTCCTTGTGCTTGCCGTTGTGCTGCTGTCTACACCCTCCAACCTAGACGAAGAGTGAGTCGGAGACCGTTCCCGACACGTGCTGCCTCACTTCTTCCTCTTGGCTAGGGATTTTTTGGTTACGGATTTGGGGGCTCAAGAGAAATCCCTGCCATCGTGATGGCGTCGACGCGACGTGGCTGCGCGTGTTAGCTTCAGCAATTCAACATGGAGGGCGTCAAGGTAACCTCTGTTCCACTTCCTTCTGAGTGTCGGGGAAAACACTATGACAAACTCGCTGGTCCGGGCAAAAGTGTCGCGTTGACATCCGCAACCTTGTCAAAGGTGCTGCCTTGTTGCTCACTGACATGTGGTTCATGTAGCGTCTTAATAGGATGATGCCGGACTCTGTCCAGGATGTGGGTTTTGGAGGGTGCAATGCACTACCTTAGTGGCACCGTGGAGGCCCACCTTTCACTTTGTTCTGGTCTAGCGCCTTGCACTCGTCGGCAGTGGCGGACCTTGGTGGAGGCCAAATTCTTTCAATTAGTAAAGATGTTAAGACCAAATTAATGGTAATTAACTATAGTAATAGCAGTTAAGTGGTTAATTAGTGTCTTCGCCACTCATAATTTTTCGTCCAAGGTCCGCCACTGCTTGTCGGTGCTAGGTCCTCTCTTGACCTGCCTTCTCTCGTAGGATTTTGGGGTGTGAGGTTGTCGGAGCGGTCATGTGGTAGTGGTGGGTCTCGGATGCGACCATTGAAAATCAGTGCTCTGCCTCCTCGCTTTATGGCTAGAGGGTCGGCTAGGAGGGTCTTGTGTGCGGGGTTAGTTGTGGTGGTGTGGCTCTTGTTGTTGTTGTTGTTGTTGTTCGGTTGATGTGCATTATTGCGCCGCCCTTCAGCGCCTATTGTTATTGTTCTATTTATGCTAGTTTTTGTACAGGTATCAGGCATGGTTTTCCATAAAACCAACACACCTGCATTTTGTAAAAAAAATGAGGCTCTCCATGCTCCAGAACACTTCCTCCCTCTGCTAGTTTATGTTTGTTTGAATTATACAAGGTACATCGTTGTTGTTTCAACAATCATACTAACAACTATTCGCTCTCTATTAATAACATGTTTTTCATTTCTTCATTTGAGTTCTAATGAAGGTTACTTCTTTCAACTGAATAGGGGGGGGGGGTCACTAAAGGCTATTCATATAAGTGCTTTGGGTAGTAGAATCCTTTTTGAATGTTGAATCAATCTTTATCTTATCTTGCGCCTAATTCAATTCGTATCATACCCTTGCTGTTTCATGAACACGGGGAAAGCCAACAACAGAGGTATTTTATATTGAAAGGCAACATCAATCACAATAGTCCTAATTATAATTTGCATTCTGGCTTATCTGCCCGTGCGAATCTAAGTCTTTTCCGATGTTGTGCGCAATATTTCTGCTTAGACGGCTTTCATTGTCATATTGACTGCTCAAAACGTTTTATTACACGATCCACATAACAGGTTTGGTGACGTCTAGTATTAAGTATTATCAGCAGTGCAATTTATAATCTGCACCAAAAGACACAAACGGAGAAGATACATAAAATATGGGAGCGGCTTTTAACTTACCGCTCGGTCGATTGATCGACAGCAACTTTTTTTCTTTTGGGACGAATGCCTTTTCCCTCATGCATTGTTTCCTGAGCCTTTTTAACTAGGACTTTTCAAATATAAGAAAAAAAAATTACAAAAGAGATGAGAAAATACAATTACACGTTAAAAACTTGAATGTCTCACGTGAAATTACACATGCAGGTAAGGGAAAAATGCAATTGCACTCTTTTAAAATTCATGTGCAATTGCACGATGATTCGACTTGCAATTGCAATCTACAACGACACACTAAGCAAATCCATGTGCGCCTGCACGCTAATTATTCATGTGTAATTGTGTGCTCAAAAATCATGTGCAATTACACGTTAAAATTTTCATAAGCAATTGCACACAAAAAATTCATGTTCAACTGCACGCTAAGAGAAAGTGATGTGCAATTGCACGTTAAAAATCATGTGTAAATTGCATTGCTAAAAAAATGTGTGCAATTGCACGCTAACATCCATGTGCAACCACACGCTAAAATTCTTGTGTAACTGCATGCTAAATATTCATGTGCAATTGCATGCTAAAAAACACGCGTAATTGCACGCTAAAATTCGTGTGCAACTGCACACTACTAGTCATGTGTAATTGCTGGTTAAAAACGATGTGTAATTGCACACTGAGAAAAGGTGCAATTACACACTAAAAAGAAAAAATTATGTGCAATTGCACGCTATCATTCTTGTGCAACTGCACACTAAAATTATTCCTGTGTAACTGCACGCTAAAAAATCATGTGTAATTGCACGCTAAAATTTGTGTGCAATTTATCTCTGACCTCATCTCATCTTATACATGCAGGGACAACACGATGTGCACGTAGCATGCGCGACGTCACCCATCATCTCGTATAATCACCAAGCGGGAGTGGTGGAACGACCAGCATGGCGCCGCCTAGCCATGGCGCCCGCGGTCACTATGTTTTTTTAGTACAACCCGCGGTCACTATGTGAGACAAAAAAATGGTGGCGCCAACCAGCCATATAAACTGGAAGAAAAAGCCTATGTATACGACAAAAGTCCAGACAAAACAAAAAAAATCCCAAAACCACAAAAAAACTAAAAGAAAAAAGCCTAGAAAACAAAAAGTGCCGTGACAAAGCAAAAACGGGCTGAACAAACGGACAACCCATTTCCCCACGCCAACGATTGCTAAACCTCCTAATCGTTCGGTCGCACGTCTAAAGTGTCGACCGAGAGGTACGCTAAATCTCGGGTGACCGAGCGTTAGCAAAATCCTTAATTTATGTGTAATTACACATAGAGGGTTGAGCTGCAATTGCGTGGTTGTTTCTTGGCAAAAAAAATATCACAATAAGAAACAGACCAATGCAAAAGGCCAAAAAAAATCAAAAGCCCAACAAAGAATCCTAAAAAAAGCAACAAAAAAGGCACAACAAAAAAGCCAGGCCAAACAAAAAGGCCAGAACAGCACAACCAGCCTCGCGCATAAACGGGTCGTGACTAAAGCGATTGAACCCATCGCACGACTCCGTCAACCGTGCGCTAACTAATATCTCGGTTAGCCGAGAGTTAGCAAAAGCGATAAAATATAGCTTTTATTAAGGCTATATCAACCCATACAACACAGCGAAAGATACTTTTCCAACACACATCCAGATACATGCATGCTTTTATTAATGCAATGAGTTCATACAACAAAGCGACACAAAATACTGCTAGAGAACTTAAAGCCATGTCTTGGTGTACAGATGAGTACATCAGAAAGGACTGAGATCATTTGTGTTTTCACCTCTTGTATCGTCTTAGTCCACGGAACATCTCCTTATCGATCATCACTACTGCAAAAAGGCTTATAGCCGCCACGTGGTTAGTGACGGGCAAAATCGTGTCCGTCACTAGTAAGTATTACCAGTGACGGACAAGAATAAGCCCGTCACTAGTACGGAACACTAGTGACGGACTTATAAAAGTGACCAGTGACGGACATATCCCCGTGTACATGTATGAAGAAAATAACCGTACATATCCGTCTAACCTTATCTCCTGATCTTGCTCACGGAATTAGCTTGACCCCTCGCACGACGCCTCCAGTCCACAATCTCCACCAACGCCCGATCCAACAACCACCCGAGGCCACAACGCATGCACGCGGCCGCCGCCCCGTCAACTCCGGCCTCGTTCCCCTGCGGCGACGGCCACGCCCGCGTCCCTGTGTTACTCTTTATCGCTCACATCCCGCTCCGTCGCGGCGTCGCCTGCAACCGCCTGACCGCCTCGTCGCGTCTCTTCCTCGCATCAGCCGCGGCGGCAGTCGAGCGGAAACGGGGGGCTGGACCAGGTTCTCGGCGTGCTCCGCCGCGACGGTGAGTTCCTCCAGGCCGCCGTCGGCGGGCCGCTCCGCGACGCCCTCTGGCTCCGCTTCCTCGAGAATAAGCAGCAGCAGCGGGATAAGCAGGCGAAACCTAAGCCCGCGCGGCAGCAGAAGGAGAGCAGGCGCTGCCATTGCTGCAATCCACGCCGTTCCCAGCCTACCCGCCAGGTTCCTCACCGCACATCTCGAGTTAAAGCTCACATCTCTTGTTTCTGACCACATTTCTCCCAATTTGTTTGCTAGGGTTGTCTCGTGTGGAGCTGGTGATGGCTGATCTGCAGGCCCTCAAGGTGTACGCCGATTCCTCCAAGCAGGAATTCGTGCTCCGATTCCTCGGAAGCAGCAACAACAGGCGCTTCAGCCCTCGGCTTTCCCTCCCCATTCCTACCCACCAGGTTCCTCACTCTACACAGCAGGATTCGGCATCAATTAGGCTTCACTGATCACAGTGTTGACCCTTTTTTGTTCTGAAATTTGGTAGGGTTGTCATGTATGGAGCTGATGATGGCCGACCTTGATGCCCTCAAGTTTTATGCCAACTACTTCTCGGCCATTCTCACCACTCCTCGCGCAGTACTTTGTCTCACCCTCATGTCCTTGTATTTCGCATAGTTCAAGTAAGGTACAGGTGGCCACCAGCTTTACTTTCGCCTAGCTTTACTTTCTTCGGTTGATCTGTATAATGGTTTGATGCGATATGCATAATCTACTCTCTAGATACTATTTGCATTTCTCGTGGGCGCAGTAAAGGTGCAAATGTTTAAAAGAGCCAACCTGACCACAAATCCTACCCCACAACAGTAGTATCAGCAACAAAGATTTTAATGCTTCACAATACATGGTTGGACAGTTTCCCAAGGATACGTTTCTTGACCTTGTACATACTTTTGTTAAGGGTATGGTAGTCTTGCTTCATAGCTTTAAGCCATGGTAGCGATCACCCGGCTCGAATTATTTTTAATACCATCTTATGTATTCAGTCGGACAGTCGTCCCTATCGACGAGGCCTGATATCATAGCCTCGGAGATTTCTGAGGTTAGGTAAAACTATCCCAGGATATCACTCAATCAGTCCAGCCGGTGACAAACTAAGAGATTGGACGTTACTTGCTACTTGCTAGCCAGATTTCATACATTAATTACTCATAGATAATAATATCCAAGCACTTGCCTAGTTCTGCAGCAAAAGGGGTCGTGCAGGGCATACTAACAAGTTCCATATTTGAACAGTAGTGGTTTGGGTTAACTAGTTTTGTCCCTATTATTTAAATCACGATCAGTTACATGTAAGTTATTTATAGATTTTCGGATCAGCAAAACTGTAATACCAGGATAGTATACATGATCAATAAAACATGCTAATTTCGTGTGGATCTGCTGCATCTTTATACGTTGGAACCTTCTGTTGTTTGAATAGAAACATGTATTTTGAGGCCTGATGGTTAATTCGCAGTAGACCAACAAGCGTATGACTTAGAAGTATTACTGTTAGCATATCGTGGTATAGAATTTCTGAGTGTCGTTTCTACATATGATATGTGCAGTGGCTGGTTTGTGGCTTGTGACTTGTCAGGCTTCAGTTTTGACCAGGCTTATGAAATGAGTTTTGCCGAATTAACTTCTAGTTCATATGCCCACTAACCGAACTCATAGGATCAGACTAAATAAGCTGATCGAGACTTTCTGTTATCATACTTTGTAGCAGCCAAGTGTTCAATTACTGAATAAGTGTTCTATTTTCTACCCCATGCAGATCAATGTTAAAAAGCTCAAGTTATGTGGTGCCGTGCGCGTGCTGTAATTTGAACTGAAGTGTTGGCGGCTGCTGCTAAATGCCTGCAGGTTTGCTCCCTAAATCGGTGTGGCTGCTCCATGATGGCGTTAGTTTGGAATGCAATTTTTCTGGATAGCTAGATAGCAGCTAGAGCTGATCATTCCTGGGAAGCACATGGTGTAAGATTTGACGTTTCACAAGAGTTGGACATTTATATTTGAGGTGTTGGTTGTTCTGAAATGACAACAAATTGTTTTGGATATTGTGCTATCGATGTTAATTCCACTTTGTAGTACATATGATTGTATTTTGTTACCTATGAGTGTATGTGATCATATTGTGTTATCGATGTGCAACTGCAATATTTTTTATTTGTAAATTTTTTTATTTCTAAAATTTATACTAGTGACGGGCACAATTGAATGACTGTCACTAGTAAACAAATACTAGTGACGGGCAAACGCCCGTCACTAGTATCCTATTACCAGTGACTAGTTATCAGTGACGGGCGCTTTGCCCGTCACTAGTAGGCATTTTGGGCCCGTCACTGGTAGACTATTCTGCAGTAGTGCATGTCTGCAAATTTGGTCATTGAGTACTTGACACGCGAACCATTGTTAGCCTTGTGCACAAACCTTGCGCTAGCACTAAACGTCCTAAACCGGCGGGCCATCTCAGATCGGTCCCGCTTTAGGCCATGATAATTGCACCAGTACTCATAGAAGGCCCACATGTCTTTCTTTGACTTCAGTGCATTCTCATCAACAAGGAGATGTGGTTTGCGAGAACTTGCAGCTACTTCTGGCCTGAGGCCTCCTGTCGAGAGATAAGAGTTAATATTTGATTTGTGGAAAGCACGATCATTTGTACAGTTCCTCTGAGCAGAGTTGATTTGATTGACTTGGCCTTGAAAGGCAGAGCTATCGTAACAAATTATCAGTTGGTATTACTAAAGCAAACAACATGCTTGTTAGAAGTGTGGCGATTAGAATTACTCCTAAAGAATAGGCTCCAATCCCTGCCTGCTTATCAAAATATATCTACTAATAATGAGAAATCACATGTGAATTTCAGGTTTGAAGCATTTGTATCGAAGTAAGAGGAACTACTTTTGCGAATTTAAGTATTCAAGCTTCATACCCAAATTCCGATGGAGAATTAGATAGGTATTACCTGCAGGGGAGGCACGGATAGCCGCCGCAGCGAGACCACCACCAGCAAATTCTCCAATGGCTGAGGGAGAGGCGCTGGTTGCGAAGGCTGCCCACGCGAGCTTGGACATGATGGAAGCCATACCCTAGGTCAGACGGGATTGATCTGGATTTAGGGTTTATACACCGATCGTCAGCCCCAGGGCCTGTGGTTGCCTGGGCCCTTCTTTTATAGGGCGAAGGGTATGTTGAGGTCGTTGGCTCCTCCTCGGACCTGCCCTACAGGGCTGCTTCCACGTGCGGCCATAACCATGCTTCATACTTCTCCGATCTTCCTTGCATCGCAGCTCACTATGCAATTGTAAATTACACAGACGTAAGTGTTTAATTAGGCGGACGACGTTTCTTACGGACAAATTTAAATCTTAGTTTTCTGGTTTGTCGCGTGGGAGAGCTGGATGGATGGTATTGTGGTTGTTGATTATGTAGGCCATCGGTGGTATGTTCCGAGGGCTAATAAGCAGGATGCAGGGAACATCTACGTGCAGCCACATGGGCAACAAGTTGAACACCAAGGGGAGGTATCCTACCTCAAGATGGAACACATAGTGCTCGATCAGTTATTCAGTTGGATCACCAACGTAGAATCAGGCTCTCCAATGGGTCCTAAGATAAAAAGTACTCCCTCCGTTCCTTATTACTCCATGATTATATTATAAGGTGTTCTATCTTTGCTAGTTTTTGTACAGTTTTCCAGGCATGGTTTTCCATAAAACCAACCCACCTGCATTTGGTAAAAACCAAAGTGAGGCCCTTCATGCTGCAGAACACTTCCTCCCTCTGCTAGCGTTTTTTTAAAATTTTGGTGTATTTACTCAATCAAAACACTCTTTTACAGAGGCGATTACAATCAATCGGAAACGAACCCACCACGCAGGGTGGAATCGAATTCAGTAACACACACGAGCAGCACTCTCTAAAACCATAAGCAACAATGTTACACACTTTAAAGCCAGGAAGATCATGAAGAAGTGCTATGGTTTAGCTCCTGTTTGTGCAGACATGATCAAGGTTTTACTTCTTTTAACTGAGAAGGGTGTCAAATTGATAAATACCATTCATATAAGTGCTATTTGAAATGTAATCCTCGATTCCTATTTTAATGAAATGTTTGGGAAAAAATGGTGTTCGGCGGAAATAAATTTACAGAAATAACGGACAGGTGAAGACACACACTCACGGACATCTGAAAAGCCTACGCCCGAATGCTGCACCATCAACAACACCGCTCAAACCCTGAGTAAATCGGTGAGCAGCATCACATGCCAGATTTGAGAAAAAATGGAGCAGTAGTTCTGGTGTGTGACGCCAACGGCCCGAGGGAGCCAAGGACAGTGCACATAAAACAAGCAGTGGTGGTGATGGCGACTCGGTGAGGGCAAAACGGCAGCGTCACGAGGTGTGAGCTGCAGCAAGAAAGGGACCATGCTTGCTTGCGCCAACCACCATGGACGCACGCTCCACCCCTCGTGCCATGGTTTTGTCTCTCTTCTTCTTCTCCTCTCCTCTTAAAGTTTGCCCACTGCCTATATAGTATATACAGGCACATACGCATGCCAGTAGCCAACGTCTCTCCCTCCTTGCTCTTGCAAGAACGGCATCAGCATGGCCGGCTTTGCTGGTGTGAGAGCCTGAAGCTGCCAGCATGATCTGCTCGTCGTCCAACATGGACCCAAGAATGCGTTCGGTTGCGCGGCTATCTTGGTTTTTTTTAAAGGTGAGTCAGATCATGTTGCAGCTTCATTTTCTCACCACCACCAAGAGACACGGGAATTCTGGATGGTTCTGCTCTCTGGTTTCTCTGCTGTATCTATGCAGATGTGAGTGGAAGGTATGCTTGCTGATTATGTGATGTTTGTCCTGCCTTTTAATACTTCGGTTCAGTGTATTCGTTTCGTTACCATGCTTCACTTCTCTTCAGGAGGTTCTGTCATACAAATTCTCTCAACTCTTTCCAGCTTCCCATGAAGTAGGTAAAGGAAAATTATGTCAATCTCAGTCAAATACTCTAGTTAGGAACCCAAATTCGAGCTCATTCGAGCCCAATGGAAGCAAGCTGGGCTTCACGTCGCATTTCAGTTTAATTCATATCCTAATGAGAATATGAGATCAATTTGCACACAAAAATCTTGTACAATATCAACGCACCTTCTGTCCCCCTTAACAAGGGAATCGTTTGCCCATCCAGTACTAGATTTGGAGTACTATTGCGTCTAGTGTTGGCTCCTCGAAACAAAAAACCGGGTAATTGTAGTTGATTTATATCATCTTCTAACATGCTTTTCGCCGTATGATGAAATTGCAATGTAAGGCCCTCAAAGAGGAAACAAAATGCTGCAACTATAACATCTGTGACATACGCATGAGTAATAGAGAATGCAATAATCATACCAAGTATGAAGTGTTTGGTCATTTTGTTCGGCAAATGGTGTGAAAAACTGCAACTTGTTAGAAAAACAAGAATAAGGTACAAATTAACCAAATATGATCATGTGCAATAGATTCCATGCCTCCAAAAGGTCATGCAGCTCATACACTTCATTCATTAATAACACATACAATAAGATTCTTATGTTTGTGCTTAACAGCGACATAGCATCATGCTACTCTAGGCTCTCTGTTCAGCCACAATAACAGGCACGCTGATACAGAAGTGGCTGATGTTGGCCACCTAAATCATGGAAAGTGTGGTCTGGAAAACACCAGTGATACTTTGTCTCGATGTCTTGAAAAATGATGCCCACAGTTGTTGATTAATTTTGCTGTACCTGCTTTCATTAGTTCGTTCCAAAGCCATGTCCTGTTGACAGTCAATACTACTATACTAAATGAAAACAACTCCAACATGTTTATCCTCAATGGTTTGTAGAGTAGAAGATATCGTAACGAGTGTGCGCCCATCTGTACACCTAGTGCATTTTGAATGGTTCTGCTAATCTATGTCTCACTAGTTGAATCCCCGTGCGTTGCCACAGATGATAAATATATTGGTTATGGTTTGTATTTCACAAATGTGTTTATTTTCACCTCTCACCTCCTTTTTTACCCTCAAAACAAAACATCTGGAGTGAATTCAAGAGTTAATAGCATAAAACCACCACATTTCACGTGAAATTTCGAAAAACCACCAGTTTGTGTTTTGATCACAGATACCCACCACTATTCGCGACATTTGTTGCAATGTGCACTAAAAACAAATTGAACACGAATTGACACTCGTGCTGACAGGTGGGACCCACCGGTCAACGCTGATGTGGCAGAACGTGTGGACTTTTGAATGAGGTGGCAGCTGGGCTGGACAGGGCCCACTTGGCAGCCCAATAAAAAAATTAAGAAATCAAAATTTCTAAAAAAAAATGTAAAAGACCACAGGTCATCGTCTTCCACGGCCCCTGCTCGCCCGCCACCGCCCCTGCTGGCCTCGCCGACGCCCGCCGTGGCCCCTGCTCGCCGCGCCCTTGCCCTCTGTTGTCCTTGCTCGCCGCGCCCTTGCCCGCCGCGGTCCCTGCTCGCTCGCCGCGGCTCCGCTCACCACGACGACGGCGCGGACCACGTGCGCGACGGCCCACACGCTCACGCGGCGGGCACGAGGAGCTCGAACGCTTCCGCCGTCGAGCAGGCCGGCCGCCGCCGCCTAGCCTGGTCCTCCGCCTCCACCACGCGGCCCTGCTCCTCCTCGGCTCCCTCACGCTCGCGGTCTCGCTACTCCTGCTGATTGGCCATGGATGAGGATGACGCGGGAAGACGCCAGGCGGACGAGGTCGCACCTGCCGCGTGGCCTCCCCCAGCCCGGCCACCATACCTGGCCTAATCGAGCGACGAAGAGATGGGCGGCCACGACGACGCAGCGGCCGGGGCAGCGTTCTCCGGGCAGCGCGACCGCAGGGAAGCGCGGCGCGACGGGGTGGCCAGGGCAGCGCCCTCCTGCTCGCCCTCCGGGGCAGCGCGACCGGCGGGTCGGCCGGCTCCCAGCACACGACCGGCGGGGCGGCTGGCCCCCAGCACGCGACCGGCGGAGCAGCCAGGCTGCGCGGCCAGAAGCGAGACGGCCGGGAGCGCGGCGGCACCAGGAGCGAGACGGCCGGGAGCGCGCTAGGAGCGGCCAGGCTGCGCGGCCAGGATCGAGACGGCCGGGAGTGAGACGGCCGGGAGCGCTGCCGCCGGAAGCGCAGCGGCGCCAGGAGCACGGTACAGGGACCATCCAGACAGCTCACTGTGTCCAGGAACGGATACGGTGGCGCGGCACAGGGACCATCCGGATAGCCGTCGTCCTCACCTCCGTCGGCGCCCAGGTCGCCGCCATCTACGACGCCACCGGCGAGATCATCGTCACCCACCTGCTCTCTGGAGCGCAGGCACGCCCCTCCGGCGAGTGGGTAGCCTCCAATGTTGGGATGGAGCCCCACGTCCGCCTGTTGACTTTTTATTTCTTTTAGATATTTTTTGTTGGGCTGAAAAGTGAACAGTGCCCACCTGTCAGCACGAGTGTCAATTCGTGTTCAATTTGTTTTTAGCGCACATTGCAACAAATGTCGCGAATAGCGGTGGGTATCTGCGATCAAAACTCAAACTGGTGGTTTTTCATAATTTGGCATGTAAATGTGGTGGTTTTATGCTATTAACTCTGAATTCAACTATGTGAATTGTGTGTGCACTCAAAATAACACGATTCATATTAGACATTCAATATATCTCTGACGGTTCAAACAAAATCACATGATGCATTGAATTCCATAAAAGTAACGCCACTACAATAATATACATGCTGGCTCCGTCACATACCTGAGTTATAACTAAATTTGGCCTCAAACAGGAAGAACAAGTGTTATAAAGCTAGAATTCACCATAATATCTCATCTCCAAAGCTCAAAGATGATCCACCCTCTATTTTTCAAAAATAATTCCTGGAATGCAGAAATGGTACTGAATTATAACTATCATCCTTCCGGGACGCAGAAATGGTAAACAATTATAACTATAAACAGCAAGCCCTAAATAAAGGGAAATTAACTCGAATATGCAGCAGTGCTAGACAAGTTCTCCACATTATCAAAAATATTCGGATCCAGGGCTTCGCTGATTTGTACATGAATTAGCAGGGAGCTGATGGGGAACCAGAAAGTCAAAGTAAAACTGAAGCCCCAAACACCGAATACAACAAGGAGCTGATGGGGGTACTTCCGTGTCTTGCTCTGCTTCTGTACCTGTAGTGTGACCACTCTTCAGACGATACACATCCCAAAATCTTCTTCAAGACACGGAGTTAATTGCACTGGCGGTCACACATCTCGTCGCGTATGTGCACTTAAGTCACACATTTGAATAACGGGATTTTTTAGTCACACATCTTGACAAGTGGGTGCACGCTGGTCACAAACGGGACACGTCATTCCGTTATGGACTGAAACTTTTCATATAAACCCCCGTGTTATATTATGAGGGTCAATATTGCAAATATTAATGGACAAAAATGATTTACGGAAAAGAAAAATATGGGTGACATCCGCCGCCGGTGCCGCTCGCCGGGAACGCGCCGGAGAGCGCGTTGGCGCTGAGGTCGAGCAGCCGTAGCCCCAGGAGCCAGCAAGCCCTGCCGGCGCCGCTGCCGGAGGAATCCTCGGCTGAAGACTCAATACTCCACCCTGCCTGCGCTGCCGCCGGCCGAACGAATCAAAGCCTCCAAGAACTGAACACAGATGGCAATTGCAGCAAGCACCCAACGAATTTTCAGTCGATTCCCTCACTGCGTTTTGAGATCATCAAGCCTGTAAATCAAATCCAAAGCTTTTGTCCTATCAATCTCGAAGTCTATGACAGGAAGCGTGGAGAACCTCCTAACTGAGAGCAAATCTCTCCTGCTGTCAATCAAATCCAAAGCTTTTGTCCTATCGATCCCCGGCCGCCCGCGCCGCCTCTAGCCACGGCCTTCAGCACCGCCTCCAGCCCCGGCCCCGGCCGCCCGCGCCGCACTCCAGCCCGGCCGCCGGCGCCGCCCTCCCCCCCCCCCCCCCCCCCCCCCCCCGGCCGCCTCTAGCAGGGACGCCGACCTCCAGCCACAACAGCAGGCCGCGAGGACGCCGACGAATTGAGCGCTAGCCGGGCGCCGCCGGCCACGCCGCGCCCCTGCTCTCCTGGTTTAGGTTTCCCGTGGAGGAAGATAGAGTGCTGACGTCAGCGTGACGCCACCCATATTTTTTCTTTTCCGTAAATCATTTCTGTCCATGAATATTTGCAATATTGACCCTCATAATATAACACGGGGGTTTATCTGGAAAGTTTCAGTCCATAACAGAATGGCGTGCCCCGTTTGTGACCTGCGTGCACCCACTTGTCGAGATGTGTGACCAAAAAATCCCGTTATTCAGATGTGTGACTTAAGTGCATATACGCGACGAGATGTGTGACCGCCAGTGCAATTAACTCCAAGACACGCATCTACCATAAATTACCTTGGAGAGCGATAGGTTGAACTTGAACGTGAGCTCCTACTGCGGCTTCTGCTATAGTGTCACTTTCTGCACACAGAACCGTGATACTTAGCATATGACCCTTGGATTATTGAGCATGTGGTGTTCTCAACAACATCACATCATGCTGGGAATCTCTACTATATAATATTGAAAACGGTGATGGTTGGCGGCGGTACGTCATTTTTTTGGACGATTTTGCCCTTCTACAAATCACATATTTACCCACCAATGCCACCGGTAAGTGAAAGAAAACGTTTCGTCTTTTTTTTCGTGCGCTGCTTTCCCCATCGGTCACCACCCACGAAATCCCTAAATCGAGCTACGAGTACCAAATAGCCAGGACCTAGAAGAGGGTCAGCCGGCGGCGGAGAGCAGCAGCCAGCAGGGGCGGAGGTACTACGGCGGAGCAAGGCGGATTTCTTCCGTATCCCTCGCTCCAGAGCTGGCGCGCGTACGGCTGCGCCACCGCCTGGCCACCCGCTCTTCCGAGACCATCGAGGCTGGGCTGCTACCCGCCGAGAGCGAGGACCTGATGCGCCGCGCTGCGTCTCCCGGGTCGACCTCGCGGCCGTGCTTGGGCGTCCCCGGCGGAGGCACGGCGCCGAGGCGGAGGAGGCCGTGCTTGGGCGTCCCCGGCGGAGGCTATAGCCTGCTAACGGCGCTCGGTTCAGAATCAAAAGCTGCGGGGCCTCCTCTCCGGTCGTCGACGCATCTCACGATGGAACTCCGAGCGGCGACCGGCCGGTTCTTATATTCGCGGCCGCTGCTCCCGGCGGAGGCGGTACCCAGTGCGCACGGCAACCACTAGCTCCGATGCGACTCTGTCTGAAACGTCCTTGACGGCCGGCTCGCCGTGCGGCAAAGTGCTGCGCGCCACCGAACAATTCTGGGCTTGCTTCGTGGAGTACATCTTCCCCCGTTGCAAGGAAGAGTTCCAGTATTGTGTACTTGCTTCAAAACGCAGGGACCCCCTATAACGGAATTTGTGTATTTTACCGTCAAATTTGTTATAAGCACACGCGGCTGTAGACACGCTTCAGATCTTAAAGCTCTGCCGCCTCCCATGGCTGAGCAGCTCAAGGATAGAACCAGCAGCAGGGAATTGAGCGAGGAAATACTCGGTTGTTTTTCTGTTTCTGCTAGATAATAATTGGAAGAAGAGAGACAGGGAATTTTGGTGCTGAAACTCCACTTTCATACTGTTTGTTCCAGAGAAGGAGATGGCAAGTAGAGAGTTGAGAGATGTGTGTACTTTGCTTGCGTGCTGTTACCTTGCTTGCATCCTTTGGAAGCAGACATCTGAGAGTAGATTTTTCTGTTTTGTTTCTCTTTGCGTGCATGCTGCTGTTTGAGGGCAGAGAGGATGTAGGGTTGAAATTTAGTTTCTTTGTTGTGCTTTCTGCATGAGAGAGTAGAGAGGACCGCCTTACTGCATGAGAGAGTAGAGAGGATAGATACATTTATTTTACTTTGTTGTGTTCGCTGCATGAGAGAGCAGAGAGGATCCTGGTACGGTGCTGCATATTTGATAGCAGAGAAAACTGAGATGGGGTAGAGATTTACTACTGATTTTGCATTCTTCTTCACAACCAAATGAGCCATCTAAATGTATCACGGGTATTTATCTCTACATTATTGAGTGGGATAAAAATGGGTGCAATATCTTTGCTCTACATTTTTGCCTGGGTACGCACAGGTATTTTGCTCCAGTCAAGCCTCCAAATGTATCAGCTTATTCCAAATAAAAGTATCAAGCCAATGGATGTATTCGTATTGCTTAGCCATATTTCACTTTTCCTATTATCTCTAAAACCATCGGACTATTCAAATTATTATATAGTATATGAGATGTGAATGCCTCGATTCATATAAAATATTCTTGGAAATGCGAGTGTTAGAAAGGATATCTGAATGAGGCAAAAAGAAAACGTTGTGGTGATTGTTTGGGTGTCTCCACGACACATTTTCTCTCTAATTAATAATTTTAGGACCCTAATTCTTGTATCCGATTTTATAAAAAGTTAACATACAAGCTTGTTGCGATTTGAAGAATTCAGTTTGAATATTTTATTTTTGTCAAATCTTGGTCAATGGACATGCATATTCTCAAAATAAAATCATCGCCCGAGAATCTAATTGATATTAGTTGCGAAGAGAAAAATCAATATTGTGAATTATTTCTACACTTAATATATACATATATTGCCAAATTATGAATTATGGAATGTATTTCAATTGAACTTTGAATTATGTGGTTCTATCGAATTCATTTCAAACCAATGTCAGCATCGGTCAAAATTGATGAGAATTCATGGGTGAACATCTGGATAGGTGTCGCTAATATTGGATAGGATGATTATGAGTTTGAAGGACATGAATTTCTTCTCCCGTTGCAACGCACGGGCACGTTTCCTAGTAATATTAAGTTGCTAGTAACCACTTGCAGCCTTCCATTGCGTAGAAAATTTGCCACACGGAGCAATAATTCACAATGCGCACTTCGCGTGGGCCTTAGGACTGGCTTGAGATAAATATTGCCTTATGCTCGCTATAAACTAAATACATGCCAGCTCAACCAAACGAAGCATGAAAATAACTCTGGCTGCAAGAGGGCAGACAAAGAGGTTCATAAGACGGTAGTATATGTACCTAAACGATTGAACAATCAAACAAATTGAAGGGTTTAAGCACGACAATGCCATGAAAGGTAAATATTTTGTAATGAAAGAAAACTATATATGGATAACAATGCACTCATTATCATTCATATGTTCAGACTCTAGAACACATTTTGCCATGCAACTCTTCTCTTCGCGTAAACCAAATAGGTGGCTCGTCTTTTCTTTTTGAGAACCACTCAGTTGCATGCCAAATTCCACTCGAAGATCCGACAATGAAATAGCCAAATAACAATCTAAATACGTGTATGTCTTATAGCAAATATGAATTCAGTGGGTCTAACAGGAAATGCAGACTGCCACAATAACTGAAACTTTATATGGTCATCCTTATTCAAGTACTGCTTGACTAAATCGCACAAAGTAGGGTATCGTTTTATACAACTGGTGTAACCACCTACTGCCAATGCCCATTAGGGTATTCGTATGTCCCACTTAGCTACACTGAGTGCAGTTATCTGAAGATCTTAACAACATCTAGAGGATGTCTGAAGATCGATAAGCAAGGACTAGTAGAGCAAGGAGATCCCATAACATTTTCTGAAAATTCGATGATATGTTGAATTTGGATAAGGAAACACATTATGTCAAGAGCTGGCACATCACTTGTGTAAAAATACTTTTCAGCTGCATTAAGATATCAAAATTGCAAGCACAGTCATAAATGATGATAAAAATAACCTAAGAAGGAAATATAAAATTATCAGACATGATGAATGGTCACTCTAATAAATTTCATTGGCAAGATATATCCACGTGATGGCATAATGCGATTGGATATTCTACTCCCAATCAGCATGTAGGAAGACCAAAGCTAAAGGAACATATACAACCAATTTTTTTCTATGTACAATTCAAAAAAATATATGTTTTTCTATGTGCAGCCACAGTAAAGGTAATTGTATAATTACCATCACACTACCCTTATTGTCCAGACCATAGGCAATAATAGGAGTAGCTAGCTCATTCATGAACCTAGCAACAGTCATGCCAACAGTCATAGCAACAGCCTGCCTCTGCTGGATATAATTGAAGTACGCTTAAAACGGTAACAGATACAATGAGCAATGATATTTATAAATTCGACACTTCAATACATCAACTTAATGTCACCATTACTAACAAGGGACAGTGACGACAAAGTCTTGATCTTCTTCCAAGGATCATGTCACTGATTTCATCGGGGCTGAAGACCTTGGTATCTCCATCCTTGATCTTGTCATGAATGAAGGCTTCCCCTCCATGCTGACAATTTTGTAGGGCACAAAAGTTTCATGTCCCTCTGCACTTGTCCTCAAATCTGAAAATAAGTGTGTTACAGTTCACGCACCACATATCAACAATAACACCAAAGAAGAATAAATAACATGGAAAGCGGTATTACTTTCTTCCAGTGAGATGTTTGACGTCAAAGAGGTTCCTCCCAGGGTTGACGACTTACAAATCTTTACAAAAAATAACAATCATATCATCATGGGTGCAGGGAGTCAAGACACCAAGAAATGTGACACGATCAGGTTCAATTTTCATCGAATCAAAGAGCTCCAGAGCCTCAGGTGAGTAGCCATGAACCGACAACCCAACAATTATCGCATTCCAGCAAGTAATGTCCTTGGTTGACAAGCTTTCAAAAACGTGTCTGGCAAGCTCCAACCTGCCACATTTTGCGTACATATCAACGAGCGCGTTACCAACATACCCATCAGCTGCAATGCCCGTGCTATCAAGGTAACCATGGATACCCTTCCCAAGTTCCAGCTCGCCAATCTCTGCACACGCCCCAAGAACAGACACAATTGTTAGCTCAGTCGGTTTGACGCCTTTGTTCTGCATCTCTTGGAAGATCTCCAGAGCTAGCGTATACCTCCTAAGCTTCGCATAGTCACCAATCAAGGAGTTCCATGACACGGCATCCCTATCAGGCATCTCTCTAAAGACCATCGCGGCCTCTGCCATATCCCCAACTCTCACATTTCGCACGATCTCGCCGTTCCACCATGCAATATTCCTATCTGGCGTGTCCTGAGACACCCTCTCCGCGCCCTGCTTGTCCCCCACCGCACTGTGTGCCCCCACCAGCGCGTTCCAAGAGTCAGCGTTCCTGACGGGCATTTCGTCAAACACCATTCTTGCGTCCGCGAGGCGGCCGAGCTTGCCGTACATGGACACGGGCGCGTTCTGCACGTACAGTTCCGCGCCGCAGCCAAGCCTCATAACGCGGCCGTGCAGCTACATGCCCAAACAGCGTTGACATCTTATCCTCACGTAGCCGCTGACGGCAGGAGTACCAGCTCGAGGAGGTGGTTTCTGGAAGTCTATGGCAACAACACCTCGTGCAGGTGACCACCAGCTCGTCCTCGGTGCCTCCCGCAGCCGTTTGTATGCCACGGCGAGCTCCTTCCGCCTGCACACCTCCCGTCGTTCGCTACTGTCGCCCACTCGCGCCTTGGTCGTCCTCGTCGGCCACCAGTGCAACGTTTAGAGCTCCACCGCCTACCCTGCCCTTGGTTGATCGCCGTGACGCGGCCGGCCGGTCGATAGGCTCGTATGCTCTAGCACGTCCCTCATGTGTGGGCCTGTGGGGTGTTCCATGGTCACCAGGAGGAGGGGAAGCGAAGGTGTCGGAGGACGGCCGACGGTGGGAGGAGCTGGGGTGGGCGGGGTGGTGGGTAGAAGAGGCGGCGGCGTGTTGGATCCAGAGCGAGGGATCGGGGAGTCCTGATTGAGGGCGACGGCACCGGAGAGAGGGGCGCAAGAGGGAGGTTTCCGCGATTCGAGTGGAGCCGTGGAGAGATGATTTGACGGTGTGGATGCATCAGATCGTCTGCCGAGGCAGGGGTGATCAGCAGGGAGTTTGACGTACCGACGTACGTTGACGCACCATCACGACCACAAACTCCCATTTAATAGCAAAGAAGATAGATAACACATTACTTTCCTCGATACACCCATGCAGCTTTTTCCTGGCCTTGCGATACCGAGGCTCTTGTTAAAAATAGCTGTAAATGGATATCTGAAGCCAACGTCCCAACAACAGCAACGCCAACAAACAATAGAGAACAGGATACAAAAACGCAAGGTGTGAAACAGATAGCCATACACATCCACAGGGGTATGTCAGTTTTCAATCACTTCACTCACAGAGAGGAAGTCGACCATTATTCACGACCCACCTAGCAAAAATTGGTAACAAGCCTATCTCAAAGTTCCTTAAACATAAGGTTTCACCGTACACCGATATCCCAGACGTAAGGGCGCGCATAAAGGAGCAAAGGCGAATCAACTTAAGCCTCATCAAGGGCAAGAACGCCTGGGAGGGGCTTGCCTTCCAGCAGCTCCAAGCTCGCGCCACCACCAGTAGAGATGTGGCTCATCTTGTCAGCCAGCCCAGCCTTCTCAACAGCAGCAACAGAATCACCGCCACCAATGATGGTCGTGACGCCCTTCCCGGTAAGTTCAGCCAACTGCTGCGCAATTGCCTGAAGAAAGAAAAGACTGTACTAAGTAACCAAAAAAATAGCAGATAAGATAGACAAATGGATGCTATGCGAGATTATACGCACATCAGTGCCTGCTGCAAACTTCGGGAACTCGAAGACTCCCATAGGACCATTCCAGATAACAGTCTTGGTGGTGTCCAAGGCTTGACTGAAAGTCTTGATGGAGTCCGGGCCAACATCAAGACCCATCCAACCATCAGGGATAGCATCGGCAGAGACAATCTGTAAATAGAAGTAAAGAGTAAGCATCAGCAGGTAAACAGCAAACATTCTTTGGTGCACAATGTCAGCTGAACTTCACTTTGAGCCACTGAAACTTTTATTTTAACATAACATGCTTTCGCAAGGACCATCTAAGGTGTAACTGTGTACGATCAACAAACCTTGCTTTCAGCATCTGCTGCAAATTTGTTAGCTACAACAACATCAGTCGGAAGCAAGAGGCTAACACCCTTGGCCTTTGCCTTTTCAATCAGTTCAGTTGCTAGTGCAAGTTTGTCTTCCTCCACAAGAGAGTTTCCAACAGCTTTTCCCTGGGCTTTGTAGAATGTGAAGATCATACCACCACCAAGGATGAGGATATCAACCTTGGCGAGCAGAGACTCAATCACACCAATCTTAGATGAGACCTTGGATCCACCAACAATGGCAGCAAATGGCTTCTTTGGGTTGGCGACAGCTCCAACAAGATAGTCAAGTTCCTGCGACAATTAAAATAAAATTAGGCACCCTACTATTTTGTTCTGAAATACTTGTTCCAAAGCTTTCTGAAAATTCTATAGAAGGGGAGCCTTGGCGCAGCGGTAAAAGCTGCTGCCTTGTGACCATGAGGTCACGGGTTCAAGTCCTGGAAACAGCCTCTTGCAGAAATGCAGGGAAAGGCTGCGTACTAAAGACCCAAAGTGGTCGGACCCTTCCCCGGACCCTGCGCAAGCGGGAGCTACTGCACCGGGGCTGCCCTTTCTGAAAATTCTATGTATACATCTTAACATCACCCTAAGGTTGCAAAATGAACAGATAGCGAAGGATCCATTTACTAGCTTGACCTTTAAAATTATCTATACCATGTCCTATGATGAATTTGCAATTAGCGTTCACAGCATCTAAGGGGGTGTTTCTTCTTTGAAAACGAGATAGAAACATTGAAGAAAATTACCATAATCCAACTAACAGCAGCACGAACTGACAATTACACAGAGATGTATTTATGATTGTAAGCAAATTATGTGCAGGAATGAGATCCATTTCAACTATACCTTCTGCATGAGGAATCCAGCAACGGAAGGCCTCAAAAACTTGGTTACACCCTCTGTTGAAGCATGAGCCCTGTGTGCTGTGCCGAAAGCGTCATTCACATAAAGGTCAGCAACTGATGCAAGTTTCTTAGCGAACTCAGGATCATTCTTTTCTTCCTCCTTGTAGAATCTAACGTTCTCTAGGAGTAGAACACCACCCTCTGGCAAAGCAGCAGCCAATTTCTCAACTTCCTCACCAACGCAGTCATTGGCCATCACAACCTATTGATAAAACATAAAACAATGTAGTCATATAAGCGCTCATAATCTAGTTCAAAGAGAGACCATACGTAATCATGAGCTTCTATCATCCCATAACATACATCAACTCCAAGGAGCTCAGACAGGCGTGGAACGAGAGGCTTCAAGCTGAACTTGGGGGTGACACCTTTAGGGCGACCCTGAAAATTGCAATAATGAATAACATTAGATAAAGGAAAAGCAACAACCAAAGTTAGTACATTTGACAGTAGTTTCTCATTGTGTTACTGAACATATCAAGCGACATAAGTAGCAGAACTTTCTTCAAAGAAGATATAAAGTATGTATTGATTGGAACAAACACTAATCCAAAGATCATAGCCTAAAGTTGGATGTTGGTAACATAAAATCGGGTCAAAGCAAAACTGTTTAAGTCTGGATAGTTGTCACATCAGTACAAAGGGGTTAAAAGGGCCATGATCTGTTTTCCATGCCTCTTTTAGTTACTATAAGAAATGCGAGATAACATAATTCCAATGAGGTTAACATCAACGAAATATTCTCTGGATGTCACATGTTAACTGTAGAGATGCAAACTTGGAAGTCCTTGTAACTGCTATCCTACTAAAAACAGAACACGGTACTGAACAACCACAATTCAAGTTCATATTTGGCACTAATCATACAGAAGAGGAAAACAATGAACAACCAAATCTGTACAGTGAAAAAGGAAATTGATGCACAAGTTTGGCAGGTATCCCTGAACTTCAATCGCCACATAATTTAGATACAACTAGTAAACATGCCAATGCATATATTAAGTTATATACTCATCAATACAACGAGGAGTAACCGATCTAATGAGGAGGACCACAAGGCATAGATTGGGTCACATAGACTGGAATATATCTCTAAATTAGAGGGGAAATCAACCAAAGCTCACATCTAACAGTAAACTAATTACAGGCAGGCACTGTCATAAAGGGATAGGAAGTGAGTTAAATTACAGATTTGCATATGCGAAACTACTTCTGATAGCAAACATGAAACACCTTTGTCTCGTGTACACATCCTTGCAAAGAAGGAACAACAAAACCGTAGACGCATGTGTGATAATCACTTACAACCTTAACCAAAGTAAGGACAGGTTGTAGCCACTGATCTAAATTTTGACGCGACTCCAAATTCCCACACCGCATGATCATACAGAACAACTCAACCGCATCAAAACTCCCAGAAAAAACGCACTCGATCCGGATAATCAAATAGTACAGTACTAGCAGCTTATTATAGGCTATAGCAAAGCAGCGTGTCCCGGATCGATCGTCACGTATGTGGTGGGTGGGATTGAGGATTTGAGGAGGTGCTCACCAGATGGCTGGCGAGGATGACCTTGGCGCCCTTCTCGAGGAGGTACTTGATGGTGGGGATGGATGCGCGGATGCGGGTGTCGTCGGTGATCTTCTGGGCGTCGTCAAGCGGCACGTTGAGGTCGGCGCGCACGAACACCTTCTTCCCCTTGAGATCCGCCTCCCCGAGGGTGCCCACGCTCCTCTTGGTCGCCATCCCTGCTACTGCACCCAAAATAACACCGCAACAAAGCGTCAGACAACGGCCCGTGAGAAGAAGGCGGCGGCGGCGGATCCGGTCCCGGCGAGGGACGATCGGAGGAAAGGGCTCACCGTGGAGGAACCGGATCGAATCGGCGGCGATCTGGACGAGGGAGTGTGAGAGAGGAAACGAAAGCTTTGGTCGGATGGATGGATGTGGCGACGCAGGCCTCCGGTTTTCTTTATAGAGGCGACGGCGTGGCGAGCGATGGGAGCGAATATTCGGGGGGATTTGCGGTGGCGGTGTGTCTCTGACATGTGGGTCAGGTCTGGTGGGCCAGGGTGGCAGCGAGAGGGGATCGTTTTGGGGGCGTTGTCTGGGTGTGGCTTGGAGCGGGGGTAAGGATGGTGCGGCGCCCGCGGGTTCTGGGCCCACGGATTGCCGTCGGACGGCCTGGATTCGATGGTTTTGGAGCGGAGGGAAGAAAGGAGGGGAAGGTTCTGGAAAGTGGAAAGCGTGGAAATGCTGACACGGGCGGCTCGTCTTCGTGTGACGCCTGTCAGCGTGACCTTTGGGTGCACGGGCGATGGTGAAAGGGCTCGGCGCCTAATAAATTGGTCTTCAAATACAACTTCGATTCTAGAGAAGAAACGCATGTTAAATTTTGGAGAAAAATAACTCCATTGTTGTTTATGGATTGCAAGCAATGGATGACTTGGTTTGGGGAAATTGGCATGGAAGAATCAAATCTACTCCCTTCCCTTGGTTCCAAATTAGTTGATCTTGTTCAAATATGAATTTATCTATACTTGTGTCTAGATATATCTATATCTAGACAAATGTGTGTCAAGTAATTTGGAGCGGAGGGAATACGATGACATACACAACACTCTTATGCACACACAATGTGTGCTCTCTAACTAGACAACTTGAAAAAGCTACCTGAATTACAAGGAGGAAGTAGCTCTTTTCCCCGTCTCGCTCTCTCCTCACCCCTCTTCCTCCTTGAGAGTCTCCCGGGCGTCCACGGCTCTTCTCCACCTCTTCTCCGGCGGCCTAGCCGGCCGGAGGCGACGGGGGAGAGGAGATTGGCCTGTATATAGCTCTAGTACTAGGTTTTTGCAAGAACCGGTGTTTTCCACGGCGACACTCCACTGTGGCCACAATGACAACGACGACACCCACGGACACGGCGACATCCACGACGGAGACGGGCGACACCCACGCCCACGGCGACATCGACACCGTTTGATTTGTCCTCCGTGCACATGGCCGGAGTTTGCGACGTTTAGATGGTCTAGACTTTGAATTTATGGCCTAAACTTTAAATTTCTGGCTGATACTTTGAATTTATGGCCAAGACAATGGCTATTTTCATTTGCATGACTTTCAAATTGCAAAAAAAGAACTATTGGGAGCGCGTATTGGGGCCGCGAGTGGGAGCCCCCCACAGGCCATCCCAAGTAGCCCTCATCCAGCGCTGCTTCCGGACACTATATTGGGGGCGAGAGTGGAGTTGCTCTAAGTTTGTCATTAGGACTTGGGACTTATTGATACGCATAATACACGTGACTAAACCTAATGGGCCAGGGAAACTACAGTATTGGGCTATAAAAGGGCCAATCCTCTTAACTTGACACAACGGCCCTGTATATGTGATGAGCCGACCAAATTAACCTGATAGGTCAACCAATGCTACCTTAATGGGGTAGCCGAGTAACCTTAACAAGCCAGGCACATGGTCTGAAAGGGCCAACTAACTAAACTAAATGGGTTGCCCCATCTAAGATTAAGGGACCGACCCACCTAATCTTAACGGGCCAACCTGTTAACCTTAACCGAAAGGCCCACATAAGTTAAGAGGCCTGCCCTTAACAGGCTGGCCCACTTTGCCTTAACATGCCCAATTAAGGTTAACGGGCTGACCCACTTAATAATAACATGCCGGTCTACCTAATCATAACAGGCTATCCCGCTTAAACTTAACAGGCCGACCTATCTGAATTAACGGGCCAGCCCACTCAAAGACAAGTTCATATTTCCATGTTTTACATTCTTTTTCATTTCACACATCTTTGTTTTGGTGTTTTCTTTTCTAAGATCGGGTCTTCTATTTAGAACAAACCGTTTCGCCAGTTCTCTCGGTCTGTACAATTGTTTCACACTCGATATCTTTTTTTTACATGAGAGGATGAAAATATTGACATTTACAGTTCATGTTTTTCTTTCCCGGCTGCAAACTGTTCTTGTGGTCATGAAGCTTGTGGCTTACGTGTTTCTTTTCCCAACCTTCTATCTTGTTTTTTATCAGATGGCACACCTTGTGCTCTTGAATCTTGGTTTTTTGCATTTATACTTCCTTTTTTTCACACATCTTTGTCGTTGGTGTTTTTCTTTTCTAAGATCGGATCTTAGTTGAGAACACGCTGGTTTGTCAATTTTTTCCCTTATCTCCACATCCGTTCTCTCGTTGTTTCCCACATAACCGGATGAAGAAGTTGTCCTTCAACAAAACTGTGACGTTCATGATCGCAGTTCTTTGTGGTTTGAGTACCACCTTGTACCTCTTTTAAGGGGTTACCGATTAACTTGGAGATAACCCCAAGGCACAGAGGCATTTGAAGACTATTTCTAACCTAGAGTTTGTCTCAATATGCTCCTTGCTCTTGGCGACGTTTTTTCTCATGATCACTAAGGGTCTCATGGTTAGATACACACGGGTCTTCTCAGCAGAGGTGGCGCGAGATGGTCTGAACCAGTTGGAGGATTCTTATGATCACTAAGTCTATAATGGTCATGCCTCCTCGCCTCCTCAATACAGTCCCGTTCCAATTATTTTTTGACGACCTCGGGCGAGTTAAATAAACATAATTAAACTAAATATGTATACCTTTTTTTGTAGTTCGTTACATTTATGGTTGCAACAAATATATTTTGTATGCTTAGTTAGCATTGTTAACCATACAATATTTTAAATTCTTTTTCACTATATTGTAGTATTATCGTTTGAAAGTATTTTGAGTTATGCAAAAAGTTTATCCTGTGTGAGAGATTATCCTTAACAAGATACAAAATCATCTTATATATAACATATGTATATTATTGTTTGGATGTTCGCATTAATTTGTAGTATTATTAAAAAATTGTAGAGATTCCAACGCATAAAAGCTAACAAATATCTTAACAGAGGTGTGTATTGTATAGTAAGCAAATATATAGAAACTTCTGGATATAAATTGAACGACTGACATGATTATTATTTTTACTTGGTCAAATATATCTCACAAGTTATCACGTATTTAGTAGTAAGTTGATAATATGATGATGATTAATACTTACTGAAATAATGTCGCTTATAGTAATCACCGACAAACATAGAATATCACGGGCTGTACAATTGCACACACCAAATTCAATTAGTGTATATGCTAACTGCAATGTGTCTCTCTATACAATTGATTATGTTATGTTTTTCAAATAAAATTTATGTATGAAATTAACATTAAAAATAATCAAGCAAAACAATAAATATAGCATGTGTAAGGTATTCACAAGGGATACTAACATCCAAGTTAAACCTATCAACGCTGATTTAGTTGGTTGTTCTTACACGTGGTACATCATATTGGTATGTCGTGTGTGCAATTGTTAATGTAAACTAAGGTTGACTTTCTGCTATTTATAAATGGTTTCTTATACGTGACAGATAAATAATAATATAAGAGTTACAAAAATTACTTTATTATCTGAGTCCCTTCTCCTCTCGGGGTCTGGGGCGGTCGTCGTGTTTGCCCAACCTATGAACCGTCCCTACCTACATAGGTGCCCGTCTTGCAACCGACGTGGCCATGTCTTCTGTTGGGTCTTGTGGTTCTAGTCACGTGTCCTTGTGATAAGGATTTCTCTTGTTAAGGACTAGGGAAGGAGAAGAAAACAAGACGTAGGGAAGCAGGTTGTATCTTCTTTTATGCAGTTGTTCCGATGTAGTGAGTGCCTCATCATGTAGGTAGATCGATAGTACTAGTTTGATGATTGACCCTTGTATCTTTTTACATGCATTTTCTTCTTCACTGCATTAGCTAGGGAGTGTGCCATTGTACCGATGTGTGCCTGATCATGCAGGTAAATTGATAATAGTTGTTTGTTGATTGGCGCATGTGTCTTTTTCTGAATTCTGGTTGAAGTGAAAACCTAGATGTTTCTTCTTTTTTGAAAAGATCTTTGTAGAAGTTGGTAGCTATCCCCAACATCTATTTCTCATCAGTGACAGGTGACAGACTCTTCGGGCCCATCTAGAGGGTGGAACAACATCTTCCTTCTTCTTTAGTTAGCCACTCCATGAAAGTAGGAAGTGTTCGTATCCCCTTCTTTAATATCTCTATCCCTAGGCCTTTGCTTTGCTTTAACCTCCTTTTTTAGCCAGAGATTATTCATCTCATCATAGATATGCTTTAGCCTAGAATTCTCCTCAGAGGAAAGCTCTTATGTTTCAGCCTTGATGTCGAGTAAACCATACTCTTTCGTCAGATCCTTCTTCAGCTTTCTCAACTCTGACTCTACATTTCTATGCCAACCTTTGGTCTTACTCCTAAAACGCCTAAGCTTTTTCCTGCCAAATGTCCATAGGGGTGGTCCCCTCTGTGGGCAGAGCCCAAGTTTTTTCAACTAGATATTTGATCTCTGGTTCATTTACACGAGATAAGAAAGGTTCCAAGAATAACTTCTTGTCATAGTATTTCACTGAATACGAAGATTTAGTGAAACAGAAGATGATGTGATGCATTTGTTTTCAATTCATTCTTTTTTCCAATAACTTTCTAAAAACTTTTGTTATGACTTTTAACTCCTTGTTCTAGACACCTTTTAAGACCAAATTAGGAATACTGTAACACCTGATACCTGATAGTTATATATTGAATTGAAGAGATTTGGGTAATTTTTTTTTTTTGCGAATGGGTTCGGGTATATCCAACGAAGTCCTACAACTGAGATATTCTCAAGGATAGGAGAAATTATAGGAGAGGTAAGGAACGACCAAGGAGGCCGTAAAAATGGATTAACGCACCTAGAGAAATTGACTCTTCATATGATTGCATAATCAACAATCCATGTGTTGAATTTCTTTTGTCTTTCGTCTAATGTTTTCTATTTCACCTTTTGTGTATGTATATGTTTCTATTAGGTTCTATATCTACTCTACACTAATTTTCTTGGGATTCTTAGTTGCATGGAACAAAAGACTCTGTTGTTATTGTTTTTTGGAGAAAGATTTTGTTTTCTTTAGCAAAATCGAACGGAATGGGCCAAACTGAAGAATGAAGGCCTGCCCAAAAACATTCGATCGGGCCTGAGGACCGGCGGCAGTGGACGACGCCACGACAGCAACAAGGAAGCAGAGGAACCCACCTCCGTGACCGCACCAATGGCGACCACCTCCAGCTCCCCGCCGCTCGCCTCCACCGCGGCCATCTCCGCCTCCCAGTCGGCCACCCCCTCCTCCAAGCGCTTCCTCCCTTTCCCGTCCCGCCCACCTCGCCCCGGGCGCCGCCTCCGCGCGGGCTCCCTCAAGGAGTGGCGCGAGTTCGAGGACGCCGTCGAGAGCAAGGACCTGTCCCGGGCGCTCCGCTTCCTGCAATCGGTGGAGCCCGCGACTTATCCGGAGGCGGCGGCGTCCGCGGCTACGCAGGTGGCGCTCCCCGTGCCGCCGGGGCGGGACTGGGAGGTGCTGGACGCCTGCATCGACGCCGACGACATGCGGCTAGTCGGCCAGGCGTACCAGTTCCTCTCCGACCGTGGGGTCCTCGCCAACTTCGGCAAGTGCAAGAACATAGGTAAATATAGACCTCTCTTTAATTTAATCGTCCTTTTAGTGTGATAATTCATAATTCGATCCCCTGGAGGTAAATGGATATCTCTGTATGCAAAATAAATATCCCAATTGCCGAACTGCATTCAAAATTGTACTTGGCGTAGTATGTTAGCTCTTGCCGGAGTCTCCTGTTGTCGTTTGTCGATGATGTCTGAAGGTCCATGGTAAAGTCCCACATTCTGTATGGAGTAATTAACTATAGGTAGAATGTGAAGCAGTGAACTGGTCGGAGAGTGTCAGTAGTAGTTGGGATCCAAACGCATTGGCCAGTGATGATTACGATGTACTGATTGAGTTGAGGAACACCCTTAAAATTTGAACTTGGCTTACATTCCTTTTAAGCAACACACTAATAATTTTGTGTTGTCCAAGCTGCCTTTACCGAATTATATAACCCACTGACCACCGTATGTGCATTTCTTTTCCTGCAGTTCTCGAGGGACCAAGAGAAGTGACACCGACAATCTTAAAGGAGATGACAGGGCTGGAAGGTGAGAACTGAGGCGATATTCCCTTTCTTGCATGTATTGTTCCTTGTTCATAAGTTGCAGTGGATATGTGAAATATGCTGATTCACCAATTCAAAAGGACTTCTCTTTCTTCTGTAGCTCTTATCTTCTTCATGTTTTACTTCTTTCAGCTGAAAAGCTTGCACCAAAGAAATGGGGTCTCTCAGGAAATTCTCCTTATGTTCTGGCTACATTTCTTGGAGGTGTATCCTTTCTTCTGACTCAAGGAGTGGATGTGCGGCCTAACTTGGCTGCCATTCTGGGGTTAGCCACAGCAGATGCGCTTTTTCTTGGTGGTACTTGTGCTGCACAAATCTCATGTTTTTGGCCTCCATACAAGCGCAGAATCCTTGTACATGAAGCAGGCCATCTTCTTACTGGTATTGCTTTCCTTCAATTTCTCCTACTTTTTGGTGGTCTTAAATTCTTGCAACCAGCGGCAAGCCCAACATCTGGAATGGGTGTTCAAAGTTGGAAAAAATTGTACTGCAAATTTAGAAGAAAATTTACAATTTTATGACGATATTCAAGCATTCATCCCTTTTTCCACTTCTTGCTTTACTCTTCAGGCAATTTATTGTAGGAAAAATATCAATCGCCAATTATGCCCATTGAGTAGAACTGGCTATTGGTACCTCACTGCACATTGGCTTTAGGGAATAGGGACTAGAAAAATTAAACAATTATACTAGAATCATGGATTGAAGATTTGATTCTAGAGATGCGTAGATATCACCAAATTTGCTACATTCTTCTTTGTGGCTAAGAGGGTAAGACACTATTGTTATTGTAGCAACTTATCAGTATGTATGACTAGTGCAGCTCTCTAATTATTGATTTTATGTCCAAAATTTGGGTGTGCATCAGTGCATGTACACGCTTGCCCCCAACATTGGCCCTCCCTTGCTTGCAACCAATGTGACTTTGGGATTGTAGATTTTATTTGTTAGTTTTGCATTCTGCAGTTTGTATAACATCTGACTTCTGAGACTTACCCTAGCATATCTTCCATGAACCTGTGTCTAGCTTATCTAATGGGTTGCCCCATACGAGGAGTCATCCTGGATCCATTTGTGGCATTGAGAATGGGCATTCAAGGCCAGGTACAACTGTTACTGATATTCATGTTATATTATATTTGTTGTGCTTGGCGTGTCTATTATCCGATGAAGTAGTGTAGTTTCTGTTGTTAAACATCACGTTGCTTTCTCAAATTTTTGAGTTAAATTTACTTGCAAGTCGTAACTGTGCTACTGCCATTGGTAGCAAGTGCTGTAACTGAGTTCAATCTGCTCATTTTCTTTCATACCATTAACAAAGAAAGCACAAGTTTTCGTTTCCAAGTAGGATTTACTTGCAGTTTTAGAAGTCTTTTCTAATTTAGAAAGCTTATACACCTCACCGAACTGGTAGGTACTAGGTACTCCCTCCGTCCCATAATATCAGACATGTTGGTAAGCTGTTTTAGCTTGCAAAACCGTCTTATATTTTTTCAAGAATACGAAACCGTCTTATATTTTGGGACGGAGGGAGTGGTAACCAAGATTTCAGAAATATGTATTGTAGAAGTGACTGAGCTACCCGGTCTTTAGAGCCTGGGCAAAGCCTAACTGTGACTACGGTAGTGAATGTTCGCCCAAATATTAGTCATCACTGTTTCTTATGGGGAGCTCGCTTGCCAAGCCTGGCACTGCCCAGGGTCGCCGGGACTTGTAATAGTATAATCTGTTAAAAAACTGAAGGGTTTGAGATATGCTTTTCATAGAGATCTCAATGATGTGTTATCTCATATCTCTGTAGGCAGGGACACAGTTCTGGGATGAAAAAATGGAGAAAGAACTTGGTGAGGGTCATCTATCTAGTACAGCATTTGACAGGTGTGTAACTAGGCAATGTGTTTTGATGTTGACACTTGGAGTTCTTGGGGAGAATTGCTGTGCATTTTTTCTCAAGCAAGACCTTAATTGCAGATACTGCATGATTCTATTTGCTGGAATCGCTGCAGAAGCACTTGTTTATGGGGAGGCAGAAGGAGGAGAGAATGATGAGAATTTATTCAGGAGTTTGTGTATTCTGCTGAATCCTCCGCTTTCTGTTGCACAGGTCCATCTCATTCTGATATATATCTCTTATGTATGTTTTGATAAACCAAATTATAGTCCATTAATATATATATGTTGCTTATCAGATGGCAAATAGAGCTCGCTGGTCAGTGATGCAATCTTACAACCTTCTGAAGTGGCACAAGAAAGCTCATAGAGCTGCAGTCAAAGCACTTGAGAGTGGGCATAGTCTTAGCGTTGTCATTAGGAGGATAGAAGAAGCCATCTCGTCCGACAGATAGCTGGGGATACTGATCTCTCACACGTATTCCTGCCAATTAAGGTTTCCTGACAGCTCTCAGCAATGCGAAGAAGATGACACATAAAAATCGCTGTACATATTGAGACGAGAACTAGAATTAACTTGGAATGTAAACTTGTCTTACACGAAATCAAAAGCATAGATGATCCATTATTCCCTTGATTTGGGTAAAGGAGGACATGGATATGCGGACAGAAGAATTCTCATGGAGCTTTGCAAGTTGGGAAGCAGATTTGCGGTTAATGTTGTTGCCATTATGATAAATTTACGTGTATATAGGAGGTTGAATTTCTGGTAAACAGTTGGTTAAGTCCTTATGAATATAAACATAGATATAATATAATAGCTGATCATTTGCAGTGCAAATAGCACCCGGCCACCTGGGCTGTTCCCCTCCCATGATCTTAGTTTTGTATATGTTTTTTCTGATATGTGCTTCACTTCTTAGATCTTTATATTTGATATGAATGACGCCTGCGAAGCCTAGAAAGGAATATTGCTTAATTCCAAATACTGATATGTTATGCTATCCGACTTTAAGTCTCAACTACATGTGACGTTCTACATTTTGTGGAAGCTGTAGAACGTTTCGAAGAGCTTTGGCCTTAGGCTGGCCATAGTGCGGATTAACTTAGTGTAATAACATGCATATGTCACTACCTTTATAATGGATATTAACATGAGGTATCACGCAACACTTTATTTATTAGATTGACTCATTTTGCCTTTATATCTGTGACATTACTAAGCGGGCTCTAAGAATTTAAATATTATTCTCTCCATTCCTAAAAGTAAGGCGTATATTAATTATTGAAAAGTCAAGCAATGTAAAGTTTGACCAACATTGTAGAAAAAACGACTAACAACTATAATATTATATGAACACCATATAGTAAATATATCTCAACAGAGGTGTGTGGTGTATAGTTATGCAAGCAAATATATAGGAACTTCTGAATCTAAATTGGATGATTGAAATGATCATTTTTTACATGGTCAAATATATCTTACACGTTATTGCGGATTTAGTAATAAGTTCATAATATGATAATGGTTACTACTTAAGTAATCACCTACAAACATAGAATATTACGGGTTCTACTATTGCACACACAAAATTCAATTAGTGTTAGTGTTTATGCTAAGTGCAATGTGTCTCTGTATGCAATTGATTATGTTAGTTTTTCAAATTAAAAGGTATGCAAATTGAAAATAATCAAGAAAGACATTAATTATAACATTAAATATAGCATGTGTAAGGTATTCACAAGGGAGTCTAACATCCAAGTTAAACTTAGCAATGCTGATTTAATTGGTTTGTTCTTATGCGGTACATCATATTGGTCCGTCATGTGCGCAATTGTTAATGTAAACTAAGATTAGATTTTCTACTATTTATGTGGTACATCATATTGGTCCGTCGTGTGTCCAAGACACCGAGTAAAAAGCCCTCTAAATATCGAGTTTCAAAAGGAGGGCGGGCGTGTTGGTACGGTGGAGACGACTAGCAAGCCAATGAACAAACATGAAGTTGTCATGAATGCTTCGTATTCTGATGAAGGCGCTTCGCCTATCTGAATATAAATTTGTCTTGCTGCATTTAGATTACTATCCGTACATCAGGTCTACTTGATCTAAGTGGCTATTTTCTGCTTGTGTCTCTTTGACATGTTGTTTTTTGTCTTTGAATGTTCAGGTTGTTTG
This sequence comes from Poa pratensis, assembly GCA_947311845.1. NCBI lineage: Eukaryota > Viridiplantae > Streptophyta > Magnoliopsida > Poales > Poaceae > Poa > Poa pratensis. Next base: position 51,988,128 of record CAMZMU010000043.1, read on the forward strand.
CATCATTTATTGATTAGGAGCTGTGACGGTGATCTTTTTTGTTGTTGCTGGACCCATGAGATAAGTTATGTGCTGTGAACCTGCGAGATTTGTTTTTAATATTGCGAGATAAAGTGTTGTATACTGTTATGCGTTGCGAACCTTGGAGATAAGTTATTGATACGTGATGTTTTGTATACTGTCCTGTAAGATGAAGTTATGTGCTGGGAACATGTGAGATAAAGTTTTGTATACTGTTATTATTATTGTGATGTGCAAAAGAAGAACAGTAATTATTACTGATTTAAATATTGGATGTATTTTCTTTTGAGCGAAAAATATTGGCTATAAATACAATTAAACCTTAATAGGCCTTGGCCCAAATAATATTGGACTGTACAAAGTCCATGGCCCAACCAACATTGGAATTGTTTCATTTCTTTTCGGAAAATATAAAGTAAAACGAGGTACACGGAGAACAAGATCGCGGCGATCACCACCGGTCCGTGCACAAGTTCATGTTGCTTCAGTCTGGTGCCCAAGTAATGTCGTGCCCAATATCATCATAAATAACGAAGTTCGACGAAGTTTTTGACGTATCATTAGGGGGGCATATGCCCCCTCCCCACAAAAAATTGAAAACAAATTCATCACGACCTTCTGCGCTAACCTGACCTCGTCAAACGACGTGAACTATCCATTGTTCATCACGACCTTCGGCCAACCGGGGAATGCGTTTCCAGATGATGGTGACCAGCGTTGGACAGGATCGACAACATACGTCGCGTCGTGATCATCGTCTGGCAGCGTGGCTGTGTCCGTGATGCCGCGGACGATGGAGTTTGTCGGAGTGTGGCAAAAGGCCAAGTTTGAGATGGTCATCCGGCTCACCGCACCCACCACTGGTGAGCCGGCCTACGGTGCTCTGGTTTGAGCCGACTTCAGCGGCACGACTCTAGCGGCACGACTCCGTACGTCGTGCTCTGAATTTCGTGTTGTTTCACCGCGGTGCCCAGGTCATGTTGAATAATGTTCGTGAACTCTTTATGTTGGCTAGCTTGACAGATGATGTGTTTGACTTGAATGAATCAGAATAAGTGTTCATGACATATATGTGGGTCTTGTGTTTTTATCGTGTGATTGCTATTATATTCCATATTTTAACTCTTTATGTTGGCTAGCTTGGACAAATAATGTGTTTGACTTGGGTTAATCGGAAGGGGAAGTGTTGATGGTATATGGGTGGAGATCTTATGTTTGTACAATGTGTTTGTTGAATAATGTTCGTAAACTCTTTGTGTTGGACTAGACAGATGATGTAACCAGATTGACTTGGGTTAATCGGACGCAGAAGTGTTGATGGGAATATGGTGATCTCTTGTGTTTGTACAATGTGATTGCTATTATATTCCATATTTGAACATATGAATAACCTGGTGGTTCAAAAATCGATAACGCACGAAGATGTTTTGACAAGTATTAAAAATTCATTAACCATTCGCAATACTTTCCTTTGCCTCCAGAGCTTCTGCACCAATATACATAATTGTTGGCGAATAAGGATCATCAAAACTCGATAACGAACAAAGATTGTTGGAAAAATCTACACAGATCGAGGCGCCGCACTGGCTGCTCTCTCGTGCGGCGACAAGCACGCAGCGAGGAGAAGCCACCGCCAACGAGCGCACGGAGACGCACGCGCGAGGACGAGGCGTCGCTTGGCTAGGGCTAAGAGGCCATCGATGACGAGCACGCATCGGAGAGAGCGCCATCGAGCATGCAGCGGGAAGGCCGCCGCCGCTGAGCTTGTCGGGCCGGTGGCGGACACCTCCTATCCGTGAGAGTGCAGCCTGAGGGCTGAGGGGACGCGTTCACCTCTGTTTTAGAACAGACTCCACTGGTGAGGGGGTCATAGTTGCGGCCGCTGGCGCGCCGCAAGAGGTCACTATGTGTGGAGCCTCATCAAGGGTGAGGACCTCGCCAGGGTGATGACCCACAAGTATAGGGGGTGTATCGCAGTACTTTCGATAAATAAGAGTGTCGAACCCAACGAGGAGCAGAAGGTGCTGGCAACTAGTTTTGATCAAGAATTCACCGTAAAAGCTAGCAGACAGGTTTTCAGTAGTATTCGAAACAGCAGGTAAAAACAGTGCAAGTAAATAAACGAGCGCGGCAACAAATGCAGCGAGTGGCCCAATCCTTTTGAGTGCAAAGGACAAGCCGAGTGTGTTACTTATAAGAGACAAATGTTCCTGAGGACACATGGGAATTTCGTCAAGTGCTTTCGCTTCGTGCAACTGGTTAATCTTCATTGTTTTGATAAGTGTTGTGTGGGTGAATCTATGCTAACGCACCGCCCTTCCTAGGACTAATACGCACTTGTGATTATACCCCCTGCAAGCATCCGCGAATGCAGAAAAGTAATTAAGATAAATCTAACCACAGCTTTAAACTCTGAGACCCTACGCTCCCTCGTGCACTATCTTACTAACGGGGGTTCAGGTTTCTGTCACTCCGGCAACCCCTCAACTAGCAAGCTAGGTACACGATGCATTCCCCTAGGCCCATAAAGGTGAAGTGTCATGTAGTCGACGTTCACATGACACCACCAGAAGAATGACACCACAACTTAAATACCAAACCATTAAATATTAACGCAGCATTATTTCACTACTAACAACAAGACTTCCCCATGTCCTCAAGAACTACAAACTACTCACAAGACATCATATGGATCATGATCAGAGATGATATGGCAATGAATAACAATCTGGACATGAACACTAATCCACCAAACAAACTCAATAGCATCAATAACAAGGAGTAATCAACACCGGGAGAGTCTCCCCAATGAACTAGACAAGGTACAGCCCTAGATGTTACAGCAAGATGGATGTGGAGTCGGTGGAGATGATGGTGATGGCGCAGTGGATGATGGTGATGATGATCCCGATGAAGTCCAGCGTGATGACGATGACGATGGCGATGATTTCCCCTCTCCGGGAGGGAATTTCCCCGGCAGGATCTCTCTGCCAGAGAGCTCTTTCTCTCTTGGTGGTTTCCGTCCCGTGGAGGCGGCGGAATATTTCGTGGACGTACCCCCCGTGCTTAGGTTTTCGGGAGGCAGATATACGCGAAGAGGCAACCTGGGGGGTGGACCCAGGTGGCCACGCCATAGCTGGGCGCGGCCCACAGGCCAGCCGCGCCAGGTGTGGCGTGGGGCCCTCCTGGCCCACCTGGCTGCCTCCTTTTGGCTGCCTCCGGCATCTGACATTATAAGACCCCCAGAATTGGTTTCGTGATTTTTGGAGTTCCGCTGATATGCTGACTTGACGACGCTTTTTCCAGCAGAAACCTGACTCCGGAAGGATAATTCCCAATAATCATCAAACATGCAAAATAAGGCAAAATAACATAAGTATCATGTATTAATATGAAATATAAGGATAGATAATGACAAATTATGATATAAAATAGTGATGCAAAATGGACGTATCAACTCCCCCCAAGCTTAGACCCGCTTGTCCCCAAGCGAAAACTGAGCTCAGTAAACAAGTCCACATGTTTATGGAGTGAAGTGTCGATAATAAAGAATACGGACAAGAAGCATCAGTATTTACTCAGCTAAACAAGTCATTTTAAACAGCAGTCTCTACACATTCTACTTAACTTGGAACAAGTAATGGAACAACCACAAATAAAGGTACATTAAGCAAACCAATTGGATGTGGCAAACTGTGTTCTTGGTCAGAGAACAATCAACATTCTAACTTATCTTTCAAGAAGAGTCTTTATACTAGAGCTATATTGCAGAAATAGAGTTGCTCAATCATCACTGTTCCTTTCACATTCCAAAGAAAACTGTCAAAGTCATATTCTCAAAGATAAAACTTCATGTGCTCAAGCAAAGTAGACAAAACATGATAGGAAATATTATGAACTATAAATGATTGTATCTATAACAATTCGAGTGCTTGCTCGGGATAGAGGGAATAGGTTTACTGACTCAACAATAAATAAATGATAGGCCTTTCGCAGAGGGAAGCAGGGATTAAAACGTGTGCTAGAGCTTTTTAGTTCCCGAAGGCATAGGGAGTGTAAAAATATTGCTTTGAGAGGTGTATGCTATTGGTCAACAAATCAGTGGTAGAATCCTTGTCATCTTCCATACTAATTAACTTTTAGAGCGGTTCCGAGAGTTTATAGAACTGCACTTGTAACAAGCACTTATTGATGACACTCCTCCCAACCATTTCTTTCCACAAACCATGGCTTGACCGAATCCTCGGTTGCCGACCAACAATCACCGTGGAGGAGTGTCTATTTATTTATTTATAGGGTGGACTAACCAGCTCTTTTAATGCAAAATAAAAGGTGGAGAAGCAGATGAAGCTGCCAATCCTTGTAAATCAGTTAGCATGGAAGATGACACATCTTCTACTGATGGCTACGTGTTGGTGAACCCCAAGAGGAAGGTTATGATGTAGACAGCAGAAGTTTTCCCTTGAATAATCTACCCAAGGTTATCAATCCAGTAGGACTTGACGATCTTCGGAAGGTTGTTGATGTTGACTCCCCCTGGCGCTAGGGAGCTTGCACCAACGTGGAATCTGCACAGACACAAACCAGAACTTTGCCCAACACGAAACAGAGAGGTTGTCAATCTCTCCGGTCTTGCAGAAACAAAGAGTTAAACGTATGGTGTGGAAAACAGCAGGAAAAACAGCAAGTAACAGGAAACAGATGATTGCAGCAGGTTGTGTAAACAGTATGAGGAAATTGGACCAGGGTCCACAGTTCACTAGTGGTGTCTCTCTCAGAACAGATAACTAGCATGTTGGGTAAACAAATTACAGCTGGGCAATTGACAAATAGAGAGGGCATAACAATGCAATACATGCCAAGATGTCTACTATGAAATCTAGTTGGGCATTACAACAAAGTACATAGACCGTTATTCCAACCGCATCTATGCCTAAATAATCCACCTTCAAGGCAGCATCCGCATCCATTCAGTATTAAGTTGCTAACAACAGATTATTGCATGAAGTAAAGTGTGTAATGTAATCAATACAAGTGCCCTTGGACACTGCACCAATGTTTTATCCCTAGTAGCAACAGCACATCTACCATCTTAGACCTTTCTGTCACTGATCCAGATATCTAGAGACTGAACCCACTATCGAGCATAAATACCCCCTCTTGGAGTCACAAGCATCTACTTGGCCAAAGCATCTACTAGCAACGGAGAGCATGCAAGATCAAGAGCACATAGATAAACAACTTGAATAAACATGGTATCAATATTCATCGGATCCCAGCAAACACAACATCTAGCATTACAATAAGATGATCTTGATCATGTTAGGCAGCTCACAAGATCTAAACATGGAGGCACAAGGTAGAGAGACAACCATCTAGCTACTGCTATGGACCCGTAGTCCAGGGGTGGACTACTCACGCATCACTCCGGAGGCAGGCATGGTGATGTAGAGCCCTCCGGTGATGATCTCCCCTCCGGCAGGGTGCCGGGAAGAGCTTCAGAACTCCTCCGATCTGAGATTGACGATGACGGCCGCGACGGAACTTTTCGTGGAATATGATCGACCGTAATAGGGTTTTCGCGTCGCGGAGAATATATAGGCGAAGAGGCGGCGTCGGTGGCCGAGGGGGGCCACCACGCCATAGGGGGGCGCGGGCCCACCCTGGGCCGCGCCCTAGTGTGGCGTGGCCCCCTGGTGGGTCTGCTCCGACTCCCCTTTGGACTCCGTGATCTCCTCGTGATATTATTGACGATGTCTTTTGTTTCGTCCAATTCCGAGAATATTTCCTTAATAGATTTTCTGAAACCAAAAACAGCAGAAAACAGGGAACTGGCACTGTGGCATCTTGTTAATAGGTTAGTCCCAGAAAATGCATAAAAATGATATAAAGTGTAGCCAAAACATGTAGCAATTGATATAATAACAGCATGGAACATCAAAAATTATAGATACGTTTGAGACGTATCAAGCATCCCCAAGCTTAGTTCCTGCTCGTCCTCGAGTAGGTAAACGATAAAAACAGATAATTTTTGAAGTGACATGCTACCAACACAATCTTTGATCAAATAACAATGTAATGCACATGATCTGAATGAAGTGATCCAAGCCAATGGTCTATAGTTTGCAAGCAAGTAAATAAAGAGTAAACATAAGTGATCACACAAGTGCAAACTTTCATGAATAATACTATAAAACATTTAGAGATATAATAGTCTAACATAATAGTTAGCTCACAGCAGCAATAATTCTCAACATGAAAGTGTTTGTATCAACACAAAGGAAGATAATAGCTTCAGCTTTTGCTTCAACTTTCAACATGTATATCATATAGATAATGTCAATGCAAAGAATATGATCAACCAAACACAAAGTTATGTAAAAACTGTTATACTGGAGTTGACAATGATGTTTGCTTAAGTAGACAGAAAGAAGTGGGAAAACTGACTCAACATAAAAGTAAAAGAATGGCCCTTCGCAGAGGGAAGCAGGGATTAACATCATGTGCTAGAGCTGTAGTTCCCGAAGGCATATAGAGAGCATAAAATATTGTTTTGTAAGGTAATGGTGTATACAGGTGTCAACAAATCAAATAGCAGGTACTTGTCATCTTCCATGGCTAACTAACTTTTAGAGCGGTTCCGAGAGTTTTTAGGACTGCACTTGTAACAAGCACTTATTGGTGACACTCCTCCCAACCATTTACTTTCCACAAACCATGGCTAACCGAATCCTCGGGTGCCCACCAACATTCACCATGGAGGAGTGTCTATTTATTTATTTATAGGGTGGACTAACCAGCTCTTTAATGCAAAATAAAAGGTGGAGAAGCAGATGAAGCTGCCAATCCTTGTAAATTAATTAGCATGGAAGATGACAAATCTCACTACTACGTCCTTATGAGCTTTTCAAGTAGTGACACAAAAAGGAAATGTAACAGTTTTGAGTAGTTAGTAGATAGCACATGAAGAAATTTACTTGGAATGGTGAAAACACCACATAATAGGTAGGTATGGTGGACACAGGTGGCATGGATTTGGCTCAAGGTTTTGGATGTACAAGAAGCATTCCCTCTTAGTACAGAGTTTAGGCTAGCAAGGTTATTATAAGCAAACATCATTATCAACTGGAATAGCAAGAGTGTACATAAAACACAAGGTTTGACGAACCATAGACTCCCACTGTCTTCCTTGTTAACACATAGCCTTCATCCAAAAATTATCTAGACTACTATGGACTTCCAATTATGCAACAGATTATTATAGCAGAAAATCCTTATAGTAGTTCTTCATTAATAGCCATTACTTACATGATGCACAAGCTTAAACATTAATTACTTGACAGCTCAAAACAATTGGCAAGCATCAAATTACTCAAGACAACGATCTAAAAAGATTCATGTAAGCATTTTATACCACTACCACATGCATAGCATTTTTCTGGTCCAACCAAACACCAATCAACTTATTTGACAACTCTCCAAACAGATATAAGTGAAGCAAGAGAGTACTTTCTTCAAAAGAAACTGAAAGCTCTAACAAGAGATACATGAAAAACTGAGAGCTAAAGCAATAACAGCAACTAGACAGGAATACTCAACAAGTATAAGTGAAGCACAAGAGTATTCTAATGAAAAAGTGGAGCGTGTCTCTCTCCCAAACATGAATACTAGGATCCAACAAGTATAGCACAGCAAACAAAACAAAACAAACTGAAAACAAAAACACACTGACGCTCCAAGGAAGAGTACACTAGCATGAAGCAATAAAAATATAGCACCATTAGAGATGACCTGATAATTTGTAGATGAAGAAGGGGATGCCTTGGGCATCCCCAAGCTTAGATGCTTGAGTCTTCTTGAAATATGCTGGGGAGGTAAGCCTCCCCAAGCTTAAGCTCTTCACTCTTCTTGATCATGTAATATCATTCTCCTCTATCAACACTTGAAAACTTCCTTCACACCAAAACTTAACAGCTTTTCTCATTAGCAGGTTAGTGCACTAAAAGATAATACTTCAAAGTTCTAGCAAAGACAAAACTCACAAGCCAACTATTTTAAACATTAGCCACTGTTACTAGGCTCAAGTGGGCACTTTTACACGAAAAGAAACCACTTAAAAACTTGTAAAAGAGAGAATGCAAAATAAAAGACAGAATCTGTCAAACCAGAACAGTCTGTAATGACGAATTTTTTCGAGGCACTTACGATGCTCAGATGAAGAACTTTTGAAATAATGAAAGTTGCGTAACATCATCAGGAACATGCACAAAAAGTTTCAGCATTTTTCGATTTTTTCTGATTTTCTACTGAATTAAACGGTGACGAACAGCAATCTGTCCCAATGCAGTCCCGAAAATAAAAACCAACTTTGCATTAGTAACTCTCCTTGGCACAACAAAACAGCAAATAAAAGATACAAAGGAGTTGCTACAGAGGTAAACAAGCATCCTTGACTAATACTGAAAATAAAATATAATGGGTTGCCTCCCAAAAGCGCTTTCTTTTAATGCCTTTTAGCTAGGCTAGAAGATTTTAATGATGCTCTCATAAGAATAAGAGTTGAAAAACAAAAGAGAGCATCAAGAGGCAAATATCAAACACATTTAAGTCTAACCCACTTCTATGCAAAGGAATCTTATAACAAAATAAATTATTGAAGCATAAAGCAACTAGCATAGAAAGATGAAACAAATATAGCTTCAAAACTTTCAACATAAAGAGAGGTGTTTTAGTGACTTGAAAACTTTTACAACCATATTTTCCTCTCTCATAATAACTTTCAGTAGCATCATGAACAAACTCAACAATATAACTATCACATAAAGCATGCTTTTCATGATCTACAAACACATAATTTTTATTAAGCTCTAAAACAGTGGGGTTATAAACCCACTTTTGACAATAATAGTATAATAAATATCATTAGCCAATATAGGACCATCATCAAGAGCATTATCATATATAACATTAGGGAGCACATTTTTACTTTCTGCAATTTCCTTTTCTTGAGTCAAGGAGGATGTTTTTCAAATTTATCAAAAGAGATATTTCAATAGAATCATGACATTCAACATATAGCATTTTTCCTCCTTAGTGGGCATGGAGGGTAATCATATAATGTAAGAGTTAAAGAGTTACTATCATTAGAAGGTAGATCCTCCTTTTGTTCTTCACTCTCTCCTCTTTTTCATCCAATGAGATCAGTTTCAGCATTTCTTCTCCATAGGTCCCTGAAAGAAGCAAGTTGTTCTGGAGAATAATTTTCTCAAGAAATTTAGTGATATAAGGATTGTCATTATAATATTCAAGGCAATAACCAAGTATAGCAAATTCTCAGTTTATAAGGAGCATCATCATTTGAATATAACCAGCAATTTCATAGCACCCTTAAAAACAAAAATTCTTCATTGTTCAAGATTACCAAAGTCATAATTTCCTTTAGCATAAGCAGCCAAGTTTCATTATCATTATAATCACATTGGAAAGGGAGGTGTTTATGCCTTCTACAACAAAAGATTCATTAAAGCAGTAGGATTCATCATAAGTAGAGCACAAGTTTTTAGCAAAATAATTCAATCTACTTATTTGTTCCCATAAATATTTCCCTTTTTGAGACAAGCGGTATTCCTATAGTAATTATGTTGTTCCTCCGCGAACCCACTTAGCCAATAAGATTTTGTTTCAAAAGAGAAGACATTGATAGCAAATAAATAACTAGACATAATAACAAACCGAAATAAACTAGATGCAAGAAACTAATTTTTTTTGGTTTTTGATTTTTAACAGCAAGCAAAACAAAACTAAAACAAGACAAAAAACAAAGTAAAGAGATTGGAACTGAGAGACTCCCCTTTCCAATAGCCTCCAAGTCCCCGGCAACGGCGCCAGAAAACAGCTTGATGGCTACGTGTTGGTGAACCCCAAGAGGAAGGTTATGATGTAGACAGCAGAAGTTTTCCCTTGAATAATCTACCCAAGGTTATCAATCCAGTAGGACTTGACGATCTTGGAAGGTTGTTGATGTTGACTCCCCCTGGCGCTAGGGAGCTTGCACCAACGTGGAATCTGCACAGACACAAACCAGAACTTTGCCCAACACGAAACAGAGAGGTTGTCAATCTCTCCGGTCTTGCAGAAACAAAGAGTTAAACGTATGGTGTGGAAAACAGCAGGAAAAACAGCAAGTAACAGGAAACAGATGATTGCAGCAGGTTGTGTAAACAGTATGAGGAAATTGGACCAGGGTCCACAGTTCACTAGTGGTGTCTCTCTCAGAACAGATAACTAGCATGTTGGGTAAACAAATTACAGCTGGGCAATTGACAAATAGAGAGGGCATAACAATGCAATACATGCCAAGATGTCTACTATGAAATCTAGTTGGGCATTACAACAAAGTACATAGACCGTTATTCCAACCGCATCTATGCCTAAATAATCCACCTTCAAGGCAGCATCCGCATCCATTCAGTATTAAGTTGCTAACAACAGATTATTGCATGAAGTAAAGTGTGTAATGTAATCAATACAAGTGCCCTTGGACACTGCACCAATGTTTTATCCCTAGTAGCAACAGCACATCTACCATCTTAGACCTTTCTGTCACTGATCCAGATATCTAGAGACTGAACCCACTATCGAGCATAAATACCCCCTCTTGGAGTCACAAGCATCTACTTGGCCAAAGCATCTACTAGCAACGGAGAGCATGCAAGATCAAGAGCACATAGATAAACAACTTGAATAAACATGGTATCAATATTCATCGGATCCCAGCAAACACAACATCTAGCATTACAATAAGATGATCTTGATCATGTTAGGCAGCTCACAAGATCTAAACATGGAGGCACAAGGTAGAGAGACAACCATCTAGCTACTGCTATGGACCCGTAGTCCAGGGGTGGACTACTCACGCATCACTCCGGAGGCAGGCATGGTGATGTAGAGCCCTCCGGTGATGATCTCCCCTCCGGCAGGGTGCCGGGAAGAGCTTCAGAACTCCTCCGATCTGAGATTGACGATGACGGCCGCGACGGAACTTTTCGTGGAATATGATCGACCGTAATAGGGTTTTCGCGTCGCGGAGAATATATAGGCGAAGAGGCGGCGTCGGTGGCCGAGGGGGGCCACCACGCCATAGGGGGGCGCGGGCCCACCCTGGGCCGCGCCCTAGCCTGGTGGGTCTGCTCCGACTCCCCTTTGGACTCCGTGATCTCCTCGTGATATTATTGACGATGTCTTTTGTTTCGTCCAATTCCGAGAATATTTCCTTAATAGATTTTCTGAAACCAAAAACAGCAGAAAACAGGGAACTGGCACTGTGGCATCTTGTTAATAGGTTAGTCCCAGAAAATGCATAAAAATGATATAAAGTGTAGCCAAAACATGTAGCAATTGATATAATAACAGCATGGAACATCAAAAATTATAGATACGTTTGAGACGTATCAGCTACCACGTCCTTATGAGCTTGGTGAACAGTGACACAAAAAGGGATATAATAATAGTTTTGAATAGTTAAAGGTAGCACACGGGAAAATGTACTTGGAGTAGTGCGAACACTACATGATAGGTAGTTATGGTGGACACGAATGGAGTGGTTTGGTTCAGGGTTTTGGATGCACGAGAAGTATCTCCTCTCAGTACAAGGTTTTAGGCTAGCAAGGTTTAGTAGCAAGCACAAAAATTGAGAGAGACAAACACTTATAGATCTAATAGAACAACCATGCTATCTACTTTGTGGGCACAAAACACTTTAATTCAAGAATAATAAACTCATTGGCCAACAAAGAGGAAAATAATAGGGATAATGTTACTGCAACCCGTTCCCTCATTTCTACTTAAGTGTAAAAAGTATTGATACTACTGACCAGTCTAAGTTTGCCACAACCAACTAAATTTACTTGCTGCACCCAAAGTGATGCCAATACTAATGTAACAAGATCAGCAAATGACAAAGGACTTGCTGGCTAAGATAAAGTGTGCAGAAAGTAAAGATAAAGCTTCTCATTAATATTCCATCACAATAAACCTCACACCAACGGATACAACGATAACCAACTAAGGAGTGATACTCCACATTGCAAACTATCTCATATGATAACTTCTCTACTCATGGTACTAAGCAAAAATATAAAGATAAAGATAAGGATAAAGATGGTGATACTGAAAACACCCCCCCAAGCTTGAAACAAGCTGGGAGTGTGTTGTTACCCATGGTGAATTACTCCCTTGGCGGTGATGGTGGTGGCGCCCCTCTAATGAGCTTCTCGGCAAGCTCCATTAACTCATCAACTCTACCAATGAGGGTGCGGACAAGCTCTGAATTCTGCTCAATGCGGTTCATCATCCTGTCAGAGGGTGAATCCCAGCTTTTGGAGTTGTTACCCCACTTCTCTTCAGCTTTGGAGCTCCCTTTTCCTGCATGGTCAGAACGATCCATATCCCAGCTACTGGGCAATTCTGATTCTGGAACTTTTTCAAAGGGATACTTATGGATGAGAGTGTGAAAAGGCCTTTTGGTATCTGAAGGAAGTGTTCTTGGAGCTAGGAAGCGACGAGGAACTCTCCCACCAGTGCTCATCCTCGCGCCCTGCCTGGCCCTGGGCTTGTTCTGCACCACTCCGATGCTTGCAACGGTAGCGGTGGGAATAGGACTTGGATCTTCCTCTTCTTCACCGACAGCTTCAGTCTTCTCCTTCTCCTCCTCAGCATCTTGGTCTTTCAGATCTTTCTTCAGGCCCTCCTTGTCAGGGTTGTTGGAGGCGACCATGGTGCTCTAGACTTCTACAACCCTGGCAGAAACAGCTCGAAAACAAACGCGACGAAAACACGAGATACGGACCTCGGGAGATCCGGGTAAATATATAGCAGAAAATAACGCGTGAAAAGGAAAGCACAGGGCGAAGCGGAGTCGGAGGGGGTCTCCGAGGCGACCACGCCATAGCTGGGCGCGGCCCAGGTGGGGCCCGCGCCCTGCTGTGGCGTGGTGCCCTCGGGCACCTCCTCCGGCACTTATTCGTCTTGATATTTCCAAAATTGTATAAAAATAACTAATATAAAAGTTTCGAAGTAAAACGCGGACTTTTTCTTACCGAAACTCATACCTACTTCAAATCAGACTCTGCAGTTTCCTGTTTCTGAGTTTTAATAAATTCCTCCGGAGATACCATTTGAATAATATCAACATTTTCATTATAAGATTCTCCAGAAATATAATGTTTAAGTCTCTGCCCATTAACAACTTGAGGTTTGTCACCGTCAAGTGAATTAATTTTTATTGCACCAGAACGATAAACTTCTTCCACAATGTAAGGTCCTTCCCATTTTGACAGTAATTTTCCTGCAAAAAATCTGAGACGAGACCTATACAATAAAACTTTATCACCTATACTAAACTCTCTTTTTAAAATTCTCTTGTCATGCCATCTCTTAACTTTCTCTTTGAAAAGTTTAGCATTTTCATATGCTTCACTTCTCCATTCATCTAGAGAGCTTAACTCTAGCAACCTTTTCTCACCAGCTAATTTGAAATCTCTATGAAGCTCTTTGATTGCCCAATAGGCCTTGTGTTCTAATTCTAGAGGTAAATGACAAGCTTTTCCATAAACCATTTTATAAGGAGACATGCCCATAGGATTTTTATATGCTGTTCTATAAGCCCACAAAGCATCATTAAGCTTTCTAGCCCAATTCTTTCTAGACCTAATGACAGTCTTTTGCAAAATCAACTTAATTTTTCTATTTGATAACTCTACTTGACCACTAGTTTGAGGATGATACGGTGAAGCAATTCTGTGATTGACACCATATTTAGCAAGAGTTTTTCTAAAACCACCATGAATAAAGTGTGAACCACCATCAGTCATGAGATATCTAGGCACACAAACCTCGAGAAAATAACATCCTTAAGCATTTTTAAGGAAGTCTTACCATCAGCACTAGAGGTTGGTATAGCCTCTACCCACTTAGTAACATAATCAACAGCAACTAGAATATGAGTATAACCATCCGAAGCGGGAAAAGGACCCATAAAGTCAAATCCCCAACAATCAAAAGGTTCAATAACAAGAGAATAATTCATAGGCATCTCATTACGTCTACTAATATTCCCAACTCTCTGACATTGATCACAGGTCAAAACAAATTTTCTTGCATCTTTAAAAAGAGTAGGCCAATAAAAACCTGATTGTAGAACCTTTTGTGCAGTTCTATCTCCGGCGTGATGTCCTCCATAAGCACTACCATGGCATTTATCCAATATTTCCTTCTGCTCATGCTCTGGAACACATCTTCTCATAATACCATCAACTCCTTCTCTATATAAATGTGGGTCATCCCAAAAATAATGCCTCAAGTCACAGAAGAATTTCCTCCTTTGCTGATAAGTAAAAGTTGGAGGCAAATACTTGGCAACAATAAAGTTAGCATAATCAGCATACCAGGGACAATCATTCGAATTTACCTTTATAGAAGCCAACTGCTCATTTCGAAAATTGTCGTCAACAGGAATAGGATCATGCATTATATTTTCTAATCTAGACAGATTATCAGCAACAGGATTTTCAGCACCTTTTCTATCAACAATATGCAAATCGAACTCTTGTAACAGGAGAACCCATCTAATAAGTCTAGGCATAGCATCCTTCTTATCCATAAGGTATTTAATAGCAGCATGATCAGTATGAATAGTTACCTTAGAATCAACAATATAAGGTCTAAACTTATCACAAGCAAACACTACTGCTAAAAATTCCTTCTCAGTAGTAGCATAATTCTTTTGAGCTGCATCAAGAGTCTTACTAGCATAATGAATAACATTTAACTTTTTATCTACTCGCTGTCCTAAAACAGCACCTACAGCAAAATCACTAGCATCACACATAATTTCAAATGGTAAAGTCCAGTCTGGTGGTTGAACAATAGGAGCAGTTATTAAAGCCTTCTTCAAAATTTCGAATGCCTCTTTACACTCATCATCAAAAACAAATGGAACATCCTTTTGAAGAAGATTGGTAAGTGGCTTTGAAATTTTAGAGAAATCTTTAATAAACCTTCTATAAAAACCAGCATGACCAAGAACACTACGAATACCTTTCACATCTCGGGGGCATGGCATTTTCTCAATTGCTTCCACTTTAGCTCTATCAACTTCAATACCTCTTTCAGAAATTTTATGCCCAAGAACAATGCCTTCATTAACCATAAAATGGCATTTCTCCCAATTAAGAACAAGATTGGTTTCTTCACATCTCTGCAAAACTTTGTCAAGATTGTGCAAACAGTTATCAAAAGAAGTTCCATAGACGGAGAAATCGTCCATGAAGACTTCCACAATTTCTTCACAAAAAACCGTGAAAAATAGCAGATCACTACTAGGAAAAGGGTTATAGAGAGGTTGCCAGTCTGTGGCGCACCATTAATTCGTGCGCCACAGAATTATTTCTGTGGCGCATGATGCTAGTGCGCCACAGAAATTAGCCACTTTCTGTGGCGCATGTTTTGCCCATGCGCCACAGAAAGTAAACATTCTGTGGCGCATGTCCACAGATGCGCCACAGAAAACAAGACTTCTGTGGCGCATGAGACACCATGCGCCACAGAATTCCTGTGGGTCCCACGTGCAATCATTGGGCCAGGGTCCATCTGGGGAATTTCTGTGGCGCACCGTGGCTGGTGCGCCACAGAAACCCTACTTTCTGTGGCGCATCAAGCATGATGCGCCACAGAAAGTTGGGTTTCTGTGGCGCACCAGACACGGTGCGCCACAGAATGTTAACTTTCTGTGGCGCATCAAACACCATGCGCCACAGATAGTTGGCCCAGATCTACAAAAAGGTGGCACCCCCATGTGACCTTCTTCATCCTCCCATCTAGCTCGAGCTCCTCCTCTCCCATGCCATTTTGACCATCCTATTCTCCATTATTTGTTATTAAACCTAATTTATTTGATATATAATTGGTGAGCGCTTTGGGAGAGCCTCCATATATATTCTCCTCCTCTCTTTTTGTCCACAATTTTCTCTCCATCACCACACACTCTCTCTCATCGATCACGGTCACGTCTCGGCAACGGATCTAGATCTACTAGGTGGGTATTGTTGGATGGATGTTTGTTAAAGGCATGAGAAACTTGTCGGCGGGCGATTGTGTGTGGTTTGCATGAAGCAAACTATTGTTGAACGGATCTATGCATGAAACTTGTGTGTGTGGTTTGCATGAATCTTTGCTTGCGCCGGCGTGGTGCATGGATGTTTGCCGAAATGTTGATTCATTTCCATTTCGGTAAATTTTTGCACCACATATGTCCTACTTTTAGGGGAAGTCATGCCGAATTTTTTCGTCGAACATTTCCAACTTTCCGATTTCCCGCATGAGAAGCTTGTATGTGTGTGTGTGCATGTTGCGGTTAATTAATTCTAATTAATAACACATACTCTATATGTATACCGCGTAGGCGACCATGGTCATCAAGATGAGCTCCAATCGAATCAACAACTACAAGGAAGAAGCGAAGGCGGAAATGAATCGGTGCAACGGGCGCCAGATACGATGTCCGTGTAGAAGTTGCAAATTTGTGAGATGGATCGACCCTGATTCCGGACAATTGGAGGAACACCTGCTCAGGCGCGGTTTCATGGAAGGCTTCAACCAAGCGCCGACAGCAAATGTTGCGCCTGAAGACGAGGGCGGGCAAGATGATCGTGACGAAGGAGATGCCGACGGACATGGTCATGATGGTGGTGGAGAAGACGCGAACACGCCGCAGAGCTCGCTAATGTCGGCCTTGATGGAGTCCCATGTTCAAGAACTGCTCCTCAAGAACGCGAGCACCGTTAGAGAGAAAGCCAAGCTGGCGCAAATGGAGATAGACGGGAAGACTCCGTTGTATCCTGGGTGCCGGCCACAGGATACGCGCTTGCAAGTAACGCTTGATGCTCTGGAGATGAAGTCGGGAAACAAATGGACCGACGCGAGCTTCAACAAGAACATGCAATTCTTGCACGAGCGTCTTCCCGAGGGGAACACATTGCCAACTAGTATCGAGGAGGCCAAGAAAGTCGTTTGCCCTCTTGACCTACCGCACGTTAAATACCACGCCTGCATCAATGATTGCGCAATTTATCGGGGCGAGTACGAGGACAGAACCACATGTCCGGTGTGCGGCCAAGGACGGTACAAGAGCCGTGGGAAGAAAGTTCCTCGAAAAGTGGTATGGTACTTTCCTATCACTCCCCGTCTGCAGCGGTACTTCGTGGACCCTAAGGAAGCAAAGCTCATGCAATGGCACACGGAAAGGGAGAAGCCCGAAGAAGATCCGGAGAAGGGCAGGATCCTTACACACCCTTCAGACGCTAGCCAGTGGCAAGAGTTGGACGCCGTCGGAAATTTCGGAGGCGACGCAAGGAACGTCAGGCTCGGTATGAGCACCGATGGACTCAATCCGTTCGGCAACCAGAGTAGCACGCATAGCACCTGGCCCGTGTTTGTATGGCCTTACAACCTTCCCCCGTGGTTGTGCACGAAGCAAAGGTACATACACATGAGTATTCTCATTCAGGGGCCGAAACAAGCAGGTGTCCACATACATCTGTATCTCGCGCTGTTGAAAGAGGAGTTAGCCACGTTGTGGGAGACGCCAGCCCGTACGTGGGATGCCTACACTGGAGATTATTTCGACATGAGAGCCGCGTTGCTCACGACGGTGCAGGACTATCCTGGTTGCTCATATGTATCGGCCCAGGTAGGCCACGGATTCTGCGCATGTGTCAGGTGCATGGATAAGACCCCGCATCTCCAGCTACCAAGGAATCCCGGGTCTTCGAAAACCGTGTACCCAGGGGCTCGAAGGTGGCTTCGCATGGATCACCCGTGGAGAAAACGTGGTGAACTGTTCAATGGTAAGGACGAGATCGAAGAAGCTCCGAGGCCGAGGAGCGGCACAGAAATCGACGAGCTGTTGAAACATTGGGAGGAGTGCCCCGCGCCGGGAAAGAAACGACCGAAGGTAGATCCGCTGCTGGGTGTATGGAAAGCGAGGTCTGTTTTCCACGACTTGGAGTACTGGAAGGTCCTCAAGACGCCACATAGCCTCGATATGATGCACATTACGAAGAATGTCACCGAGGCTCTGCTTGGCACTCTTTCCAACATGCCGGAAAAGACCAAGGATGGGACGAAAGCAAGATACGATCTGAAATGGCTTGGTGTCAGGAAAGATCTTCAGGCTCCCGATAGCGATGACGATGATGATGATGATGATCAGACGGAAGGGACTCAAGGTCGCCGCAAAAGGGTAAAGAAGAACACTGTGGTGCTTCCCGCTACGTGCTTCACTATGAGTCCGGAGGAGCTCGAGCAATTCTACATGTGTCTCCTAGGAGTCAAATTTCCTCATGGTTACGCGGGGCAGATAAGCAGATATCTGGACGGAACGAAGAAGAGGTTTAGCGGGATGAAGTCTCACGACTGTCACGTGCTGTTGACGCAGATACTTCCCGTTGCGATTCGAGGGATAATGGACGAGCACGTCCGTGATACGCTGCTTGCCCTTTGCAACTTTTTCGACGTCATCAACAGGAAGTCGATCGGCGTGAAGCAGCTCGACAGGCTAGAGGAAGAGATCGTGCTGATACTATGCGAGCTCGAGATTTACTTCCCGCCAGCATTCTTTGATATCTGCGTGCATCTCCTTCTCCATGTCGTTGATGACATCAGGCAGCTCGGGCCAACGTTCATGCACTACATGATGCCGTTCGAAAGGATGAACGGTGTCATGAAAGGATATGTCCGCAACAGGTCCCATCCAGACGCAAGCATGGCCAAGGGCTTTCTAACCTACGAGTGCATCTCCTTCTGCCAGAATTATCTAAGCACCGAGAACCAGGATGTTGGTCTCCCCACGAGGAAACACTTCGGCAGGCTCAATGGATATGGTCACCGAGAGGGCACCAGCTCAACCTTTGTCAGCATGCAGGGTCGAAAGGACGACTTCGACAGGGCTCACCGGGTCGCGCTACAACACTTACAATTGATCGAAACTTGGGTGGAACAGCACAAATGCTTACTCGAGCAACATTACATCAAACTGGGCCGGCCGAGGAAGAAGGGAGACGTAACCAGAGCGCACAACTCTAGCTTCACGCGTTGGTTCAAGCAAAAGCAACTGGAGCTAGCAAAGAACAAAGCACCATCTACGGAAGATGAAAGACTCATATTCTCCTTATCACGGGGTCCCTCGTACAACGTAAAGACCTATCAGGCGTACGACATCAACGGCTACAGATTCTACACCGAGGAAAAGGACAAGAAGTCGGAATATCAAAACTCAGGAGTAACTATGCTATCCTACGGCGATGAGGAGGCTACTGTCAAGGAAAGATATTTCGGAAGGATTGAGGACATATGGGAGCTCAACTACTGTGGAGAGTTGGTGCCAATGTTCCGTGTAAGATGGGCCAAGGACGTCGTCAAAGAAGGCCGGTATTTCACCACCATGGTAATACCCGATGCCAAATCGAAGAACGCCTCCGCGAAAAATGAGCCATGGGTACTCGCTAGCCAAGTTGAGCAATGCTTCTTCATTACTGACCCGTCAAAGCCTAGCCGTGTTGTCGTGAGGAGGGGCAAGAGGAGCATCATCGGAATGGAAGGAGGCGCCACCGAGCAAGACTTGGACAACGAGCCAAAGATCGAGGAGGAATTCGACAAGTTCTTCGACATGCCTACTACTAGTACACAAAGAAGGAAGACATCCCTACCTACCAAAGGTTGTCCGTTCACGCGAAGAAATCTCAAGGTCACCGGCCTAAAGTTTTCAACCGCGAAGAAGGGAAAGAAGAGAATCTAGCTCGCGGAACCGAGACGAAGAAGAGACTTTTTTGGTGTATTTAATTTGTGTGTGTGTGTGAGACAATGCAAGAGTTATGTATTCAATGAACTAAATATGTATGACATTGTGTGTGAGACAATGCAAGAGTTATGTATTCAATGAACTAAATATGTATGAGACATATTGTGTGTATTTTTTGAACCAAATTTAACCAAAAATATTTGTAAGAAAAAAAGTTCAGCAAAAAAAATCCCAGGACATTCTGTGGCGCACCCCTTAGCTCATGCGCCACAGAATCGTAACTTTCTGTGGCGCACCCTTAACGGATGCGCCACAGAATCGTAACTTTCTGTGGCGCACCCCTTAGAGGATGCGCCACAGAATCCTAACTTTCTGTGGCGCATCTTCTGGATGGTGCGCCACAGAAGTATTGCGCTGCACTTACATGTGGGGCCACCCTGCGCTGCCCGTTTCTTCCCCAAAATTTTCACCAAGTCCCGCCACAGAAGCCTCGCCTCTCGCGACCACCTCTCGCCGCCGGCAGCCCACCGCGCTCCACCGCGCTTGACCCGCCCGCCACCGACCTCCACCGCCACCCGCACCGGCGCCGCCCGTGCTCGACGCTCCCGTGGTCGCCTCGCTCGTGCTCGACGCGCCCGTGGTCGCCTGCGACCTCGACACCGGCCGTGCCCCCGCCCAATCCTTCGCCGCCGCCTCCTCCAAGCTCGGCCTCGTCCGCCGCCGTTGCCCCCTCTCCTGCAGACGCCCTCGACCTCCCTCCCTCCCCCCTCCCCGAGGTGTGCTTCCCCCCTCTCTCCCTCCTCCCTCCCCTACCGAATTACGTGCACGCAAGGTGTTCGATAGTAGTACTGGCTCATCTTTGTAGCAGTAGCTGTACCAACTTCACTTGCTAAATGGTGTTTGATAGTAGTACTTGTGCTAACACCTGACTGCCATAAACGTAATGACCTTTGGAACACAACGAAATACACATTTAACACACAATGCTTTCATACTTGTCTCAAACACATCACAATGGAGTTGGTCTCATACCTTCCTTCATGATTTCCTTCTCGTCTACATACTGATCACAGTGGAATGATGCAATGCATTCATGATTCACGAGCACTTTGGTTCGATACATCACAGAGTACCATAAAGATTGCGTCTAGAAGCAGCAATCTTTGCACACCTATCCTCTACATATGCCCAATGCACATGCAATGCATGCCAAAGACACAAAGCATAAATTGCAAATTCATTTGATGCAAAAATATTATTAGCTCTCAATTTATAGCTCGACTACACAACAAAAATGCGAGAAACATTAAAATATGTACAGGTTCCACTTCACTTAGCACAAGATGAAGAGAGTAATACGGAAAATCACCAACACAGATAATGCACCCAGGAGTTTTTCTTTTTCGAGTAGACCTAGGCATACCTTAGCTTTATAGATGAGAAGCAATCACAATCACAATTATAAGTTGCTACTGCATAGAAGTGATTTTTGCTACTGCATAGAAGTGATTTTTGCTACTGCATAGTTGTGAGAAGTTAATTAGAGCTTGCTGCATAGTTTTTTGTTATTATTTTTTGCTTGCTGCATAGTTGCTTGCATAGTTGTTATTATTTGTTATGTTAATTTATTTGTTATTAATTAACATAGTTGCTTGCATAGTTGTTAATTAGAGAAGTTAATTATTGCTATGTTAATTTATTTGTTATTATTTTTTGCTTGCTGCATAGTGTTAGTTGCTTGCTGCATAGTTTTTAGCATGATGTTAATTAGAGCTTGCCTTTAGCACATGTGAGAAGTTAATTTATTCACAAGTTTTGACATTTTTATGTACTATGCAGTTTGAAGAGGAGACCTCGACGCGCTGCTGTTCCGGAGCTCGTCGACAAGTGGTGAGAAATTATGGATGTGTTGTGAATGGTGTTGATGGATATATGTGTCCACGACCATCGTGTCGTGGTTGTTTGTGCTCCGACCATCGTGTCGTGGAGATGCCGGCCGGAGATGCCGGCCGGAGTTGTGGATATTTTTTGTGAAATGCTTGTGCAGGTACCCCGTGAGGCCCTTGAGATTGCCGGAACGTCGATTAACTTCCGTTCCGGCAAATTCGGGTACTCCATATGTCCTATTTTTAGCAAAGGTCATGCCAAAAAATTTCGTGAAATTTAGCATGACTTTGCTAAAAATAGGACATATGGGGTATTGCGGCTAATGCATGGGCCGGGGTATCTTAGTACTAAATTAAGTGATGCTTTTGTTATATTTGTTGTACTAACTTTTTTTCCTCTTTTTCAATGCAGTGCAAACATGTCCTCCGAGGCCGGTCCTTCTAAGCACATGAGCGTCGAAGAACAAGCTAGAGAAAAGAACAAGCCGTTCTGGGAAGTGAATAACCCGGAGATGGAGGATGCGGAGGCCGCCGAACTGGCTCGTGACGGCGATGGAGACTTTCTGTTAGAGATGGAGGATGCGGAGGACACCGACAGAGATGGGGACGCAACCACCACCACCGAGGGCGGCGACCACACGGATGGCGGTGGTGGTGGTAACCCGACCGCTAAGAGGCATAAGAAGCAGAGGAAGGACCGGACACCGAATGCGGTGGCCCCCATCACAGACACGTTCACTAAGGTCTCCTTAAGTGGCCAACCACAGGAGCCTAGGAACATCGCAAAAGGGTACGGCATGCAACTAGGGTGCATCCTCCGGGAAACCGTGTCGATCAACACATATGACCTCAGGAGCGCGGAGAATGAGGCTTTGCGCACACAACTCCTCAATAAGCTTCACGAACGATACATTTTCCCGGATGATGGAAACAAAAAGGTGGACAACTTCGCCATCACGAAGATGAACACCGCCTTGACCAGCTGGAGAGGCCGGGTGAAGGCGAAGATTGAAAAGGGTCTTAGCTGGGAAGAGATCAGTGCCAAAGAGCCGTACATCGACATAGAAGAGTTCGAGGCATTGAAGTTGTCCTTGGCATCTCCGGAGGCTGAAAAATGGACCGAGTGGGGGAAGAAAATGCGGGCACTGAACTTAGGTAACCACCATTTGGGAAGCGGCGGTTACGCAGGAAAAAAGCCCGTTTGGGACAAGGAGGATGCCGAGGTTGCGAGACTTGGGAAGGAGAACCCGTGGCATAAAATCACGGACGAGCAAGTTAGGAACTTTGTTCGGTCCCGCTACTATCTGAAGCCGGGGACGGGGGAATTCGTTACCGACTATGAAGATGTGTTGGAATTCGAGAAAAAGCTGGTAAGGAACTTAATTACCGCGGATATCTCAAAGTCCATTTGCGTTGATTTCTACATGGGTTCACGTTTATTTCCTTTGTCCGCAGGAGGCTGAGTTGAAGGCTGAGGCTGAGGCCGGCCCGTCGTCCCAGGAGGCTCAGGCCGGCCCGTGGGACACGACTTTCAACCGGGCGATGAACGTTTTCAAGGGGAGGGACAAGTCAAAGCCGCCGACGTCAGCTGGCCGTGTGACCGGCTTTGGTACGTCGATGAAGTTCATCGAGTACTACAGCACGGACACCGACAAGAAAAAGGAGAGGAGGAAGCCGGCTAAAGATAGAGCCGAGGTTCTCGAGCTAAGGAAGAAGCTGGAGACACTAGAGAAAGAAAAGGTGGACTCTACCATGGTGGACAAGCTAGTGGCCGAGAAGGTGAACGAGCAGCTCCGGACGTTGTTACCCCCTGGGTTGATGGAGGGGTTAGCTGCCTGGAACGCGAGAGGTCAACAGGGGCCGATACACGTGCCCAGCTTCGCCGGCAGCACCTCCAGCAATAACGTGTCGCCGGTCCTGGTGACCCCACCGGTGCTCCCTGTCGTGGATCAACAGACACCAAGGCCGGAGAATAATGATAATGCGCACGAGCGGCCGGAGAATGATAGGCCGGCCGCCGGCACCGGCGCCCTTGTCTCGACATTAGCCGAGCTCGACGCCATCACCAAGGTAACTAATTAGTTAGTCCGCGACATCTTCTATGACTATATATGCCTTTGATGACTGCCATATCTCATGCATGGTGCCCAACATGTGTTGACTCCCAGGACATGCCTTGCATACTCCTGCATAGGGTGGGGGTCGGCGGCGAGTTGAAGGAAGTCGCAATGGCCAAGATCATACAACCTTTGACCCGCGATATGCACAACACCCGAATGAGCGAGGTCGTGATGAAAGTCAATGTGAGCGAGGTACTGCCTGAGTTCTATGACATCGACCCCCCCACGCAACCTCCGGGAGCCGAGAAACACATGAAGCTTGGCGAATGCGGGAAGTGGATGATGGAATGGCCGAAGACCCAGATTCGTCTTGGGGATGTTCTTCATGGGGTCAGGCGCACCGGCGGCGCCACCTCGAGGCCCCGGCCCCAGGTCGTTCGGCCCCCGTCGAGGCGGCCACAAAAAGGTGTTGCGGATGAACCGGCGCCACAAGCAGCCGTCGCGACCACCCAAAAGGAACCGCCGGTCGCCGCCACCACCACCCAGAAGCTACCGCCGGTCGCCGCCGCCACCGGCCGGAAGCTGCCGCCGCTCGCCGCCACCACCGGCCGGAAGCTACCGCCGGTAGTCGCCGCCACCAACCGCCACAAACAGTTGTTGGGAACATCTTCACCGCAACCGTCCAAGGTTAGTTCTGACTTTCCGAATTCCCCGACTTTCCCGACTAACGGATGTGCTATTGTTTATGTTTAGGACAAAGCCGTTGCACCTCAACTTGGTGGCAACGACGACAATGAGGAGGAGGACAATGATGTCAACGTCGATGACTACATCAACACTGGCGCCTGCATGGATGGTATGTACATGCCTCTTGTGGATGAAGAACCCTTCCGCGACCACCGCGGTCAACCTGCTCGTCCCACTTCATGCACACAACGCCTGGCCTTCACCGACACGCCTCCGGATGCCGGCGATCATCAAGCTCAACCGGGTAACATTTTCAGCCCTAACACACTGAAAGAAACTGTTAAAGCGGGGTTCACTTCACCCCCACAATCCACAGAGATGAAGAACAAGAAGCACAGGAAGAGAAAAGGATCCTCCACCTCTGCGAGCCAGCCAGCTCCTAAGATCCGGGGTCTTGAAGACACGATTCCACCCCGTGCGGATGGCTTCCCCCGAGTTCATGAAGCTGGTAAACCTATCTTGTCTGGGGACTTGCTCCGCCTTGCAGAAGGACCCATGATTGCCTTGCAGGAATCTATCTTGCATCTAGAGGAGCTCCTTCTTAAAGACAAGCAGCCGAGTTACCCGGCGTTCGCGGTCAAGGTGCCAAACGAGCTGGTGGACTTCGTCCAGGAAGACCCCGCGGATGTGTTCTTCATAGCGTACGAGGACATCTTCAAACTCTTTCACACTCAACGGCTGGACTATAACATGATCCGCCTATATGCGCTCGATATGGCGATGAAGATCAGGAGAGATGATACCCCGTACGTCGCGATAGTGGATCCCTACTACATGCGCGACAGCCATCTAGTGGAAGGATCAAAGACACGGGAAACGGCCACGGAGTACCTCGTAAGGGTCATGCTGGCCAACAAGAGGAAGAACGCCCTTCTTCTGCCTTTCTTTTTCGAGTAAGTACACATCCGCTCGCCACCGTCGGATCTTATGCCTTCTTGTACATTTCTTCCATCGCTGATCCTTTGTCCAACATTCCGTTTCAATTGTGTTGAGCAGGGACAAGTACTGCGCACTCATCTACGTATCCCCGAGGTGGTCCATTGCCACTTATTTGGACTCGGGGAATAAATCCACGCCGAGACGATACACCAGAATAAAGGGTGTTCTCGATGACGCTCTCGAGGCCTATGCGCAAAAGGGCGGCCCCTTCCATAAGAAGTCGGAATTCTACACGGACGAAAACACACACAAGTTCCAGCATGGGACCGGCTTCCATTGCATCAAGCAACTGGATGGCAGCGTGAAGGAGGCCTACTACGCCCTCCATCATCTTAAAGCGATTGTCCGGGATTTCGAGAAAATGAAGATTCCATCTGGTCTCGCAGAATACACCAAAATGGCGGATTCTCTCACCGATGCTGATTACAGAACAGACTTCCATCGCATCCGGCTGCAGTTGTCAACGATAATCCTCGAGGATGTCATTCACAAATCAGGGTCCTACCACTACCCCAGAGGTATTATAGAAGTGCATGTGTAGGGTTATATATTATATATATGCTATGCTATGAAACCCAAATAGGATAGCCATATGATTTCCAACCATGACAATTGATTGATTGTCTTGCCTCTCTACTTAGACGAATAAATTATACTCTATTTATATCACTAACCAATATATATCCCAATCCATCTTCAGGGTTGTGTCAGAGGGATATCGAAGAACGACTAGAGGCACAGAATGACACCAGGGAGTGGAAGACGAAAGAAGGCTATCAACCGTTCCCGGCGCCGCTCAAGAAGAGGACTCCATGATCCATGCATGCTCCCGCGCGCTCTTGCTCACCATCATCGCCGATGTGTACTACATTTGATTATAGTTAGGCGGCGAACACTTGATTTGTAATGTGTAGTGTGAAATGATGAAACATTCGGCTTTTGTGACTATGTGTATATATGTATCTCGATCGGGCACTAAGTAATATATGTGATGACATATTGATTAATGTGTTTGTCTGTTTATATACCTGTCAAATATACCTGTATTTCTGTATAAACCTGTATAAATCCTGTATTTGTACAGCAAAACGAAAAAATACCGGTATTTCTGTTTCATATTTCTGTGGCGCACGCTTTTTGTTTTTGTGGCGCACCACTTTCTGTGGCGCACCAACAAACAGTGCGCCACAGAATTCCTCTGTATAGGGTGCTGCCGACCTCTTTCTGTGGCGCACCGCGCTGGGTGCGCCACAGAAATAATTTTTGTGGCGAGAATTCTGTGGCGCACCCAGAAATCCTCCAGGTGCGCCACAGAAAGTAAAAAACGTGCGCCACAGAAAGGCATTTCTGTGGTAGTGAGACATGCATCTCTGAAAAGTAGGGGAGCATTACATAAACCAAAAGGCATACGTCTATAAGCATAAGTACCATAAGGACAGGTAAAAGTGGTTTTCTCCTGATCTTCCTTTCTAACAGCTATTTGGGAAAAACCAGAATAACCATCAAGGAAACAAAAATGAGTTTTCTTAGACAATCTTTCTAACATCTGATCAATAAAAGGCAAAGGATAATGATCTTTCTTAGTAACCTTATTGACCTTACGAAAATCAATGCACATTCTATAACCAACTACAACTCTCTGAGGAATAAGCTCATCATTTTCATTAGGCACAACAGTTATTCCTCCTTTCTTAGGAACACAATGAACAGGACTAACCCATCTACTATCAGCAATAGGATAAATTATACCTGCTTCAAGAAGTTTTAATACCTCATTTCTTACCACTTCCTTCATCTTAGGAATTAAACGACGTTGATGCTCAACAACAGGCTTGGCATCAGGCTCAATATTAATAGCATGCTGACATATAGCAGGAGAAATCCGTTTTAAATCATCAAGAGTATAGCCCATTGCGCCTCTATGTTTCTTCAGAACTTGTAATAATTTTGCTTCTTCATCTCCTGAAAGTTTAGAACTAATAATAACAGGATATATTTTCTTATCATCAATATGAACATACTTAAGATTATCAGGTAAAGGCTTAAGATCAAAAACAGGGTCTTCTTTAGGAGGGGGCGCAATTCCCAGGTCCTCCACAGGTAAATCATGCCTAAGCATTTGAGGTTGACGCAGAAAGATGTCATCAATCTCCCTTCTTTCTTCTGCAAAAACTTCACTTTCGTGGTCTTCTAAAAATTGCTGCAAAGCATTGTTAGGACCAACAGCAATAGAAGCAAGTTGTTCAACTTGAAAGTTCTCATTAGGCATTTCAGGTTCATAATGATTCTTAGCAAATTTTGAAAAATTAAACTCATAAGACTCTCCATCGAATCTAGTAAATTTTTTCTCTTTTTGACAGTCAATAATAGCACCACAAGTATTCAGGAAAGGTCTACCAAAAATAATAGGACAAGAGTCACTAGCAGCAGAACCGAGAACTAAGAAATCAGCAGGTATTTAGTCTTACCACATAAAACTTCAACATCTCTGACAATGCCAACTGGACAGATAGTTTCCCTATTAGCAAGCTGAATAACCACATCAATATCTTCCAATTCGCAAGGATCAATTTCCTTCCTGATTTCCTTGTAGAGAGCATAAGGGATAGCGCTGGAACTAGCACCAATATCATAGAGACCATAATAACAATGCTCACCTATTTTAACAGAAAGCACAGGAACACTAGGCTTTCGAGCTCTTTTAGGATGTGTAACCATGTTAGAAGCTTCTTCACAAAACACAATATGACCTCCTTCTACATTTTCAGTTACAAGTTCCTTAACCATAGCTACTTCATGTTCTACACTAATTTGCTCATCAGGTTCCCTAGGTTTACGTTCACATTTGCTAACCACACTAGCCAAAATAGAGTGTTCTTTTACTTTAACAGGAAAAGGTATTTTTTCAATATAGGGTTCTGGTATAATGCGATCAACAGTTTGAACTTCAACATTTTTAGCAAGAGCAAAATAGCATTATCTTCATAAGGTTCATGATACTTTTCCCAACCTTGTCTAGGAATATCGAGATACGAGGCAAAGGCCTTAAAGTAATTAACAACAACTTGAGAATCAAGACCATAAGTAGCATTAAAATTACGAAAACTATCAGTCTCCATAAAGGATTTAATGCATTCGAAATCATAATTTATACCTGACTCCCTACCTTTGTCGTTCTCCCATCCTTCAGTATTTTCCTGGATACGATCAAGAAGATCCCATTTATCTTCATCCTTCATACGAGTGAATGACCAAGAACAAGAAGTGTCCAATAAATCTTTATCATGATAGGAAAGTCTTGCATAAAAGTTATTGATGACAATATTACTTGGAATCCCATGAACAGGGCATTTGAGCATTAATAATTTCAATCTCCCCAAGCTTGGGCAATACTTTCTCCCTCATAAGGCCAAAAAGTGAATATAGAATTCCGATCCTTATGAATCTCTCTTGGAGGATAAAACTTGTAATAAAAGAGAGGGACAATTTCAGCCCAGCTCAATGAAGGACCATTCTTCAGCAGACTATACCATTCAGCAGCTCTGCCATCCAGCGACAGAGTAAATAATTTCCTTTTAATAATGTCCATCGAAATACCTGCACACTTGAACAAACCGCATAGTTCATGTATATAAAGCAAATGATTACCAGGATGAACAGTTCCATCATAGCGGTTATCCATAATACGTCCAACAATTTTCGTAGGTATTTTAAATGGAACAATCTCAGCAGATGGAGGATCATCTACTACCGTAGCAGTGGTAGTAGTCCTCCCAAACAGCGAACCAAATGGATTTGACTCCATAACAGTCATTACAGTAAATAATTTCCTTACCAATTTCCTTACCAATAGCGCTTCACTCCCCGGCAACGGCGCCAGAAAATAGTCTTGATGACCCACAAGTATAGGGGGTGTATCGCAGTACTTTCGATAAATAAGAGTGTCGAACCCAACGAGGAGCAGAAGGTGCTGGCAAGTAGTTTTGATCAAGAATTCACTGTAAAAGCTAGCAGACAGGTTTTCAGTAGTATTCGAAACAGCAGGTAAAAACAGTGCAAGTAAATAAACGAGCGCGGCAACAAATGCAGCGAGTGGCCCAATCCTTTTGAGTGCAAAGGACAAGCCGAGTGTGTTACTTATAAGAGACAAATGTTCCTGAGGACACATGGGAATTTCGTCAAGTGCTTTCGCTTCGTGCAACTGTTAATCTTCATTGTTTTGATAAGTGTTGTGTGGGTGAATCTATGCTAACGCACCGCCCTTCCTAGGACTAATACGCACTTGTGATTATACCCCCTGCAAGCATCCGCGAATGCAGAAAAGTAATTAAGATAAATCTAACCACAACTTTAAACTCTGAGACCCTACACTCCCTCGTGCACTATCTTACTAACGGGGTTCAGGTTTCTGTCACTCCGGCAACCCCTCAACTAGCAAGCTAGGTACACGATGCATTCCCCTAGGCCCATAAAGGTGAAGTGTCATGTAGTCGACGTTCACATGACACCACTAGAAGAATGACACCACAACTTAAATATCAAACCATTAAATATTAACGCAGCATTATTTCACTACTAACAACATGACTTCCCCATGTCCTCAAGAACTACAAACTACTCATAAGACATTATATGGATCATGATCAGAGATGATATGGCAATGAATAACAATCTGGACATGAACACTAATCCACCAAACAAACTCAATAGCATCAATAACAAGGAGTAATCAACACCGGGAGAGTCTCCCCAATGAACTAGACAAGGTATAGCCCTAGATGTTACAGCAAGATGGATGTGGAGTCGGTGGAGATGATGGTGATGGCGCAGTGGATGATGGTGATGATGATCCCGATGAAGTCCAGCGTGATGACGATGATGATGGCGATGATTTCCCCTCTCCGGGAGGGAATTTCCCCGGCAGGATCTCCCTGCCAGAGAGCTCTTTCTCTCTCGGTGGTTTCCGTCCCGTGGAGGCGGCGGAATATTTCGTGGACGTACCCCCCGTGCTTAGGTTTTCGGGAGGCAGATATACGCGAAGAGGCAACCTGGGGGGTGGACACAGGTGGCCGGCCGCGCCCAGCTATGGCGTGGGGCCCACCTGGCTGCCTCCTTTTGGCTGCCTCCGGCATCTGCATTATAAGACCCCCAGAATTGGTTTCGTGATTTTTGGAGTTCCGCTGATATGCTGACTTGACGACGCTTTTTCCAGCAGAAACCTGACTCCGGAAGGATAATTCCCAATAATCATCAAACATGCAAAATAAGGCAAAATAACATAAGTATCATGTATTAATATGAAATATAAGGATAGATAATGACAAATTATGATATAAAATAGTGATGCAAAATGGACGTATCACAGGGCTGATGGTCGCGCGCGATGTAGTAGTTTTGTCACCAGCGTGCAAGGGCGCATTGAGGGCTATTGTGCGATGGACGGTGTCAGAGCAGGAGTTGCTGGATGTGGCTACGGCTGTAGTAGTAGGAGTTGCAATATGCAGCGATGGCTGAAGAAGGAGTTGTAGTGAAGCAGGGAAAGGTGGATGTGATAGGGAAGATGAGGGTGCTTTAGTGCTACGTACATGGGGTTAGCGCGGAAATGCACTTCCACATGTAAGTTGGCCCCCCCGGACTATCTCTACCGTCGATTTTTGTTGGAGATTCGCGCGAAGCTCTCTGTGGTCAATGGCTCAATGCACGCAAGCAACTTTGCAATTTGGCCCGCCAAGAAAAGCAGATTCAACCCGCAGTCCGCCCGAGAGAGAGCCACCTATAGGGATGGCAATGGGTACCCATTACCCGCGTACCCTGCGGGTAAAAACCCTATTAGGGTAAGGGTTTGGGTGAAAAAATACCCACAGGTATGTAAATGGGAAAATCTTGTACCCATCGGTTGAAGAGGGTACGGGTATGGGTTCGTATAACCCATACCCACATACCCACGTACCCTTATAAACATGTGACGATTGACGAGTGGGTTTCCGAATAATAACCTAATGTACTTTTTTTAATCAAGGGCTGCAAGATGCCATGGACGATTGGGATAGGGTGCTTCACATTCTTGGTCCCACCAGGCATACGTATACCTACCTGGTTAAAGTTATATGATTATACGATGTTTTTTACGACTATTTTCTATTTAATTTGTTGTGTTGCAAACGAGGGTATTTTTAACCGCGGGTAACCCTTTACCCTGTCGGGTGAAGGGTATGGGAAAAGTTGTACCCGCATAAGGGTATGGGTACGGGTGACGGGTAAGGTTGAGGGCGACGGGTAAGGGTATGGGGTGGCTCCACCCTTACCCATACCCTGCGGGTGCCATCCCTAGCCACCTAACCCTATCCCATCCCGTCCACCGTTCGCCTCCCGAGCCCCTCGTTCCCCTCACGGCCGTCGGCGACCGTCATGCCAATCCCCGTCGTCGGCCTCTACCACTGCTTCGAGCAAATCCAGCGCGGCGAGCAGATCCGCAAGGTCGCCCGTTGGTGGTAGACAAGGAGCACGCCTCCCTCGCCCTCAACTCCCGTCGGTGGTCCGCGAGGACGCGCGTGGGTTTCCGCGCCTCTCGACTGCGCGGTTCATGTCGCCGTCCGTGACCTCGATCGACCTAGCCGCGACGCCTTGGCCGTCTACTTCATTGCCTTCGTCCGCCATCGTGTTTTCTCGCCGCTGTTCTGCGCATCTCTCGTGGTAGTGATGAACTTCAAATTTGAAGCAGAGCTTTCTGCTGATTGCAGTGTATGCCAAAGTGAAATACCCGGATGTTGGTGTGGCGGCCGTGGTCTGCGAGCGGCTTTCCTGGTGCAGCTTGGGCTGTGGGTGGCCGTGTCGTGCGGCGTCGTGGTTCCTCGTGGTTGTGGGGCTTCGCCCGTGGGTTGTGTCGTGTTGTTGTATGGTTTTCGCCCGGTTTCTTCCATAATAAACCGGGCACCTTCTGCTTAATTAATATATGGGGCAAAGCTTTTGCCCCACAGTTTCAAAAAAAAAAAAATAACGCTCCTGTTTATAATGCTCTTGCAGAAAGGTGGACATTGAAAATTCTGGGAAGCAGAGTGCTTCAAGATTGATCCAACAAATAGAAGATCCTTTGCCGCTCAAATACTAGGACAATTTTTGATGGAAATGGCGAGTTCTTAGTAGACTAGGACTATTTGGAGGTAGATCTAACACATTAAATTCTCCTGATGTGGTGGAAAATTGCCACTTTTGAAAGTTAAGCTCTCATGATATATATGGTCTAAACCTGCCTCCAATATTTGGTATATAACTATGTAATCTGCCTTTTTTTGTACACTTCTAAAGATGAATGAACCTTGTTCAAACTGTTCTATCAGGTTGTAACGGATAAATAATTTTATGTTACTCTTGCTAAATAATATTACCACATCATAGCTGTTTCTGAACTTCTGCCCTAGCCGTGGTATTTATATAGTCCAATTATAATTATGACCCGTATCGATTTGCTTATTCGGAGGCCCCTGCACTTTCTATCTCTCTCTCCCGTGCGGTCAGCAGCACAAGAGAAGCATCATGTTTTGTTTTTCAGGGATTTCCAAGATCTTTTACCATGGAAGTGAGATCCCATTTGATTCCAAGTTCGCGAAATCTGCTCCTAAGTTTTGCGTCTGCAGCTAGTGCCTTTGTACATGTTCCCATATCGCCTTTTGTACTTGTTCCCAGGTTCAGTATTTGTCACTGATTTCCTCGGAATTTTTTTGGTTTACATAAAAAAAATCCTAGATTGTTCTCAGATCCTAATTTTGATTGAATCTGTACAAACATGCATGAACTTGTATTAAACTTGTATGAATCTTTTATAATAATGTGGATTTTCGTAGTTACTGTTTTATTCTAGGATGTGGATTGTGGTTTGGAGCTGTTTTGAAATACAGGAAACATCTGCTGAATTAATAGACCAGTTTCGGAATACTTACTATCATAATTCTACATTTTTTTGGAGTATATACTTTCCTGTAAAGTATTGTCAGAAAATATGCCAATCATATATTAATGGCCACTCTCCCCTTGATTACTCATTCTTGAGAATGTAAAATATTCTGAACTGAGAGATGCTACCCAACCCCCATTGGGATACATCAAATGCATTTGTGTTCTCTTTGGTTGTGCATAGGATGCTCCGAGTGCATCAAAATAATGTGGTTCCAGACTTTGAGAGTTGTTCTGCTGCTAGAACACTCTTCCTTCAGATCAATGAGAATTGCTTGCTCATCAATTAGTATGTCCTTATTAACTGGTTAGATTTTCTCGGGTTCCTCTTTCCATTGTCAGTGGGCGCAATAGCTATTGTATTTACTTCAAGTGTTAGCACTAACAAAAGCCTCTAGATATTTTTATGAGAGAGATATTCTTTCTACTCATGCATTGCTTCACGTACTTGTGCCAACCATTTGTCCATGCTGCAGAGCTAGGATTGCAGCCTTGAAGTACTTGTGCCAACCATTGTCCATGCTGTAGAGCTAGGATTACAGCGGCACTAGATATCCTAAGTCTACATGATGGTGTTTTTGACAAAATGTACAACATACATTATGTATCCATCTCTCCAGCGTTCTTGATTATAAATTGCGTATGACAAAGTCAAATTGTTTGTGGTAGCCTATAAGTTTCTCTATGTAATGGTTACTTCCCCAGCATTTGGTTGTAACCCTCTACCGAATTCTCAGATTCCAGTTTATGAATGTCAATGGGATGACCTCTTTGTTATGACTTCCTGAAATATCTTCTCATTGATTGTTTCCTTCTATTAAAGAGGTAGGTATATTTCAATAAAACATTATGCGCGACCTGAGTAAGGATTTTTCCTTATACGATATATTTGATTGGGTGCTCAATCAGCTTCAGGTTATTTCTGTTTGATTTGTTTCAACAAAGTTTCATGTTTCCCAAGGGTTACATTGAGGTTTCAACAAGGTTACATTTTGTTTAAGGGCGTGGCTGGTGCTCAATCGACTGAGAATTACTTGATTCTCAGTCGACCACCTACATCCATCGTACTATGTTCTATTCCCCGTACATGTTGTTCTGCCTGTTATTGTTACTAAACCGGCCCAAAGCCCAAGTTCTTTTAACGGGCTGTACTTGCTTCAATGGATGCCATCATCGTCTCGCTCCTGTCTAAAAAATGGACGGATGGTTCGTTCGTTTTGCTGCTTGGTCCGGCCACTAACGCTAGTTTCTTCATCACGAAAAATTAAAATATTTATTAAAATTTTATATCACCAATTTAATAATTATGAAAATAATTAATTTTGAAAATGGAAAAGGTTCACATATATCAAAAAATATTTTTTGCAACTAGAAAAAAATTCAACCGCAACTGACTTGAAAAACTAAAATTATTAACTCTCAGTTGCAATCCACTTGCAACTGTAAAAATGTCAATTGCAACTGACCTGTAACTGGAAAAAGCCATGCAACTGGAAAATCTTAGCTGCAACGTACTATAATTGGATAAAACACATTTGCAAGTGTAACAAAAGCAGTTGCAACCCGCTTGTAACTGACAAAAAAAACTCAGTTACAACCGACTTGTAACTGGTCAAAAAGTCAGTTGCAACTGACTTGCAACTGAAAAATCCCAGATGCAACATATTATAATTGGAATAAAAGCTAGTTACAACCGACTTGCAACTGTAAAAAATCTCAGTTACAACCCACTTGTAACTGAGAAATCCGAGTTACAACACACTATAATTGGATAAAATCCAGTTACAACCGACTTGCAACTATAAAAAATCTCAGTTACAACCCACTTGTAACTGAAAAATCTGAAAAATCCGAGTTAGAAGACACTACAACTGGATATAACCCAGTTACAACACACTACAACCGGATAAAAACTCAGTTACAACCGACTTGCAACTAAAAAAAATCACAGTTACAACCCACTTGCAACTGGACAAAAAGGTTAGTTACAACCTACATGCATCTGGATAAAAGATTAGTTGTGACCAACACGTAAATGAAAAACCTCAAACACAACCTCCTTCTCTACCATCTACCGTTTCAAATGGCAGCTTTCCTCCTAGAGAGGAACGGATAGCCAGGCAGCAGATAGAAAAAAAAAGGGTAAAACGATTCAAAATAAAAGAGCAGAAAAAAAGTTAAGCCCATCAGTCAATACATTGAACAAGCATGAATAAAAGCCCATAAACTCTCACGTACATGGGCCACTAGGACGTTTACGCGGAGACGCGTGCTCAGCGACTTCGAGCGCATATACGAGCACTCGTGCCCAATTGCATGCGGGAAAAAGCACAGGAACACGAATCTTAAAACAACTAATCCAACGGTTAGAAACGCGACTGAGAACTAACTAATTCTCAGGCGACTGAGAACTAGCAAATCCGAAAATATAAATCGAGTTTAAAATCTGAAAAATCCTATATGCACATGGTAAATATTAAAAACAAATATTGTAGATCTGCTTAAACACACTTTCAAATATTTTAAATATAAAACTTTCTGTCATTTTTGTGTAGCAATAATAGAGAAAAGTTATACTATAATTTTGCATGCTTGCATGATGCATCGTTGCTACATCTAGGATTCTTTTCCGATTTTTTTATAAACTGGTACATATATCTTTGATTTATTTATAAAAAGGTGACCAGGGAGCCAAAGTGATTTTTGGAATCAATAATCAAACAAACTTAGCTTGTAATTTACTCAGGTTTGGTTTGGAATTGTATTATTTTGTGAGGACTACAACGCGTTCGTCGTTTTCTAAGACCACCCAAGTGGAGCATGTATATGCGCCGCCTTCAAAATTGCTATATATTATTCCCTCCAATCTAAAATAAGTGTCGAGTCATCAGTTTAAACTGGCGACGCTTATTATACATCCGATATAGTATCTTATATCTCGCGAAAAAGTTAATAATCTCACCATCTCGTGCCATGCGTACTTTCAAGTGCTGCATTGGCGTACTTTCAAGTGTTTCATGGGCGCTTGTAAAGTGTTGAGCCGTCGTACTTCAAAGTGCAGCGGGTACATACTTCCAAGTGCAGTACATAAAAACCGAAATAATTCAAAATACACGTCTATTGATTCTGGAAGTATGAAAAAATATTCCTCAAAACCTATCAATATGGGTTGACTAGGGGAACGCAACTGTGAAAATGGTTTGGAATTTGGACGAACTTTTACATTTGTATTTTGTTATGAATTTTCCTTTCCCTACAAGAACAAAAACAATAATAATCTCACCATCTCGTGCCCTCTCTCTCATCCTCATCCCCATCTTGGTTCTCCTACAAAGTGTTGGGCAAATAAACACCCCTTATGAAGCATGTGGAAAGACAATGCGGCATTTGTGCAAGGAATAATGTGCCGCAAGAGATCTTTGGTGAGGTTGGTCTTTTTCTAGTGATTTCGGACGGAAAAAATTCTTTTTGATGCATAAAGGCTTTTCTAACATCGAAACTCTCCTACCCAGCAGCTTTGTATATATAGGCTCTAGATTCCTAGGCCTTTGCTCCTATGACCTCCCTCTAAGATTAGCGGGTCTCTTTGCAGTGCGTGATAGGCGGTATATTTTAGGGCCACCCTGTAAACTAAGATTTTTGTCAACCAGATTTTAAAAATAATGGAAAAACCTAGGTTCACATAAATCTGGCCATCAGGACATGTCGACACGACCCATGGCAACCTTATTTATAAATAGGTAGTGTCGTGCCGTCGCAAAGGTCTCTAAATGGCGATAATCCTAGCACAATCTAAAGGGCCGGCTCGACACTCACGACTGTGGGCTACCCGTTTTTTTTTTTTTTTTTTTTTGCCTTTTGGGCCATTTTCGAAATGCAGAAAAATCTAAAAATAAGAAAGAAAAAATGCAAAGAAATCTAAAAAAGAAGAAAAAAAAGCCACACTTTGGCTATTGGCCTTAGCCCGTAGCAGGCTAAAGGCCGGGCCTGCCCTTTCAGTTCCATGTCGTGCCGTGTTGATGCCGGGCAAAAAGTTTGTGCCTGCAGGCCAGGTCACGAGGCACGGCCCATATGGCCCGACCTCGGGAATCCCCGAGCCGGCGCAAACCTGGTAGACTGGTAGCTCTGCCATGTCGTCTCTGCTACGCTCTCCAGCCATCCGCCGCGCCATCTCGGCCGCATCGTCGGGAGGTTCCTTCCTCCGTGTCCCCTCAGCGGCAGCCCCCGCCGCTGCAGGAGAGGGAGTAGTGACCGTCCGCCGTGGTCTTGGGCTCCCGACTGTGCCGTGCCGCCACCTCTCCGGACAAGAGCAGAACGGCAAGCCTCCTACTCTTTCCACTGATCAGGTGAAGGAAACATGCCTAAATCACCCCATGATGTATTGTTGGATAATAATTTTGTAGATTATCGGAGACATCCTTTTCGAATTAATGAGAGCACTCTAACGGTTGTCCTTTATTAGAAGATGTGCCCTAAAAACGGTTTTATGGAGCACCAGAGGGCAAAAAACGAGCTCCAACAGCTGCCCTATGTGGTGCCCTATAATAGGGCTGCCCCAAAAATTGGTCCTCTTTGCCCCATATATGGGGCAAATAGGGCCGTGCGCGGCCCCTGCCCTATCCATTCCATTTCCGCGTGCGTGGCCCAACCGCTTTGAGATTCCCCTCGCGCCGCCGCCCCCGCGCGTGAATCACACGCAGCCGCTGCGACCGCCGCCGCGATTCGCCCCACCCCGCCGCTGCTCCGACATAGATCCGCCGCCGCCCCCACCTCCCCTACCCCCGCCGGCGCCCCCCACCCTCCGCCGTGGCCTGCCTCGCTCCGGATTTGGCCGCCGCCGATGTGGCCGCACCAAAACCGCGGCTCCGGTGGCTACGACCGCGGCTCAGGTGGCTACGGCAGTGGCTACGGTGGCAGCAGTAGCCACGGCTCGTTGAGGCCGCGCCGCGACAGGAGGAGCCCCGCGCCGCCGCCGGTGCGTAGCTCGACGGGCTTCCGCAGCGTGCGGCTTCGTGACTCCGGCCGGTACGCGGCGGAGATCACGGTGGACCACACGAGGATGTGGCTCGGCACCTTCCCCACGCTGGAGCTCTCCGCGCGCGCCTACGACGCCGTCGCGTGGCAGTACGGCCGCCCGATGTCGGAGATGAATTTCTCCGACGTCGAGACTGCGGAGGATGCCACGGTCGTGGCTCCGGAGTTTTGCGTGGTTTGCCGCGCCATCGAGGAGGAAGACCGGCAGGCACGCTACCAGCTCAGGGCCGCGCAGGCGAATGAGGCGGCTATGGAGAAGCTCCGACGGGAGAACCCCGAGCTCGTGGAGGCGGAGGAAGAGTTCTTCGCGAGCCGGGGCGCGAAGAAGCCAAAGACAGAGGCCGGGCCGTCTACATCCTCGACTCCGGTGATCGATATCGGGGATTCTTCCGACGAGTCCGGTTTATCGGACTTTGATTCTGATGACGATTCCGGTGTCGACTGGAAGGCATTAGCTAGGGGCCACTAGTTTAGGTCTAGGTTCGAAGTTTATTAGGTTGAACTTTTAAATTTAGGTCAGTTTGTTGAAGTTTATGTATGAAATGCCGTCGAACTATGTTTAAATTCCTGTCAAATTTAGTTTGAAATTATCTATGTATAACCTAAAATAGGGCAGCTGTTGGAGAGGAGGTGACCTATTATAGGGCAGCTGGTAAAGCAGAAAAAGTTTCCGTGCCCTAAAAGACTAAAATAGGTGCCCTATACACAAAAACAGTCCTCCTAATATAGGGCAGCTGTTAGAGTTGCTCTGATGTCTGTGACGGTTAGTGCACCAAGTGACATTTTTTGTCTTGCTTGCATATCACTATCGCATGGACCACCCAGTAGTCTTAAATTGCACCGAAAATTCTTATTGGACCAAACACTGACCACCTTTTGTGGTTTAACTCCCTTTAGGTACTCCTTTGCGTGCTGTTTTGGGTCAATTGGTACTGAAAGGCAGGATGAAGCTTAATCCTTAAACCTGAAACTTTTTTTTAGAACTTATAGCAGGAACGTAGAACCTTAAACTTGGTGATGAATCATGATGCACATAATTCGTGTAAGATGCCCCATGTACGTGATAGAACATCTTCTGGGTTGTGGCTACAAAGTTGGTTTACCCCTTCATGTCTGAACATTGCACATCCTTGTCCAGGTTGGAAGTGTCCCTTCAGGGTCCTTCCAAAATCTATTTGTCCAATGCACCGTTAAGCTTATATACCACATAAACCCCAATGCATTGTTTTAAGCGTCTCCATAGTATGCCTAAGGATGACTCCAACGGGGCGACGCAAACGGACGCGCGTTTGGTCCGCGTTTGGTCCGTTTGCGTCGCCAAAAGGACCCATGTCCGGCCCACGTCCGCCCCTTTCCGGCCACTGCCCACAATGGGCCGACGCATTGAGTCCGCCCGGCCAGGGATTTTGATCATTTTCGGGCATGATCGTTTCCACGCCCCCAAAACATTACAAGTTGCGGCCATCGGCCATGTCCCCAGGTGTGCCCAAAACATTACAAGTTGCGGCCATCGGGCATGTCCCCAGGTGTGCCCAAAATATTACAAATTTCGGCCACCGGCCATGTTTTTCCGGCCATGTTGGCCATAGTTCAACACAAATATGTAGAAGGGACCGAGAATAGATCAAACCTGATCCATGTACTGCCTTTGCTTCTTCTCGTAGTAGGCCTTCTTCCTAGGGGTGAAGGTGGAGATGTCCATGTCCATGATCCTGGCCTCCTCGGCGCGTAGGGCGAGTTCAAGGTCTTTGGCCTTGAGCTCCACCTCCCTGGCCTTCACGTCGGCCTCCTTGGTCCTTGCCTCGGCCTCCTTGCCCCTGATCTCGACCCCCGCCGCCCGGGTCAGAGCGTTCTCCTCCTCTATGTCAAGCCTCTTCTTTTGCAATTCGAAGTAGAGCTTCGAAGCCGCCTCTCTCTCGAGGCGTTCCTTTTCTCTCCTCTCTTCCCTCTTCTCACAGGTCTTATCCTTTTGGGATAGGAACCCGCTCAAAGTCTCTTGCAACGCAAGGGTCGTTGCATCGCGCTTCTGCTCGGCCTTGGAGTTGTTCTTCCCCTTGGCCTCCCGTCCTTCTCCTTCTCCGTTGTGCCCTCTCCCTTGTCAACACCAAGATGTCCCGCTTGTCCCGCCTTCTTGAGGGAGGCGTATAGCTCCTTCCACTTCTCCTGGTCCTTGAGCTCCCGGTAGCAATGGGTCAAGGTGAAGACCTTGCCATATTGAGCCTTGAAGAGATCCAAAGCTTGCAACATTTGCTCCTTGATTCCATAGCCACTTTGCGGCGGTCGGCTTTCGATGTGCTCAACGGCGCCGCAAAACTTGCTCATTTGCTCTTGAATGTGGTTCCACCTCTTAGAGATTGAACACTCGGTCCGGTGCGTCAGAATGTTCCGGGGCGGAAGGATTCGACCCTCGTTGTAGCGCTTGGTGAACCGGCCCCAAAATGCCGACCCTTTTTGCTCGGCCCCGATGATTTGGTTGGTTCCAACCTCGATCCACGACTCGCAAATGAGAATGTCTTCAGCGGTGGTGAACGAGGCGCCTCTTTGGCTGACCTTCTTCCTCATGGCCGCGGCGGCGCATCGAGCTCGTTGAAGACCGGCTCATTATCGATGTTGATCACATCGGGGCCGGTCGGTAGAGTCTCATCATCCCCGGCATTGTAGTCGTCGCCGTCGTACTGGGTGTTGTCGCAGACCATGTCCTGGAGGACGTCCTCCCCGTAGTAGGGGTCATCGTCCTCCTCGTAGTACCTGGGGTCACCCGGCGATGGCGTGGGCACAGTGCCGAACAGGTTACGCGCGGGGGCGACCACTGGCGGGGCAGCTGCACGCGCCTCCGCAGTTTGCGGCGCGGGCGACTGTGCGGCCAACGGTGTCGCAGGCGGGTTGAGAACGAGGGCAGGTACCTCGACCGACTCGTCGGAGGTAGGAGAAACCCGCGGCGGCATGGTTCCAGGGGCGAACCCGTGCGCAGGAGATGGCGCGGTCGCGAGCGGTTTCGACCTTGGAGGTCGGGCCGTGGAAGCATTGGAGCTGGCCGCGGTAGAGGAAACCCCGACCGCCGCCGCAGTCGCTACCCCAACCGCCGCCGCGGACGGGGTAAGTCCAATGAGGAGGAGGGCAGCTGTCGCGGTCTTGGTCACGAGGTCGGCGTTGTCGTCGTCGCCCTTTTCCTCGGCGGCGGCCCTGGCGGCGGCGTCGAGCCTGTCCTGCTTCAGCCTCCTCCTCCGTTGGCCCCGCTTGGCCGTCTCCTTGGCCCTCTGCTCCTCCGTGAGCTCCTTCTTCACTTTCTTCAGCCGGGGAGCAAGCCCGGCGGCGTCGTCGGCCAGCTCTAGGCTCTCGGCGGCGGCGGCGGCGGCGGCGGTCTTGGCGGCGGCCTTGGCGATCCTGGAGGCGGCGGCGGCCATGGGGTAGGTCTGGACTGTGGATTTTGCCTCCAAAAGCGGACCAGGGGAGGACACAAAAGAGCTCCGTTTCGCGTCCGGGGCCGACGCATCGGTGGCCCAAATTTGGACCAGGGATGCGTCGCGGCGGACCAAAAAACGGACCGCGGTCCGTTTGCGTCGCCCCGTTGGGCCGTGTTTTTGGCCCTCGCGGACACGAACGGATGCGCGCGGACTCGATGCGTCGCCCCGTTGAAGTCATCCTAAGCGCTGACGTGCAGCGGGATGGTAAGGGGTCCGCCATGACTTAGATATAAAGTATACGGGCGTCTTTCATCTTTTCCTCTGAGAAAGTGGTATTACTTGATA
Source organism: Poa pratensis (assembly GCA_947311845.1). Lineage (NCBI taxonomy): Eukaryota > Viridiplantae > Streptophyta > Magnoliopsida > Poales > Poaceae > Poa > Poa pratensis. The sequence continues at coordinate 52,030,369 of CAMZMU010000043.1, forward strand.
TTTTCTTTTCAGCTGTTTCAACATGTTATATTATTTCCTAGTTCCTTTTTAAACCAATTGCTCAAGGTGCGCAATGTTTATGGTTCTTATTTCCAATATGAGCTTGGGGTTGGCCACACGGAATAATTTCTTATGGAAATTTTTCCTTGGGACCCTTAAAGATTTCCGTAACTTGTTTAATACTGCTTGAATGCTATTCTGTCAGACGAATTTCTGCCATGTCCATTAATGTTGTGCAAATTTTAGCATTTTGCGGAGAAAATAACAAGCTCTTTTCAGAAATTCTGAAACTATATTCCCTGCTAAGGTTTTAGGCAACAATGATGAGACTTTGAATAGCCAGCTGACAGTACTACTTGAATTTTCTGGTGGTGTGCAGGTCAATGTGTTAGATCAGAATCTGAAGAAACTGCAAGCTACTGTGGACAATGGAATGGTTATATGTGGAACTATTAGGCTGTAAGTATTATTAGCCCCTAATTTTCTTAGATGCCGTTCTAACTATGTCATTGACGTATCCTTATATCTTTGATACTTCCGAATACAGTCTCCTCGAGGATGGCAAGCTACGTAATCCCTTTGTCCAATGGGCGTGGATGGTTAGCATTCTTATTTGCTTTCTTGTGCCGAACAACGGATGAAGTCATCGAAGGAAGGATAATCCGGTATTCTTCCCGCTTGTCTTTTGATTATTAAAACATTGGCTTATACTTCCGAGAATCTTTACTGCATTTCATGAGTACAATTACATGCTGGCCTTCATCGAGGTACTTATATTGTCGTGTGCAGACCGTACTTTTACTTGAAGGAGAGGAGCCATTCTGAGAAATGGCTGTGGTGTGCTCCAAGGATCAAGATGCACCTAGAGGTTTTAGTGTTTTGTGCTTGAGAGACAACAAGATTGCTGGCCGCACTTATGGGCTAGCAAAACTTTGTTTTGATGGTATTATTGGCACTTGTTAACCTGGTTTTGAAAAGACTTCGTGTTCTCCCTTTTAGCAAAAAAGAGGAGTCCCCCCATCAAACTCCTGGAACGAGTTGCTGCGCACTGTTTTGCATGTTTAATCTTAACGTATGTTATTGTTGAGTACAGATTGTATGAATCTAAGTGTATCTGATGAATTTGAACATATTTAATCTTTAATTTAGGTTGATTATGACGAGTTGCTGTGCACTGTTAGATTTGTTGGGTCTTTTGAAAGAAGGTTCTCTGTTGGCATTTTTTATCGTAGTTTCACAATCAAATTATGTGTCATCCTGCTGAATATCATCATTAGTTGCTAGCTCACGCACCAAACGTTTGTTCTCTTCTCACGACCAGGAAAAACAAGCCGATGACATCCAATTAATCGATCGATCACGATTTGCGTACGAAAGTCATGCTTCACCTTCCTTTTTCGCTACAGTAACACCTACATTTCATATCACCTAGCTGACACGAGGGTAGCCACATCTGCACTGAACAGCCATCTGGTTCGTGTCCGGCACAATCGAAACTCGGCGTGGCCGGCCCTGGACGGAAGCATCGGGCTCTCTCGAGTCTCCATGAAGCACCATCGTGCCTGCAAAGAAGCAGTTGAAGCAAACCAGCCACCGAACAGTCTGGTGATGGAATTACATCGACTCCTTCCAAACATACATCGGAAGCACGGTCAAGATATTCGCAACCTTGCCATTGTTTGATAGTCTTTTCTTTTGCGTAAACTTTGTTCCATCAAGGGGTAGCTCGTTGTCAGCACTCCTGCAACGGAAAACGGACTGACATGTGGGGTTTGTGACCTGCGTGCACCAAAAGTCCAGTTGTGTGACCAAAAATCCCGTTTTCCAGTTGTGTGACTTAAGTGCACATAGCGGACGAGTTGTGTGACCGCCAGTGCCATTTACTCCTCGTTGAGTGTTGTCGGAGCATTGTACACTTGTACTAGAGAGAGAGAGAGAGAGTGTGCGCGCGCAAGTGTTGTGGTAAGCTCATAGTTACCTTGGTGCAAGATACAAGGGAAGAAAATGAGTGAGAAATAGTTTAAAAAAAAGAGAAATAAACAAGTTAAAAAAAGGGTCCCACCAAAGTTGCCAATCAAACATCTTGAAGAAGCACCAATGCTACAATGCTAAATATGTGACTTGAGACCTAATTTTTGGTAGAAAACGTGCTACTTATGGTAAATTTTGAAAAATAATGTAGCGTCTAGTTCCTTCGGGACCTACTCTGTTTTAAAAAAAAAACGCCGGCCTGTATGAAGCAACGGGCCGCTCGAACTGGGCTCCGTCTTTGTCGTTTCACCAGGCCCAGAGTTCTGGGCTTCTGTGGCCTCATCAACGGAGAGTCGGAGAGAAACACCGCGCGGGACGTGGCGGCTGCGGTGAAACCCCCAAACAAACACAAACCATGGAGCAAGCCGCCACTCCCGCCGCCGGCGTCGACCTATCCCCGGCGGCCACCGACCTCGGCCGGGTGCACCTCCTTCCCTGCGGGATCAGGCACAACAGCGCCGCCGCCGTCTCCGACTACTTCAAGCCCAGGGACACAGGTCCGTGCGCTCGTCCTAGCCACCTCTCTATGTGTCTGTCTCCCCCTCTCTCTCCGTTTGGTCGATGAACTGGTGGGTGTGTGCGTGCAGGCTTGGAAGTGGAGGGGGTGAGGGTGGAGGAGTCCTTCTTCCGCGGGAGGAAGCTGCAGGGCTCCACCGTCGCGCTCCCCGATGGCTACCGAGGTGAGCTCCAGCGGCATGAGTGTTGTCATCTAAATCTGTTACTGTTCGGTGGAGACGGTGACGTTGTCTTCGATTTTTTTCGAGAAAATGTCCATAGACACGGCTTGTATTGAAAGCTTTCCATACTGTTTGCGTACAAGAAAGTAAAACTGAAACTCATCAACAGATAGGAAATACAGAAAGCACACAGCCATCGCAGGTGAGGACACAACTCACACGATCATCCCCCATTATTGTAGGAACTAATCAAAATATCCAGCCTAATAGCCTAGCTTAGAGTTCATCTTCGCCAGCGCCTCCTCGATTTCCAGCAGACGCTTAGGCCTGACCAGGACCGATGGCTTCCAATGCAGCATCAGCGAAAAAGCTCTTTAAAGTGCAAAGCATTCGAAATCACTATATGATTGAACATTTATAGTGAGCCAAAGCGACCACGCAATTGCTGTATCTCAATAGTCAATACCAGCTCACATGATTACTCTTTTCTTCACCCTGTTTAAGGAAGAGCCCGGTAAACTCCCCTTGAGAACAGGGTAATGCGTTAACAGAGAAACAATCCCTGACCAGGCACCAAATAAAATGTGCTACATGCAGCAAAACATGACACGGTCAACATCCTCTGCTGCCCCACAATAAATGCATAATTCAGACCCTGGCCAGTTTCTAGCAACGATTTGCGCAGCTGACGGAATCTGCCCCCTAAAACACATCCAGAGGGAAATTTTCTGCTTTATAGGAAAACTGGATCGCCACATATCCATCATCCGAACATCCCTAACTCCAGAGTTATTCATGAACAAGTACAGGAATTTAGAACTAAACTTCATTCGAGCATCAAGAAGCCACACAACATTGCGCTCTTCGGCTGATAAAGCAATTTTATCCAGTACCCACTACAAGCCATTCCATTCACTCACCTCCTCGGGGAGTCGGGGCCAGAATACCTGTTGAAAACGAGGTGCAACCCATCCACTCTGACCAACACTGACATGTACACAAATCAAGCCAGAACATGATTTTCTCGCTGTTACCAGCACAATAAGCAGACCCAGCTTGAACCAGTCCTTTATCTTGTGAAGACTTCTTCAAAACTGTGACCCTCTAGCACCATCATATCGATAGAAGCCAGCATCCCCCATATACTTGCTTCTATGAATTTGACAGGTAAGGTCTTGGTTTTCATTTCCAGCTTATACATCCATTTACTCAATAAGCAAATGTTCCTAGTCCTGGTATCAGTGAAACCCAAATAACCAAAATCTTTATGCCTTCCCAAAAGAAATGAAGTCTAGACTCTAGACATATCCTTCTTATAGTGTAATCGTTTAGAGAAAAGATAGAAAGTCATAGCATATGTAGGTGTACTATCTAAACAGGAATTGATCAACACTGCTTTTCCACCTGAAGAAATCTGTGAGTTGAAACCATTATCTTTTTATCCAGTTTCTGAGCCACAAAAATAAGATCCTTCACTAAAGTGATAAAGTCTTATGAGTGCCCACTGGAACACCTAGGTACTTCAAAGGAAAAACTCCAACCTCACAGTTAAAAAGATTGCAATCCTAGTTTGCTCATTAGCATTAATACCCACAACGAACACTTCATGTTTCCGGTAGTTTATTTTTAAACCTGACATAGTTCATAAAACTAAGAGAAACTTAACTGTTCAAATGTTATCCTCATCATTCTCAATCAACAGTATGGTGTCATCTGCATACTATAGATGTGTGATCTTCTCTGTGATGAGATGCTAAGCCAAACCCAGATGTGGCCTGCAGCTTTGGCAGAGTTCAACATCTCACAGGAAGCATCAGCTACCAAGCATCATTGCCTTAATCCTTTGTAAATCCTGAAGTATCCCCCATTCTCCCCATTTAAATTGATGCCAAACCCTCCCAGTTTGCACAGCCTGTTTGATCCAAGAGATCCACTTATCACAGAAACTTCCCTGTTAATACGTCCACCAAAAAAAACCTACTGGGCTTTGTCACAAGCTTTACAAAATCAAGCGTAAGGACAATCCCAGTCTTTTTGGAGCATTACAAGTCCTGCAGTATTTCTATTTCATGGAGTACAACAAGTCCATCTGAAATATAATAGTAGGAATAAAAGCAGTCTGGGATGGACTAATATTAGGAACCCTAGTTAGCCTTGTAGTCAAGATATTTGTGATTATCTTTAGAATCACAACAATCAGACATATGGGCCTACATTGTTTGATTACATTAGCAGTGAGGATCTTTGGTAGTAGGATAATAACTCCATAGTTAATCCTAGGGAATCTCCCTCCTGCCTATCCCTCAACAGCAGGCGGAGTTATATAGTAGGAACCCGTCCAGTGGTGTTTGATTACATTAGCAGTGAGGATCTTTGGTAGTAGGATAATAACTCCATAGTTAATCCTAGGGAATCTCCCTCCTGCCTATCCCTCAACAGCAGGCGGAGTTATATATTAGGAACCCGTCCAGTGGAGCACCCTTTTTGGTAATGGAGCTATGGGCGACATTTAGAGGAAACTCGGCTACTTTCCACCTTAAACTAGGGCTGATAAGATCGTGGTCATCTGCTCGGAAGAAGAGATGGTGCAAAGTGGAAAAACTTGGAAGAAGACCCTCTAAGGGTATATTATTTTTTCAGAAATGACCACCTTTCGAATATCTCAATAAAGACTGCCCTAAGATCTGCGAACCCAAAGCGCCTCTTGAGATCATTTCATAAATGAACAACCTTTTTCCTCTTTCTATTCCTGGTGGGTAAGTGGTTCCAAAGTGCTCGAAGGTGGACCTTGGCCTAATGGTGGTCGGGTTTTCATCCTGAAAAAACGAGAAAGGGGATCGGATGTCTATAAACCTTGCAGAGCGTCCATATGACGCCATGAGGGTACGGTTCCCTCTGCTAGTGCTCCACCTTTGGCCATCCAATATTAGATGAAGAACTATTAGTACTATAGGTAAGCCACTTTATATGGAGAAGCAAACTTGTACCAAATGTCTCTCGTGTTTCCCGGATTCTGTATTGAAATTAATAAAACAAAGAAGCTGCATTTGAAAGTTTGGATCGACGTTGGAATTGGAAGTTTTGAGGAAGAATGTGTCGAATAGGAATGGCACTTTTCAACCTTCAATAAAAGCTCCCATCCTTCTTTCTTGATTTTTTCATTTTATCACCAACCTAGAATGGTCATTCTTTTTTTCGTTTTCCTCTTGATTTTGTATCATTATTACTTTGGTTTGACACGATGAATCACCCCCTATTTAGAACCAAAATAATAATAATAATATGAAAACCAAAAGGAGAAGAAAAAAAGGAAAGTCAATTCTAGGCCGATGGGAAAATGAAAAAAAATGATTTCCAAAAAAACAGATCTGACTTTTGTCACATTGGAAAGTTCGACTTTTATCGAACATTGGAAAGTTCCATTCGTGTTAGACACATTCTTCCCCAAGGCTTCCATTTTCGGCGTCGATCCAAAGCTTTGAAGGCAACTCCTTGCTCTACTAACTTCTATTTCAATTTTAAAAGGAGTTGAGTTTTCTCTCAATGATGTACCAAGAAGGGGTGCTTCATTGGATGGGGTTCCTCATATAGAGCTCTGCCTGGGATAAGTAGGATGAGATGATTCAAATATCCCTTTGTAGATTTACGCTGTCTTCAATTTGGAAGCTCTGGAATCTGGAAGAGAGACTTAAATGTTTGATTGATTCGTATCAATGTGCGCTGAATAAAGGAATGATGGTTATAAAGAATTGCACATGGTATCTCCCTCTGTTGAAATTTTGCTACTTATTCACCGGTTAATTCGAGGTATTATGTGTGAGCTACTGCTTGAAGTTTAAACTTTCTCCTGAGATATGAATATTTATAGCTGAATTTTGACCTGCTGTGTGGTAAAACATGTCGAAGTATACATAATTAGATAGGCATAATTCATTTCAACGGAGATTGCTTATAATGAAAACCTTTGCAAGAACCTGAAGTTTGCTTCGGTTTACTACAGAACTTGTCATTGGATTCTGACATGGTCTTCTACTCCTTCGCTATTTTATATCAAACCTGTAGGAAAATCTTAGGTGTCTTATTCCTGGCGGAATGTTAAATGTTCTGAGAATACTATTTGTGCTACTATAACATCTTGTATCTGGACTGTTGTGATGGTATGATGAAATGTTAGTGAACGTCCGTGGTTTCAGTACAATATCTGACTTGGGCATCGATTGAGTCTGTGGTGGCCTGACACTTACGTGTAGGTTATGTATTGGAGAAGAAGAATGGAGAAAAGGATACGCAAGGCATGGATGGGGAGGTTGGCAGTTTTGTATCCCGTGCAGAGTTCCAGAACATAACTTACTGGAATCATGATACCATGCCATCAGCAGAGGATCCTCTCCCGCGGTGCTTTCATTGGTTAACCATAGCGAATGCAGTGAGTGTTTTTTTCCCTGATTTTGTTTATCCATTTTGAGCAGATGAGTTGTTATGCTTCTGTACTGTTTAGCTTCCATCCTCAAATATTTGGTAGATGAGTTGGATTATGTCAGTAATTCCAGATTTCAAGTTCTGGCAATGGCTGCTCAATGCACACTGCTTTGCCAAATAAACATCGTTGTTTGTGTTTTGTTTCTGGACGTACTTGTTGTCAGCAGTTGATCAACATGATGTCTGTTTGCTTTATCGGCCTTCATTTCATTTTGCTAGACACAGTAACATGTACAGTAGGTATCCGCTTGAAGAACTTAAGTCTTTCAACTGGTCCTAACTAGAGCTTCCTGTTTGTGCAGATGCACAAGCCAGTGACCGCTGAAGACATGGCTAACATGTCAAGCATGCAGAATCAGAACAGCTGACCAAGATCCATTACATATTGAGTATGTAATTTAGTTCCAGTAGCTGAATCATCCCGACAACTAATCTTGCAAGCAATCTACCACTCCAATGAACTTCGATATGTCGGAATCATACTAGTCATTAGCGGTGAACCTGTGAGTGATATGCACTCTGTCTGTGTTAAGGTGATCAGCGTCAGGTGCCCCTGTTTGGAGAACATTGTCCCCTGGTGTTCGATTCCTGGAGAGGAAGTCCTGCATCAAATGTAACGTGTTATTTCTTGTTGTACGACCAGGTTCTGTGCCAGGCTATCAGATACCTGTAATGTTGTGATGGATAACAATGCGAACTTTTTAGTTGTCACGTCTTAATATGATGTGGAAAAATTACGTTGTATGTCATGGAAATTTCTCGTATTCATACTGTCAAGATGCTCCCGTTGCTCCAAACTTCAGAAAAGTGCCACAAAATCTTTTTTTAGCACGTCACAAAATCTCACAATCTAACCCTGATCTACACGTTGAGAAATAAAGTGACAATTTTTTGTTTAGACGATTTTTAAGGATGCTTTTATTATAAATTGCATCTAACAAGATAGATAATGTCATGTATATTTGTTGCAACACGATAAGACCATTTCACTGACTATTTGTCTCATTTTTCCAAGGTTGATATGATCAGCATCTAGTAGCACAAGGGTGGTATCTCCTGGAAACCATTAAGAAAAATAAATACAAAACAAGCTTGGCAGACAGCGAATTCAGAACTGATTATTTCTTAAAACAGCAAAATATCTGCAAAATTACATCAGATTACAATTGTTACAACATGATGACTGCGAGCAGAAGTCTCTTCCAGAATTCGATGAAAATCGAAGTTCTAACAAACCACTGAACCGCGTTCTAAGTTCTAACCCGCAGCACTAAATAAAACAAAGATACAAATACATATTTCAATGGTACAGCTCACTGTGGTACAAACTTCTATGATAACTATATCATAAAAAAAGATTAAAAAATATTCAACACTATTAGGTCGTGGTGGATTTTTATTGCAAGCCATCAAAGAAACCAGGTCCAGCCTTTGCTTTCAGTTCGTGGCCTGCATCTTGGCCTATCGCAACCATGTCATCGAAGGAATATGTTCCACTTCTTGATGTCTCGTATACTGTAATCAAAATCACGCACCGATGAAAAATCATTGTCTAACAAAATTCAGCTAGTTCATCACTCTTAACCGAAGAAGAAAATGGTACCTATAGATCCATCTGGTGAAGCCAATAGCCCACGGAATGAACAATTCCCATCCTTATCACGATGAGCATATGCCGCAATTGGAGTTCGGCAGTTACCATCAAGAACAGACAAGAACTCTCTTTCACATGCAACAGCTAATCTGGTATCTTCATGATTCAAAGAGGATAGATACTCCATCTACAAAAGAAAATGGAAAGAGAGGGAGATATTAGCACCTTTAGCTAGAAGGTGTATATAAAAGAAAAATTTAGGCAATCAGCTTGTGTGTTCTGCACAGCTCTAGGGCATTTAAGCACAAGGAAATTAAACTGTTCTAAATCCGTGCTCTCTCAGTACATCCAAATAAAATAAGTATATTTCAAAAAATCAAAATATTCAATATGATCAGGAAAAAACCAACAATACAAAGATCGGAGGCGTGCTAGGCAAGAGGGAATAAATATGTGAATAGCTGGTCGACAACACAGACTTGGATGCATTTGTATCTGAGTGTTAAGAACACGTTGTGGCACAATGCCCAACAAAGACCACAAAATAGACACTAGCATTTATCATTTTTTCAGAGGCATATGCAAAATTGAAGAACTAAACAGTGTGTCATAATATAGCTGTCAAACAATTTGGAAATGGAATTATGCATGCAGCCTCTATGACGTTTACCAAACTAACAGATTCAAACATCAGATGACCTACCATTTTGTCATCACTGGTCCTGCAAGCTATTCCAATAGCACCTTGGGCAACTGCTGGAAGCATTTCATCTACTGATAATACAGATGTTGCAGTTTCCCATGTTTAACCGTTTCAGTCCAGCCAGTGCCAACAATGTTGCGTGCACATCTCCTTCTTTAAGTTTCCTTAACCGTGTCTGGACATTTCCTCTGAAGTTAACAACCTGAAAATAAAGCACTACTGTTAAGTCATACATTAACTGAGAAGAGTCTCTAATAAAACAATTCTTGTGAAATTAATAAGACAGTACATATTACTAAAGTACAAGACCAAGTAAACTGGGATTATATAGATTCTAATTAAAAAACAGAACTGCAAGAATACTGCATGCCACATAAGGGCCAGGAAAAATAATAACCCTTCAAATTAGCAATCGACAGCTTATGTGCTTATACAAGTTCTTAGGCAGTTTTAAACATGGAAAGTGAGCTCAATACTGATGGATAGCAGTGATGATTTTTAGCATGAAAAACGGCAAGGAAAAAAACATAAGAAAAACACGTATTACACAAATGCAGCCATCACACATACAGACTTACTTTGAGTGATGGATATTTATAGAGAATCTGAGATTGCCTCCGCAGGGAAGCACTTCCGACAACACTACCAGCAGGAAGATCCGCAAGAGTTTTTGCGGTCAAGCAAATGAACGCATCTCTAACATCTTCTCGTGGGAGGTTGCAGGGCAATATAGTGCCTTCTGGTAGATATGTTGGGACATCTTTCATCGAGTGAACCGCGATGTCAATCCTTCCCTGCAAGAGCGCATCATCTATCTCCTTGGTGAATAAACCCTTGCCTCCTATATCTGCCAGGGGTTTGTCCAAGATCATGTCTCCCGTGGTCTTTATAATGATAATCTCAACAGCACCATCCTCGGCTAACTCCGTGTGTGCCGCTTTCAGTTTCTCACGGGTTTCATGAGCTTGTGCAAGAGCAAGAGGACTGTCCTACATAGTCAGCAATTTGAATTATAGACTTGCAGAATAAAGCAACGAAAAAGCATCTAACTGGACATTGAAAAAGACAGCTAGAATTCGACAGAACCCTTCTCTTGTGGATTTCTACTTCGAGTTTTATTTTTCAACCTTAAAAAATGAAAGCCTAAACAACGCAAATTTCCACAAGATTCAAGCCAAAATCATAATTCACCAAGCCAAAACAAGAAAAAGGTGGCCAAAAGCTACAACAATCTGGTATATATCCACATGAAACCCAGAGCTACTTCATTAAACAAAAAGTCAGCGAAAATTCTCGCATTGACCCCGAATTGCGCTGTTAACACCTACAGGTGCAGTTTAGCTGATGGAAAAGGTCCATTCTTCAGCTGTTCAGCACTACTAAGGTCAACGGCATGCTACTACCGATATTCTACGATTCCACGAAAACCCAGCTAAAATGCAAATCTTGGCGAACATCTTCGACAATTCGCATCTGAATTTAGCTATATCAGGCAGCTGGGAACGCAATCGAGTGGGTCAGAGCCGCATCTCAGAACCCAAAAAATCCTAGGAGACAGAACAGGATCTCGCGGCCGCCTCTGCCGCATTGCCGCCCCCCAAATCCGACCGAGCAACACCCAGAGATTCCGCACCAACCAGCCAACCAAGCTGCGGAATTCGCACCCCCTATACCAAATAAAGGAAATTTGCAGTCATCGGAGGTTCGAAATTTGATCACCTCCCGCGCGTGCCAATCCGGATGAGGGAGACCTTGGGCCCGGCCTCGGCCTGGACGGCGACGGCGGCGCGCACGACCGCGGGGCACCTCCGGCGCGGGCGCGCGACGCAGGTCGGCGAGCCGAGGAGGGTGTGGCTGGTGCATCTCAGCGTCGCCATCTCCGGCGGTCGGGCGAGGTGAGGAGAGTGGGAGGAGAGAGGCAGAGGGGCTGGCGAGGCGGGCAGCAGAATTCTGTGCTGCTGTTATGGAGAGAGCAGAGGGATGGATGAGGGGAGAGGATAATGTGTCCGGATTGGCCAACTACTACTCCTCGAGTGCAGAGAGAGAACAGGGAGATGAGGTTTATTGGATCTTGTAGGTTTCTGCGGTTTAATCGAGCTTTTTCCTACTCGGACTTTAGTTTGGCCATCAAGTAAGTGTAGGGGTAATTCCAGTACTCGAATCAATTTAATTTAGGATGCATCTTTTATGTGCGGTAAAGAATCTTGTTTCGATGTTGACTTAGTATTAGGAATTGTGAAGAATCCCCTAAAAAGCTTTTCCTTCGCTAATTCTCGATCGACTAAGAATTAAGTTAGAGATCGGTCGACTTTTAAAGTTTGGGATCTGCATCATTCATCCACTGAGAGTTGCACATGGGCTGCAATTGCACATGGTTTTTATTTGAATTGCATATGAAATTGGGTGACCGATAATTAAGTTAATTATGTGTCGACCGAGAATTAGCCACATCTAAAAACTTTCACACTTCACCTGATGTTATACACACGGATTTTCACATGATGGTTTCTAGAGACAAGAGTTTGAACTATGTCTTTTAAAGAGGGTCCAAAGATGTAGAAGGTATAACCAAATTGTACTTAGTGAAAATTTGTAAAACAAAAAAATTCCGACACATCTCGCTGACATGTGGCTCCGAAGATAGACAATGCCGAAAGTATAACAAAGTATAGTTGGTGGAAAGTTGCAAAATAAAATACTTTTACAGGTTTTTTGCTTTTCTTGGTTGGAAAATAATTTGAACGACAAGCTCATTAATGATAACTTCCTACCAATTGTCAACACGAGCTAAAGTTCTTACACTATTTTAATACTTTTATGGAATTATTTTGATTTTAGTTCAAGCTCTCAATCTTGTGCAACAATCCACGATATAGTTTGCATACATTCATCCACGAATGATGGAGTTTATTCAAGTGAACAAAGCTTAAAAAAACAAGGACACATAAACGTCTGTGTATTTCGATAAATGGTTCCACTGAAATAAAATAAGCCAGGATGTCTTCCCACCTTTTTCGGGCAAAGAACATGTCCGGAATTTTATTCATCAGTGGTAGGATTACGGTTAGTTAACAAAATATCTCAAACACAACTCAGAGCGTCATGCAACAAGTATGTGGCTCTCACCTCTTCTACCATAGTTAGCAACACAATGTGCGACCATGTTATGCTCTTTACTAGTCTTTTTAAAGGTAATTACGTATCTTGATTTTTCTTACTCTGGAAGTAACTATACTCAAAGTTGTAGCACAGTCTAAGGTTTATCACTCCATTTCATTGCTAGTGCCACTACATCCATCACCCTACATGCCTAGGCTTCTAGGGCACATGAATAATTATTTATCCATTACCATGCTCAAAATCATGCCGACACTATAATGAGCATCCTTAAATATATACACTTGAATTTCTCACCGACCTCGCCATAATAGTCAATCACGTAAAATACTCACCCTCCTAGCTCAACCACACTGGAATAGTTATACAATAGTCACAAGAACGAAGATTAAAATCTGCTTCAGGCATGTGATTGTATTTCAACAACTTTACAACTATATGGAGATAAAAAAATCAGCACATGAGGAGTGAAGAAATGTGGTTCCCAAGCATTAGTTTTTTGTATGACCTTGAGAATAGCTAAATCGGAAGTGGACTTTAAGAACCATATATAAGTCCTAGTGGAGTAGTATATATGTTTCTTGTAGATATACATTATGTCATTTTTATACTAATTAAAACTATGACACAATGGTTCACAATAGAGTGTATTCACCGCATTCATGTTTTTGGTATCTTTGAAGGCTAACTTTTTATGTCAGATATTGTTATGCCTACTAGCACGTCGTTGCCATGGGTGATGAAAGGTTTGTAGTGCCTCACTCAAGTTAGAAGTAAGTTCTCGTTGTTTGTTCAAATTGTTGGAATCGAAGTCTAGGATTTAGGTCAGTGCGGTAGTTGGCTAATAACTTTGAATCTTAAAAAAGATCTTAAAGTTAAAAAAATTAACAACATAAACTTAGGTTATAACCAATTAAATTGGACACAGTGATGCACAATTTTATGGCCTCTGGGTATTAATTGTATTTATGCTATCTGGTACTTCTTTTATTTAATTTGTTCTTTTGTGATTTTATTATTCTTGTAGAAAGACAATTGCCGTAGATGGGCCACCATTGTCTAGCCTCATGTGTGAGTAAGTTTCTCATTCTTTAGTCGACTTGATGGTCTTGTTCTATGATTATTTGATTTTCTCTTACTAATGTTGTGAGTTGGTTTGGTTAGAATGTCTGTCAGGTATTGATGTAGGCGCGTGAGAGAAAAATTATCATCCATGTTATTTTAGAGCTTACAAGTGACTAGATAAAAGTATTCAGTTTTGTGGTTTAGTTAATGATGATGATGTTTCATGGGAAGACCGATAAATGGTTGATTTGGTGAGTAAGATTGCCAGGCCCGCAGTGGTGGAATGTGACAATAAACTTATCTTTAAATGTATTCTTGAAATAATTTGAGTAGCTAGATGATGTTGTGAGTATTCTCTGGTTATCTATTAATTAAATTACCAATTATACCACCAAAATATCTACTACCCTGCTACCACACTACTCTAGTTAACTCTAAGCTAGGGAAAACTACAAATCTTGACAAAATATCCAGTATTTATACTAGTCTCCACGACAAGCAGATAAGAAAATATCACACTATAAAACAATTACACAATTTATATCATAAATACTTTAACACGAATAATTAATTATCTAACTAATAAAATAACATTTCATAAAGACACGGGGAACAAACAAATATGCTTAGTTTGGTGGTATAGTCCTATAAATTCAAAATACTAATTAAATGTTAATCTATATGTGTGTCATGTATAGTAGATGTGATATGCTAATACCGATGCATGTCACTTTCTTAGTACTCGAAAACCCAAATGAAAGCAAGAGTGAGGACTCAAATACACAACAAGTACCTATTATCTTACTTTTAGTACAATACTCAATATGAGGCAATAAAGTCCGAGGTTTTAATATCAACTCCATGAACAAACTTTGCCAAACATCAACACTTTTAATTAGATTTGGAATATTTACACTTGGGTCTTGACTTGCTCACCGATCTCGCTATAATAGTCGATTATGTACATTTCTCAACAACTACATGTGAAAAGTTTGATGCAACTTATTCACCACCATGTCTCTAAAGATAAAAGACTTTCAAAACATAGAATGGTAATTAAGCAGGAATACCCAACAAAAACGTCAACTCCGAAGGATCCACATTAATTGGTCAGAGAACATATAGGAGTTTGGCTCCTCCAACCATGCATCATCACTTCATATTTCATTTGGAAATTTCAACCTTAACCCAAGAAATAATCAATCGTCTAAGTCCTATATATAACAAGGCTTCTAGGTGTTGATCCTAGCATTACCACAAAAAGGCGAGAGCTAGATGATAAAACAATCTGAGGGTCAGAAACACGATATGTCCAAACACACATTTATCTTTGCATAGTTCTTCAAGAGCTTCCCAGTAGCATCAAACTTATTAAGGCCCAAAGAAAGTAGGGAGAGGAAAGAATTTTTAGAAAAAATCCAATGAGAGGTTTAGATTGTAATACCTCGAAAATTATAAATATTAACTTTAGAATAACTCCGAGAAGAGTTCATAATTTTTTTAATTTGCGAAGTTGCAAAAGAGTCGTAGTATGTTTCTTGTAGATATCTGTAGTGTCGTTTTTTACTGAGAATTTGACACACTAGAGCACTGTAGATGATTTGGGTATTCCATTTCATTCACGTCTCTAGTGTCTTTGAATGCTTAGTTGTTGTTTTAGATGTTACTGTACCCGTTGGCATGTAGTGCCTCGCCTAAGGTGCAAGCAAGTTCTCGATTGTTTATTTGAATTGTTTTTATCATAGAGCTAGACTTTAGGTCTCTGGTGTCTCATATCTGCACTTAATACCATGCATACACGCGTGTACAATCCAAATACGACAATGATCCATATAGAGATGATGTCATCCAACATGGCTTCGCCTTGGGATATAGTTGAATAAATCCATGTTTGAAGAAGTCAATTGTCTCGCCAGAAATATATGTTGTTTTCTCTTGAACAATGTATTGATTATCTTTTTCCGGGTTTGCAATAATGGTTATACTAGCTATCCAAGAAATGTATCGTACCAACGGTCCATGGAATCGGCTTATTATGCGTGACTGTTTTACAATCGCCACACTCGTCAAATTAATAGCAACACCATCAGCTTTACATCAGCCGCAACACTCGCCAAAAGATATCCCAAACAACCACTCCGGATAGGTCTATCTAAATCAAAGATGTTCACCACGAGGTCTCATGCATTGCATCCCAAATCTTTCTGCTTTGCAAAAGGGCATGTCACTAAGGCATGAGCATATCATATGCTAGGAAGACCTCCAAATGTTGCTTGTTGTAAATGCACTGGCAATTGGTTTTCACGTCGTAGTCTCAATTTTTTCGGGCAGCTCAAGATGGCAAAGTGACTCCCTATTTTGTTGCGGGCCTGCAAAGAGATGATAGCATAGAACTACCACTTTACGCGCTAAATTCCGAAAAACTACCACTTTATGTTTCAATCGCACAGAACTACCACTCTAAGCCTGATTTTTTCCAATGTGCGCAAATCCGTGTCTAAACCAGAATTGACAGCGATTCTGACAGGGGGACCCACCAGTCAGGGTTGACGTGGCAGCACACGTGGACTGTTTGCTGAGGTGGCAGCACACGTGGCCATGGGCCCACCTGTCAGACAATAAAAAATCAAATATCTCAAAAAAAATGAAAAATAAAATATCAATAAAAATAAAAATCTCAAAAAAATAAAAAGTCCACAGGCGGACCCACGTGTCAGTGTAATGAACCAATTTTCTCCTATTTTTCTTTCCTCTAGCAATGAACCAAATCTCAAAAAAATAAAAGTCCACACGGCTGGACCAGTCTTCCCCATCGCCGGCCTCCTCCCGACGCTGTCAAAGGCCCCCGTGCTGGTCATGTCCGGCTCCAGCAAGCGGATGGACCACTCCCCGTCCCCTTCGCCCAAGGCGGCGCCACCCGTGCTCGTGCTCTCCAACTCCGGCAAGCGGATGGACGAGGACGGCCGCAAGACGTCAAGCAGGTCACGGGCCACCACAACGACACGGCGCTCCACCCCGCCGGAGCGGGGACCTCGACGCCATGCGCTAGATCATCGCGGAGATCGACGCGCAGATGACCGGCACCGGGGAGAACTTCGCCTGCGAGGTCGCCGAGATCCGCGCCGCCGTCGTCAACGAGGCCGTGCCACAGCCGTCCTTGGCCGCGAGCTCCAGGGGCCGTCGTGCTCTTCGGCGCCGTCGTGCTCCCGGCCGCGGCGAGCAGAGCACGAGAGGCCGGAGGCGGTGGAGCAGAGCCGGCCGGGGCACAGCGAACGGCGCCGGCGCGGCCAGCGCGTGAGGGACGCGCGACTCGCGCGGGTGCGGAGGCGCGCGGGCCGGCGCGGGTCGCAGCGAGGCGCGTTCGAGGAGGTGATGCCCACAAGTATAGGGGATCGCTGAAATCTTCGTTGGGAATTATTACCCAAATTTATAGTTCGACACGATGGGAACACAAGAATACCAATAAGACTTTGGCAATTGAGGCGTCACTCTCAACCACACCTGTATATCAATAAACTTGCAGCAGTGATAGTGATGGCAGTAGTATGATTCAAGTAGCAAATAGAACAGCAGTAGTGAACAAGGGTTTCCCAGTTTTCACCGGAAAAGTGAAAGTGTAACTCAGAGATTTAAAACGTAGGCATGAGGTGATAGCGGGGTGTTGCATGAATAAGATTGATCATATAATAAGATATAAGTAGCAATGGGACTTATCTCTAACTCCGATATATGTAGGTATGTGTTCCATAATTAGTTGTGCGTACTAACCAAGATAATTTGCACAACATCTATTGTCCTACCTGCCCATTTCACCGGGGCCAACTTGGAACTACAGGTAATTAAGGTCTACCCTTTCGAATAGACCGGAACAACGCATTAACACTTCATGAACACATAGAATATTCAAACTAAAACATCTCCCCTTGTTTTCCCTATACTATCACTTTTAGGGTTCGCAGGTTCAACATAATAGCAGGTGATACACTTTGCAGATAAATACCAAACTCAATTATATGATGAAGCAAAATAAGTTCAGTACTGAAATCATGTCACTCGGGCCCTAGTAACAAGCATTAAGTATAGCATAAGTGCATCAACACAATACAAAAATATCCTCAAGATAAACCCCTAAGATCTCGGACAACGGGTATCATTACATGATCAATCTCATCCAATCCCCATCCACCTCACATGCCTACAGCGGACTACTCACACATGGTGATGGAGAGGGATCTCATGGTCGATGGAGATGAAGGCGGTGAAGATGGCGGTGAAGACGGTCTCCGGATCCCTCCACCGGAGGAGAAATCCTGGATCAATCTGTCTCCAAAAATGAAGATCGTGGTGGTGGCGGCGGTGTGTTTCGTGAAAGCTCCTCTCCTCATAGGGCATCCACTTTTTCGTATATATGAGGGGGTACGTTGAAGACCGAAGGCGAGGCGGTGCCCGAGGCCCAATTGGGGTGGGCCCACGTGGCCAGGTACAGGGGCCGCGCGGGGCCCCCTCTTTTGGCCAGATACGTCTCAAACGTATCTATAATTTTTGATGTTCCATGCTTGTTTTATACCAATTGCTACATGTTTTGCATCTACTTTATATCACTTTTATACATTTTTGGGACTAACCTATTAACAAGATGCCGAAGTGCCAGTTCCTGTTTTCTGCTGTTTTTGTATTCCAGAAAAGCTAGTCTGGAAATATTCTCGGAATTGGTCGAAACTACACGGGGGTCCCTATTTTTCCAGAACTCACCTGACGGAGCGAAGGAGCAACAGAGGAGGGCCACCAGGTGGCCACACGCACCTAGGGCGCGGGGCCCCCTCTGCCGCGCCCTAGGGTGGTGTGGGCCCCTCGGGGGTCTCCAGCCGCCGCCCTTTGGCCTACTTATTCCTCCCGACGCGAAAACCCTAAGTGCCTGAGCAAATATCCACGAAAAGTTCCAGAGACGCCGCCGCCGTCAACCCTAGCTCGGGAGGGTTCAGAACCTCTTCCCGGCACCCTGTCGGAGAGGGGAATCGTCACCGGAGGCTTCTACATCGCCATGCCTGCCTCCGGAGTGATGCGTGAGTAGTTCATCCTTGGACTACGGGTCCATAGCAGTAGCTAGATGGTTGTCTCTCCACTTTGTGCCATCATGTTTAGATCTTGTGAGCTGCCCTACATGATCAAGATCATATTATTGTAATGCTACATGTTGTGTTTGCTGGGATCCGATGAATATTGAATATTATGTCATGTTGATTATCAATTTATCTTATATGTTATTTAAGATCTTGCATGCTTTCCGTTACTCGTAGATGCTTTGGCCAAGTAGATGCTTGTAACTCCAAGAGAGAGTATTTATGCTAGATAGTGGGTTCATGCCTCCGTTTAATCTGGGACAGTGACAGAAAGTTCTAAGGTTGTGGATGTGCTGTTGCCACTAGGGATAACCTAACGATGCTATGTCCACGGGCATATGTGTTTGTTTACATTACGCGCTTTACTTAATGCGATTATTCGTTGCTTGCAACTTAATACCAACGGGGGACTCGGATGACAACCCGGCGGTGGATTATTAGTCATAGATGCTATTGGATAACGGTCTATGTATCTTGTCGTAATGCCCAATTAAATATCATAGTAGTCATCATGTCATGTATATGCATTGTCATGCGCTCACTATTTGTCAATTGCCCAGCTGTAATTTGTTCACCCAACATGTTAGTTATCTTTTATGGAGAGACACCACTAGTGAACTGTGGACCCCGGTCCATTCTTTTACACTGATTAAACCACCACAAATTGCAAACTGTTCCTTTTTCATTCTCTGCAATTTAATACTCATTTTCCACACCATACGTTTAATCCTTTGTTTTCAGCAAGCCGGTGAGATTGACAACCTCACTGCTTCGTTGGGGCAAATTAGTTTGATTGTGTTGTGTGCAGATTCCACGTTGGTGATCGTGTTGCACCGTGCGAGCCACCAACAACCTTCTGAAGAGTTGCTGCTCCTACTGGTTCGATAACCTTGGTTTCTTTCTGAGGGAAAACTTGCTGCTGAACTGCATCATACCTTCCTCTTGGGGTCTCCCAACAAGCGTGTGATTCACGCCATCATGGCCCTTGAGCGCTTCCTCGTGTCCATCCTTTGCATGTTGTCCTCCTTTTCCATAAAAAAATGACGTGGTATTTTTCCTCGATTTAATTTCCTGCAAAAATAACCAGAAACGAGACTTTGCTAAAAACAGCGTCAGATTCAGCAGGTTTATTCAAATATGGGAAGATTCCGGAGCAAATTAGAAGCAAAGTGCTTGGAAAAGTAGATGCATTTTAGGTGCATCAGCTCCCCCAAGCTTAGCTCGTTGTTTGTCCTCGAACAACTCAAACATAGTGCAGAAGCGATAAAAAGACTTTGACAAGAACTTTGCATTGCATATGTAACACCGTTAATACCAACAAGTATTCAAGACATAATTTCCATAACAAATAACAAAATGCTAGCAAAGGTATATCTAATCAGTGTTAAAGCATTTATACATGTTGCAAGAGAAATATCATGAAGTGTCAATACTTGGATGAGTTTGCCCAACTGTAGAAATAAACAAAGGTTCTTGCATCGCTTTTAATTGAATCAAGACAAGATTTTTGAGATCTTTTGATTCTTTCTTTATTGACTAATGAACTCATTGTGCTTACAACCTTGCTCTCAGTTTTATCAAACCATTTGGTGTTCCCTATGATGACTCATATGCTTGACCAACTAGAGGTTGAAAATCTCATGCCCCGTGAATACGAGTACCTACACCATGTGCTACTCAACTCTGGTCACTAGGCAAGTTCGAGTTTTTCAGTCATTGCAAGTAATAAAACCGTCATCAAGAGCGTCAACTGGGGTACCTCTTGTCCCAAGACATGGAACAAGCCCATGTCCAAACGACAAGACAAACAGACAATGAACAATCTCAGCACTCTTTTATTTACTATTTGTATAGCTTTTTATTATGATGTGCATCACTGAATGTTCACTATGGTACGCTGTAAATTTCCACCATGAATGATGCATGGCTTAGGTTGGCGGCCCAGGCGTCTCTCTAGCCAATTATTCTTACTCCCCAAACTTACTAAGTTTCCACATTTATTTCGCACATGATAAGCATCCATAAACAAAGATACATGATATCAACTAAATATAATTTAGTGCAATGTTGAAAGCTTTCCATGTGTCAGCACATTTAAGTTAACTCCCAACCACTAAGCTTGTCAAGCATATAACTTCATGTTTATCATTTGAAAAATTATTTTATTCTTTGGTTGGCAAGTTTAGCAAGCACAATGGGATATGTAGACCTTTGTTTAGAGCCACAATTACTCAACTCACATCCAAGTGTTGTCGCTACATATTATCTCACTTGCATCATAATATAACATACTAGAACACGGAGCAGATAAACATTTGCTACCACTTCCCTAGATGTTAAAGACACTATGATGTGCGCACTTGCTGTTATTAAAAAGTCCACATAAGCAGGGCAAAGGTGTCATACCTTTCATCCACTTCACGCACATCAACTCATCATTGTTGTTCTCCTCTTCCAAATTTGAACTGCGCAATAAGAACTCAAATCTGCCATAAAATGCTACTGCATACAGTACTGTTTTTACCCTACCTAGACACTTCAGAAAAATCTCATAATATACAGGTGTGTAGGTTATGAAAAGTTGCAGTAGTGGTTAAATTTTTAGCTCATTCGGAGTTACAGAGAAAATATGAAAAATAGAACAGTGAGCAGATTTCAGCAATTCCTGCACCTCCGTTTTCACTTTGGATTCAATAAAACGAAAATGTTTTTGTTCTTTTTAGTTTTAAGATGCATAAAGTAAATGTCCTGAAGTAACTAAACAAAAGAAACAAATGAAATCTTTTTGTGTTTTTGTGATTTTTAGAACAAGAAACTAAAACATAACAAAATAACAGTGATATAACACAATGAATGGAAAGGGAAGGAGGTACTCCCCCAAGCTTGCGATCAAGCTAGTATCCCGGGTAGTAGTTGTATCCACTTCCACCACCAAGGAAGTAACCATATGGGTAGCCTTACATTCCTGAGCCTTGGGGCTCCTCTCGAGATTGGTAGCCTTGCATCCCTAGATCTTGTGGCTCCTCTTGAGGCGGCATCTCTTCCATAGTCCATTTTCCGGTACTCCTGTCAAAAGGTCAGCACGGGGGAGCCTAATGGGCACTCTTTGTCCATTAGTACTCAAATAGTTATACCAATAATGATCCCCATGCATCACACTTATATCCATACGGGTAGTCAAAGCAAAATCGAGTAAATTGGACTCCATCACAGGAGTACCCATGTTATCACCATACCCTCTTTCATCTTTAATGTATTCATACACTAGAGTAGCAATAGCACCAGCATAAATAGGGGTTTGATCAGTAATATTTCTACTCACAGCCGTATGCTAGGATCTAGCAAGAATGACTCCCAAGTTATACCCACATGTGGTGTTTTCTTTTGCACATTTAAGTAAATAAACCATTGGTCCCGTGCAAGCAGAATTGTTGTCTCTAGCAAGAAATCCGCTTGCAAGGAACAACGCAAAGTATCTCAAACTTGGGTGCTGTATATGAGTAAATTTACCCCTATTCAATCTATCATGAGAGTTAACAGAAATAGAGTGCCAAACTGCAACAAGCTCCTGGTTGGAGTCAGCACGGGTTTCCTCCCAACTACCCCTGTTTTCCACACCAATAGCTTTGCAAAACTCCTCCAAGGACATAACAAGGCGCTCCCCCCTCATAGTAAATTTACAAACAAAGGTAGGAGGGGTGCCTTACTCTTCTTACCGTGCTTGTAGATCTCAGGGCCCTCAAACCAGAATGTGGAGAGGAATTCTCGCGAGAGTTCCTCGTATGTACCTCGTGGATTTTGGGCAAACTCAAGCAAACCAGTTGCATTGGCGAAGTTGTCGAAGTCTTCTTTCATCCCCCACTGCTCAAGAACATGGGGGTCTTGCCATCTAGTTGTATGTATCTTCAGCTTCTCCCCCACAAAAACTGCATCATCCTCCCAAAGATGGTTGTCATCATAATTAAGGGAGACTTTAGATGTTCTTCTCCTTGGTCTTGAGCTCATCCAAGCAATGCTTTACCTTTGTTCATCATGGTACCTGATGACGTGAAACACACGTTCGTTGGGAGACCCCAAGAGGAAGGTATGATGTAGTCAGCAGCAAGTTTTCCCTCAGAAAGAAACCAAGGTTATCGAACCAGTAGGAGCAGCAACTCTTCAGAAGGTTGTCAACGGCGCCAGAAAAATAGCTGTCGAGGGAGTCTGGACTGTTGACGTGGAATCTGCACACAACACAATCAAACTACTTTGCCCCAACGAAACAGTGAGGTTGTCAATCTCACTGGCTTGCTGAAAACAAAGGATTAAACGTATGGTGTGGAAAATGAGTATTAAATTGCAGAGAATGAAAAAGGAACAGTTTGCAGTTTGTGGTTGTTTAATCAGTGTAAAAGAATGGACCGGGGTCCACAGTTCACTAGTGGTGTCTCTCCATAAAAGATAACTAACATGTTGGGTGAACAAATTACAGCTGGGCAATTGACGAATAGTGAGCGCATGACAATGCATATACATGACATGTTGACTACTATGATATTTAATTGGGCATTACGACATAATACATAGACCGTTATCCAACAGCATCTATGACTAATAATCCACCGCCGGGTTGTCATCCGAGTCCCCCGTTGGTATTAAGTTGCAAGCAACGGATAATTGCATTAAGTAAAGTGCGTAATGTAAACAAACACATATGCCGTGGACATAGCATCGTTAGGTTATCCCTAGTGGCAACAGCACATCCACAACCTTAGAACTTTCTGTCACTGTCCCAGGTTAAACGGAGACATGAACCCACTATCTAGCATAAATACTCTCTCTTGGAGTTACAAGCATCTACTTGGCCAAAGCATCTACGAGTAACGGAAAGCATGCAAGATCTTAAATAACATATAAGATAGATTGATAATCAACTTGACATAATATTCAATATTCATCGGATCCCAGCAAACACAACATGTAGCATTACAATAATATGATCTTGATCATGTAGGGCAGCTCACAAGATCTAAACATGATGGCACAAAGTGGAGAGACAACCATCTAGCTACTGCTATGGACCCGTAGTCCAAGGATGAACTACTCACGCATCACTCCGGAGGCAGGCATGGCGATGTAGAAGCCTCCGGTGACGATTCCCCTCTCCGGCAGGGTGCCGGGAAGAGGTTCTGAACCCTCCCGAGCTAGGGTTGACGACGGCGGCGTCTCTGGATCTTTTCGTGGATATTTGCTCAGGTACTTAGGGTTTTCGCGTCGGGGGGAATAAGTAGGCGAAAGGGCGGCGGCTGCGGACCCCCGAGGGGCCCACACCACCCCAGGGCGCAGAAGGGGGGCCCGCGCCCTGGTGCGTGTGGCCTCCTGGTGGCCCTCCTCTGCTGCTCCTTCGCTCCGTCAGGCGTGTTCTGGAAAAATAGGCACCCCCGTGTAGTTTCGTCCAATTCCGAGAATATTTCCAGACTAGCTTTTCTGGAATACAAAAACAGCAGAAAACAGGAACTGGCACTTCGGCATCTTGTTAATAGGTTAGTCCCAAAAAATGTATAAAAGTGATATAAAGTAGATGCAAAACATGTAGCAATTGGTATAAAACAAGCATGGAACATCAAAAATTATAGATACGTTTGAGACGTATCAGCATCCCCAAGCTTAGTTCCTACTCGTCCTCGAGTAGGTAAACGATAAAAACAAAATAATTTTTGAGGTGACATGCTACTATCATAATCTTGATCATATAATATTGCAAGGCACATGTAAATGAATGAAGTGATCCAAGTCAATGGTCTATAATTTGCTACCAAATAGATAATGAGTAAACAATGAATCACACAAGCTAAACGTTTTCATGAATAGTACTTTCGAGACAAGCATCAAACAGTTTTGCATAAGTGTTAACTCATAAAGCAATAGTTTCTAATAAAAGGTATTTAATCAACACAAAGGAAGAATTTAGTTTCAGCATTTGCTTCAACTTTCAACATATTTATCTCATGGATATTGTCAACACAAAGTAGTATAACAAGTCCAATACATTGCATATAACGCATGTTGTAACAAAGTTGACACTAGTGTTTGCTTGTGGAAGACAGAAAGAATAGGAAAACTGACTCAACATAAAAGTAAAAGAAAGGCCCTTCGCAGAGGGAAGCAGGGATTAAATCATGTGCTAGAGCTTTTAGGTTTTTGAAAGCATATAGAGATTGCATAAAATATTTGATACTCCTCCCAACCTTGCTAACACAAGCCATGGCTAACCGAATCCTCGGGTGCCTTCCATCAATCACATACCATGGAGGAGTATCTATTTTTGAGAGGTGTTTGTTAATTGTCAACGAATGGTAGCGGGTGAGAACAGTATTCTACCTGTCGAACGGACTTTTAAGAGCGGCTCCCATGAAGGACGTTATTTCTACCAGCAAGGCAGATCATCCCTCTTTCTCTTTGGTTTACACACATTCAGGTATTTCACTGTTTGTCATTGCTTACTGATGAATCAGGGCAAAAGTGTGAAGAGAATTAATTGGTTAAAGTTGTAATTAATTGGGACTGGGCACCCCGTTGCCAGCTCTTTTTGCAAGTTATTGGATAAGCGGATGTATATGCCACTAGTCCAGGTGTAAAAGTCCACTCGACAAATAGAATAAAGAATAACCACACTAATTCCTCATGAGCTAGTAAACATTGACACAAAAAGGGAATAATAACATTTTGAATAATTTAAAGGTAGCACATGAAAAATTTACTTGGAGTGGCAAGGAAATACCACATATAGGTAGTTATGGTGGACACAAATGGCATGGATTTTGGCTCAAGGATTTGGATGCACGAGAAGCATTCCCTCTCAGTACAGAGTTTAGGCTAGCAAGGTTATGTAAGCAAACAAGAATATCAACCCGTACACCAAGTTTTATATGACAAACATATTGCAAACGTTATAAGACTTCATACCGTCTTCCTTGTTAACCAAACCCTGTTATTAGAAAATATCTAGACCTTAGAGGTACCACCGATGCAAACCAAATTTTCAACAAGCTTTACGGTAGTTCTTCACTAATAGGCTTAACTCATGTGATGCACAATTTAATCATGATCTACTTGTTAACTCAAAACAATTGACAAGCATCAAGTTATCCATTTTAGTGATCTACAAGATTAAGCAAGTTTTTCCTTATACCAATTACCACATGCAACATTTTCTGAACCAACCAAACACCAATCAATTTATTTCATCAACTCTCCAAACAAATATAAGTGAAGCAAGAGAGTACTTTCTACAAAAGAAAGCTAATAGCTCTGACAAGAGATACATGAAAACAAGAGCTAAAAGCTGAACAGCGCTAGATATGAATACTCAACAAATATAAGTGAAGAATAGGAGTATTCTCATGAAAAAGCGGAGCGTGTCTCTCTCCCAATCAAGAATGCTAGGGTCCAGTCAAGCTTTATTGAAAATAAAAATGCAATACTGAAAATAAAAGCACACAGACGCTCCAAGAAAAGCACATATGATGTGAAAGAATTAAAATATAGTTTCACTAGAGATGACCTGATAATTTTGACGATGAAGAAGGGGATGCCTTGGGCATCCCCAAGCTTAGACGCTTGAGTCTTCTTGAAATATGCTGGGGAGATCCATGGGAGCCTCCCCAAGCTTAAGCTCTTCACTCTTCTTGATCCTATTATATCATCCTTCTCTCTTGACCCTTGAAAACTTCCGTCACACCAAACTCAAAGTAGATCTCATTAGAGGGTTAGTGCATAATCAAAAATTCACATGTTCTATAAAGACGCAATATGATTTGTTACTTTAAACATTAGCTACAGCCACTGATGTTATGTGAAGCTCTTCCACCCAAAAAAGAATTTCACTCAACACTAGTAAAAGAGAGAATGCAAAATAAAAAGGCATAATCTGTCTAAAACAGAACAGTCCGCAAAGACGAATTTTTTCGAGGCACTTACGACGCTCAGATCGAAAACTCTGAACTAATGAAAGTTTCAGACATTCATAAAGATTACGCACAAAAATTTTCAGATTTAATTAACAATCTGGTGATTTTAGGAATTTCGTACAGTGAACAGCAAAAATCTGTTTCTGCGCAGCAATCAAAATTAAGCATCATCTTATCATTAGAGGCTACTCTTGGCACAACAATGCGAGAAAATAAAGATACAAAGGAGTTGCTACAGAAGTAAACAAACCTTGACTAATAAAAGAAAATAAAAATAATGGGTTGCCTCCCAAAAGCGCTTTCTTTAATGCCTTTTAGCTAGGCATAGTGATTTTTATGATGCTCACATAAAGATGAGAGTTGAAACGTAAAAGAGAGCATCAAGAGCATATATAAAACATGTTTAAATCTAACACTCTTCCTATGCATAGGAGCCTTGTAAGAAAACAAGTAAATGAAGCACAAAGTGACTAGCATAGGAAGACAAAACAAGTGCAACTTAAAATTTTCAACATAAAGAGAGGAGACTTAATATTATTGATATATGAAACCGTGTCTCCCTCTCACATAATGACCAGTAGGTTTTAAAGAAACCATCATATAAAAGCAACACAAGAGAAAGCTCAAAACTTTCATCAAAGAGAGGAAATTTAATAACATGAAGATTTCTATAACCATATTTTCCTCTCTCAAAATAATTTTCAGTAGCATCATGAATAGACTCAACAATATAGATATCACATAAAACATTCTTATCATGATCTATAAACACATTTTTTATTAAGCTCAAAAAGTGGGGTATAAACCACTTTTGACAATAATAGTAAATTAATATCATTAGGCAATATAGGACCATCATCAAGAGCATTATCATAAATAACATTAGGGAGCACATTTTTCCTTTCTGCAATTTCCTTTACTGAGTCAAGGAGGTTGTTTTTCAAATTTATCAAAAGAGATATTTCAATAGAATCATGACATTCAAAATATAGCATTCTTCCTCCTCCAAGCTGGGGACTAAAAATAACATTTTTATCAAAACCAGCTTCCCCAAGCTTAGAGCTTTCCATGGCATTAGCAATAATGGTGTTCAAAGAATGTATGCTAATAACATTGCTACTATCATGATTGTTATGCAAATAAAGTTCCATAGGCTTTTTAATTTTCTCTTCAAACACTCATGTCCCAACTCAAGATAAATTTCATAAAGCTCTCTCATGTTGTTTTCAGCCATAGGACTAGTTTCAAGGAAAGTAACCATTGATAGCAAGTAAAGAGCTAGACATAATAACTCACAAGAAACAAAACTGAAAATAAACTAAATGCAAGTAACTAATTTTTTTGTGTTTTTGATAATTGAAAGCAAACAAGATAAAATAAAATAAACTAAGCAAGACAAAAACAAAGTAAAGAGATTGGAAGCGTGAAACTCCCCTTGCAGAAGACTGCTGTCTCCCCGGCAACGGCGCCAGAAAAATAGCTTGATGACGTGAAACACACGTTCGTTGGGAGACCCCAAGAGGAAGGTATGATGTAGTCAGCAGCAAGTTTTCCCTCAGAAAGAAACCAAGGTTATCGAACCAGTAGGAGCAGCAACTCTTCAGAAGGTTGTGGGCCGCAAGCACACGTGGAATCTGCACACAACACAATCAAACTACTTTGCCCCAACGAAACAGTGAGGTTGTCAATCTCACTGGCTTGCTGAAAACAAAGGATTAAACGTATGGTGTGGAAAATGAGTATTAAATTGCAGAGAATGAAAAAGGAACAGTTTGCAGTTTGTGGTTGTTTAATCAGTGTAAAAGAATGGACCGGGGTCCACAGTTCACTAGTGGTGTCTCTCCATAAAAGATAACTAACATGTTGGGTGAACAAATTACAGCTGGGCAATTGACGAATAGTGAGCGCATGACAATGCATATACATGACATGTTGACTACTATGATATTTAATTGGGCATTACGACATAATACATAGACCGTTATCCAACAGCATCTATGACTAATAATCCACCGCCGGGTTGTCATCCGAGTCCCCCGTTGGTATTAAGTTGCAAGCAACGGATAATTGCATTAAGTAAAGTGCGTAATGTAAACAAACACATATGCCCGTGGACATAGCATCGTTAGGTTATCCCTAGTGGCAACAGCACATCCACAACCTTAGAACTTTCTGTCACTGTCCCAGGTTAAACGGAGACATGAACCCACTATCTAGCATAAATACTCTCTCTTGGAGTTACAAGCATCTACTTGGCCAAAGCATCTACGAGTAACGGAAAGCATGCAAGATCTTAAATAACATATAAGATAGATTGATAATCAACTTGACATAATATTCAATATTCATCGGATCCCAGCAAACACAACATGTAGCATTACAATAATATGATCTTGATCATGTAGGGCAGCTCACAAGATCTAAACATGATGGCACAAAGTGGAGAGACAACCATCTAGCTACTGCTATGGACCCGTAGTCCAAGGATGAACTACTCACGCATCACTCCGGAGGCAGGCATGGCGATGTAGAAGCCTCCGGTGACGATTCCCCTCTCCGGCAGGGTGCCGGGAAGAGGTTCTGAACCCTCCCGAGCTAGGGTTGACGACGGCGGCGTCTGGATCTTTTCGTGGATTTTGCTCAGGTACTTAGGGTTTTCGCGTCGGGGGGAATAAGTAGGCGAAAGGGC
Organism: Poa pratensis; assembly: GCA_947311845.1. Lineage (NCBI taxonomy): Eukaryota > Viridiplantae > Streptophyta > Magnoliopsida > Poales > Poaceae > Poa > Poa pratensis. The sequence goes on from CAMZMU010000043.1 coordinate 52,059,793, forward strand.
GGCGGCTGCGGACCCCGAGGGGCCCACACCACCCCAGGGCGGGCAGAAGGGGGCCCGCGCCCTGGTGCGTGTGGCCTCCTGGTGGCCCTCCTCTGCTGCTCCTTCGCTCCGTCAGGCTTGTTCTGGAAAAATAGGCACCCCGTGTAGTTTCGTCCAATTCCGAGAATATTTCCAGACTAGCTTTTCTGGAATACAAAAATAGCAGAAAACAGGAACTGGCACTTCGGCATCTTGTTAATAGGTTAGTCCCAAAAAATGTATAAAAGTGATATAAGTAGATGCAAAACATGTAGCAATTGGTATAAAACAAGCATGGAACATCAAAAATTATAGATACGTTTGAGACGTATCAGTACCTTGCTGCCCATAAACAATATTCAACAAAAATTAAGATGTAGCACTCTAAAACAACATTGAGCCATCCATAACTAGTCTCCACATCAATATCATGCATCCATATCAACTAGAAAACTTAAATCCATGGATTTCTCAAGCATATTAGGTGACACCTAGTGCAGCAAAATACTTCATACATGAGGCACAAGAACAAAAATAATTGGATGGGTGGAGGAGTCACATACCAAGGAGCAATCCCACCAAACAGATTTGAAAAATCTGCCCTAAACTTGGAGATCCAAGGATAGCAGGAAGAACGAGCTCGGGAAAATTTGGGAAAAATACCTGGAAGTGGTTTTCTGTCGAGGGGAAGGAGATGGGCACAGGACACTCACCTAACACCACCTGGGGCAAAATTGGTGGGTCCCACGCGGCCAAGGAATCTGGCCGCGTGGGACACCCATTTTGGTCCCTGGTGGCCTCCTGGTGTCCCACTTCTGGCAGATGGTCCCTCTGGTTAAATAACTTACCTCCAAATTTTTCTGGAATTTTCAGAGACAATTTTCTAAAGAGAATTTTTCAAACTTCATATTCTGGAATTTCTGAACTCTGAAATAATTATGATTATGCATATACTCTAAAATTCTAAGATAAATAAAATTAAAATGCAATACAAATTTTTATGGGAATCAAGTTTTCATCATTTCCACATTAGTAATGAGGTTGATCAAGTCTCATTAATAATATGCAAAAGATATAATACATGATTCTTATTTTATAGATATAAAGAAGAGTTTCAAGATACCTCATATTTGATTGGAATAGTTCCAATCATCAAGGTAGCATACTTTGGTGCAGGAGGTGGTAGTGCAATTTCAAAGCTTCCAATCATAATAGTATTTCTTTGAATAGAATTCACACTCTTGTTTACCTGTAACAGGATTCTTCTTGGGAAAATAGATAGTATGCTCATTTCCTTTTACATTAAATGTCACTTTGCTCTCAGTGCAATTTATCACAGCTCCTGCAGTGTTTAAAAAGGGTCTTCCAAGAATAATAGATAGATTATCATCCTCAGGCATTTCTAATATAACAAAGTCTGTAGGAATTAACACATTAGCAATAGAGATAGGAACATCCTCACATATACCTATAGGCACAGCAGTTGATTTATCAGCCATTTGCAATGAAACTTCAGTTGGAACCAATTTGTTTAGGTTAAGTTTCTTATATAAAGAAAAAGGCATAACACTAACACCAGCTCCTAAATCACATAGTGCATATTTCACATAAGTTTCTTTAATACGACAAGGAATAGTCGGAATACCAGGATCTCCACGCTTTTCAGGCAATTTTCCTTCAAATGAATAATCAGCAAGCATAGCAGTAATTGCATCATTAGGTATCTTCCTTTTATTAGTGACAATATCTTTCATATATTTTGAGTATGGAGGAATTTTAATAGCATCAACAAGAGGAATTTGCAAACATAAATTTTTAATCAACTCAAGAAATTTCTCAAACCTAGCATCATCCAAAGATTTCATTACCTCTTGGGGATATGGTATGGGTCTTTGTACCCATGGATCCCTCTCTTTACCTTTTTGTGGATTTGGATGATTCTTCTTTTTTTCTTCTCAGTAGATGGTTGAGGGTCTTCCTTTTCAGGAGGTTCAGGTTCTGCAATATTTTCAACTTCATGTTGATCTTCTTCAGGTGGAGATGATTCCTCTTCTTCAACATTATCATCTTCGGTCTCAGCATCAGAAATAGAAATATCATTGTCTTGTTCTTGAGAATCATCAATGCCTTTGTTTCCATTGGGAGATTTTCCTGCAGAAGATTTCCTTTTGAGAGCCTCTTGCTCTTTTCTCTTGGGATGGTTTTCAGGATAGTCAGGGTCCTGAGTACTTGCACCACCTCTAGTACTAACCCCACAAACCTGTTTCTTCTCAATAAGATTTTCATACAATTGATTTTGAAGAGAAACCATTTGTTCAATTTGATTATTCATCATTTCACAGTGTTTAACAATTCTTCTAACTTCTCCCACACTAGCATTTATATTTTCACGAAGGAATTTAATTTTATGAGAGTTTTCCATCATATTCATTCTAATATCATGCTCTTCAGGTTTATTATGATAAGCAAAATCATTAACATATGATACATCAATAGGAGGTGTTACCTTTTCATTACCTTCCAAAGAGCTTATAGCATTGACTGGGATTGGAAAACATGGTCGATCAATAGGAAGTTTAACACCCATTTCAGATAATTCCTTAAGATGAGAGGTTTTAATTCCCTTCTCTTTCATATCCTTGGAGGCTCCCTTCATTGCCTCTTTGTTTAATTCAAGAATACCTCCTTTCTTCTCTGGAAATATCTCTCTGTCATCTATTATTTCAATATTCCAATCTTCATATTTCTAGAGATAGTTTCCAATAACTCAATTGCTTCATCAACGGTCCTTTCCCTGAAAACACTACCTGCAATACTATCAAGATAGCCTCTTGTATTTTCAGTTAGTCCATTGTAAAATATATCAAGTATTTCATTATTCTTGAAGCCATGGGTAGGACATTTCCTAACCATCTTACTGTACCTCCCCCAAGCTTGGGGTAAATCCTCCTTCTCTGTTTGTGAAAAGTTGCTAATCTCAATAGTTAAACCATGAATCTTATCAGCAGGGAAATATTTATTAAAAATACCTGCAAGCATTCCTCCTTGCTAGTAATACATCCAGGTTCTAAACGATTATACCAAGTTTTAGCATTTCCTCCCAAAGTAAAAGGAAACAACTTTAAGAAATAATAGCGTTGGTGGATTTCATCTTTACCAAATAACACAGATAAATCATGCAAATCAGCAATGTGTTCAAAAGGGAACTCATTGTCTCTCCCATAAAACTTATACTTCTCAGCTTTTTCAATTATTTCAGGATCAACACTAAACTCATAATCTTTGTCTTTAATTTTAATAGCTGGAGCATTCATTTTCTCAGTAACAGGGAAATAATCATCAAGAGGAGAATTTTTATAGATATCAAGTTTATCCAATTTATCAAAATTCGAATCCATAAAAGCCATAGTAAATGCATCCTCTTCCTCAGAAGAAGTTTCATGTTCATCATCACAATATTCATTATCTTCTAATTCAGACTCAACATTTTCAATAATAGCAGATTCAGGTGTTTCAGTTATCTCAGATGTTTCAGGTGTCACTTCTTTGTCTACGCTACCACATATTAAATTATTTTCAATACTAGTAGACATCTTAGACAATGGTGAACTAGATAAAGCTTTTTCTTTTTCTTAGCAACAATAGCAGAAGCAACATTAGGTGAAAAGTTTGGCCTACTTGGCAAATCAGTACCTCTACGAGTAGTTGAAGGCCTTACTTCCTTCGGAGTATTCTTTTCCTTTCCCATAGTTGGGAACAAGCAAGTGCAGCAAATAAATGATAACAAGTTGTCTTACCAATAAAGCTAGGTTCCCCGGCAACGGCGCCAGAAAATGTCTTGATGCCCACAAGTATAGGGGATCGCTGAAATCTTCGTTGGGAAGTATTACCCAAATTTATAGTTCGACACGATGGGAACACAAGAATACCAATAAGACTTTGGCAATTGAGGCGTCACTCTCAACCACACCTGTATATCAATAAACTTGCAGCAGTGATAGTGATGGCAGTAGTATGATTCAAGTAGCAAATAGAACAGCAGTAGTGAACAAGGGTTTCCCAGTTTTCACCGGAAAAGTGAAAGTGTAACTCAGAGATTTAAAACGTAGGCATGAGGTGATAGCGGGGTGTTGCATGAATAAGATTGATCATATAATAAGATATAATAGCAATGGGACTTATCTCTAACTCCGATATATGTAGGTATGTGTTCCATAATTAGTTGTGCGTACTAACCAAGAGAATTTGCACAACATCTATTGTCCTACCTGCCCATTTCACCGGGGCCAACTTGGAACTACAGGTAATTAAGGTCTACCCTTTCGAATAGCCCGGAACAACGCATTAACACTTCATGAACACATAGAATCCTCAAACTAAAACATCTCCCCCTTGTTTTCCCTATACTATCACTTTTAGGGTTCGCAGGTTCAACATAATAGCAGGTGATACACTTTGCAGATAAATACCAAACTCAATTATATGATGAAGCAAAATAAGTTCAGTACTGAAATCATGCCACTCGGGCCCTAGTAACAAGCATTAAGTATAGCATAAGTGCATCAACACAATACAAAAATATCCTCAAGATAAACCCCTAAGATCTCGAACAACGGGTATCATTACATGATCAATCTCATCCAATCCCCATCCACCTCACATGCCTACAGCGGACTACTCACACATGGTGATGGAGAGGGAGCTCATGGTCGATGGAGATGAAGGCGGTGAAGATGGCGGTGAAGACGGTCTCCGGATCCCTCCACCGGAGGAGAAATCCTGGATCAATCTGTCTCCGAAAACGAAGATCGTGGTGGTGGCGGCGGTGTGTTTCGCGAAAGCTCCTCTCCTCTTAGGGCACCCACTTTTTCGTATATATGAGGGGGTACGTCGAAGACCGAAGGCGAGGCGGTGCCCGAGGCCCAATTGGGTGGGCCCACACGGCCAGGTACAGGGGCCGCGTGGGGCCCCCTCTTTTGGCCCTCAGCGCTTCCTCGTGTCCATCCTTTGCACGTTGTCCTCCTTTTCCATAAAAAATGACGTGGTATTTTTCCTCGATTTAATTTCCTGCAAAAATAACCAGAAACGAGACTTTGCTAAAAACAGCGTCAGATTCAGCAGGTTTATTCAAATATGGGAAGATTTTGGAGCAAATTATGAAGCAAAGTGCTTGGAAAAGTAGATGCATTTTAGGTGCATCAGGAGGCGACGGAAGGAGCCCCACGGTGGCGCAGCGGCTGCAGTCGGTCGGGGGAGGCGACGGCGGCCGGCGTCCGGGACCGGAGAGGAGGAGGAGGCGACGGCGGGAGGCGAGGTGGAGGTGCGGGTCGAGTTCTCCCGTGCGCGTGTGTGCGTTGCGTTGCGTGTGTGGTGGAGGAAGTGGATAAAGAGATATTTAAATTTATTTTTTATTTTTTTGAGATTTTTATTTTTATTGAGATTTTACTTTTTATTTTTGAGATATTTTTTATTAGTATGACAGGTGGGCCCATGGCCACGTGTGCTGCCACCTCATCAAACAGTCCACGTGTACTGCCACCTCAGCCCTGACCGGTGGGTCCCACCTGTCAGCTCTGCAAAGGTATGTATGGACAAAATATGGCCCATGTCCATACACACTTGATATCCAGCAACCCATGGATATCATGGAGCATATAAAAATCATCATTCATCACCAATTACTTGTAAAATTATCGATCAACAAAAACAAAAACAAAAAAGATAGGCTATGTGAGGAAGCTAGGTCACGTGTGAGTATTGTGTTGATATACTCAGATTATGATTTGGGCTGTGCCTTTGGGCTTGGGAACTAGATACCAGTCGAGTATTTATGGATATCCATGGCGGAAAATCTCCACCCATATCGAAACCATGAATTTTCGAGTACTATACCATAAAATCTATGTGCGGGACAAACTCTATAATACTCATGTCCACTGAGCCGGATATCTATGAGTATCTAAATCCATGAGTAAAAATATCATCTTCACGGGAAGGTTAATTGTACCAACATAATTCTACAAAGTGCTTTGATGGTTAGGCTTCATACTGCTCACACGAGAACCGCCATATGTGTTTAAAGATATAATAAAATTTAAAACATAACCATTTATGTCATATCGTAGAAGAATCAAGAACTGGATAATTCTTACTAAGCTTACTTATATCTGATTAGTTAGCGAGAAAAAATGTGCATTGAATTTTTAGTTATATCACGGCTTGCATACAGATTTACATCACCTCTTATTCAATCTACAAATAACTTCTCGTGTGATTTCCAATCTTCCAAAAAATCTCCAATATTTTTTCTGTTCCATGGAGGGCCTAATTTCATCATTACTCTGCTATTACATTTTCTCTTCTCCTTTTCTTGTCATTTCGTAAAAAACTGGCTCTTCAGGAAAATGGAAAATATGTGGGAAATCAAAGCCAAATCCAGAAGCGAAGGAAAATAGGAGTAGCAACAGTAGCAGCGTTCATGGTCATCGCTGCCGCCGCCCCGGTGGCCGGCGCCGTGCCGCCGCCTTCCCCGAAAACGAAGACCGGAACCCTGGGTACAGCGCCACCACTCACGGCCACAAGAAGGCACCTCCTACTGGCCTTCGCCGCACCCGCCCTCCCCACGGCGGCCGCCTCCGCCGCCGCCGCCGCTCGTTTCACCGAGATCCCCAGCTCCGGCGGCGTGAAGGCCCTGGAGCTTCGGGAGGGTTCCGGTGAGGTCCCGGCCGACGGAGACCAGGTGAAGGCGCTGTATTTCTTGCACAATTTGGGCTTATTACCAGCATCATTTCTCCCTATTAACCGAGTTTACACCGTGAAAACTAGAAATTGGTCTAGTCTACTACTCCGTTGTCCATGCTAAGTTATCATGATACAGAACAAGAACTAGACTGTAGTTTTCTTCTTATTATCAAGTAAGATATACAAATTAGTGCTGGCATTGCTTACATAGAAAGTATGTAACGCTGTAATTTTTGTAGCTTGAATGATATTCTTATACTTGAATGATGTTAATTTCTGGATGCAAAAAAATGTTCTTATGGTTCCTGCTTTTAAAATAAATCTTCTTATGGCTCCCTGCCTGTTTGAAGATTGCAATTCACTACTATGGGAGACTGGCTGCAAAGCAAGGATGGCGCTTCGACTCAACCTATGATCACAAGGACGCTACTTGTGATCCAATACCTTTTGTCTTCACCGTCAGGTCCGGAAAGGTGATATGAGAGTTTCATTGGGATTCTTTGCAGAAATTAGTGAGTGCATCTTAGGGAGCTGATACAACACTACATCATGTTATTTGAGTTTGTTCGGTGGAAGTTTGAGGCTACACCATATCAGATATTTTTCTGCTTTTGTAGCTAATGAGCTATGCTATTTCCTTTGCCTTTTTGTGAGGAAGCTAGTCACATTTACTGCTATTTTTTATAAACTATTGTACTTGCTTAGAAGCATTCCTAAGTAATGATTACAGACAGAGAGTTCCAGTGGCTAAATATCAAGGAGGGGTAAGTATGTTGAGCAAGGGTAGTGAGGGTAGCCCCTGTCTGATTTATTGCACCTACTCTTGTTATTTCGTGGAGTATAATCTTTTAAGGGTAGTGAGGGTAGCACCATCACGCACTACGCTCAAGTCAATACAAGTCACAGTGCAGTGTTTGAAAGGATGGTATTTCTTGGTAAAGTTTTGGTATCTAATTCTATTCAAATTCTAACCAAATAGCAAAACTGTAACCAGAAATGTACCTCTTTGAAAGAGGCGCTATCTGATAATTAGCTTCAGAGCCATTGAATACACCCTAAAACAAGTTTCTATTGTTATGGCTCTAGATATTTCCTGGGGATTATTGAGATCACTATTAGTCTTGATGGACTTCTCTCGTTCATTTGATATTGCAATCAGCACATTTCTTGGGTGTAATATTTATCAGGTTCATAAAATCATAATATGCCATAACTTAATACGTGAGCCTGCAGGTTATACCTGGTATTGAAGCAGCAGTGAAGTCAATGAGAGTCGGTGGTCTTCGCCGTGTGATAATTCCGCCATCACAGGGATACCAAAACACATCACAAGAACCAATTCCTCCTAATGTAACTTTCGTTCCATCTGAATTCCAAAGTTTCACATTCATTGTCTTATTATTTTCATGCTCATTTGGAGTTTCTCCAATCTTGCAATTCCTACTTTCTAACTTGCTTGTTTCTGTTGCATGTCATGCATTCAGATATGCGTTCTCCTAGAAGGCTATCATTGATTTATTATCCTCATGCATATCAGTGTACTTAATTAAGAAAATGCCCACTTGAATCTCTGAATTATGTATAATTGACAGGGCATCTTGGAGGTACTAAATTTTCGGTGTTGTTTCATGTGCAGTTCTTTGATCGGCAGAGATTATTCACTACTATATTCAACCCGACACGCCTCGCAAACGGCGAGGGTTCCACTCTTGGTACTGTCATATTCGACATTGAGCTAATCAGCATAAGGCATCATACATAACCTCTGTTCTTTCCAAGGCTCCAGGCAGATCACCGCCGTAATTGAAATCTTTTCCCAATGTACACACTTCGGTCTCGAAGAAACTCTGAGCTAGGGCCTGATCTCGATATTGTTCATCCTTCTGTAAATGTAGTATATGAAGAATGTATCGTAAACTTCTCCAGTAAAGCAATCTTGGCTGTACAGATACAGATCGTAGGTACAGAAAGAAAAAAAGGGGTGATAAGTAAGTCAAGTGAGTACACTTCCATTTCATTATATTTTGTCTAGTCATATACCTCAGTACATGTGGATATGACCACTGTACATGTGGGTATTTTCTATTCCTCTATTCTTAGCCTACACAAGTTTTTTTGGTCAACTGACTGGTGGTAGTTGCTTGAGAAGAGCACAGTATTAGATCACAGAGCTTCTTTAGCAGAACACATGGTGTCTGATGATACAGTCGTAGCCATAGATAATTAGCAGCGTCCTTTCTCCGAAGATGCGAGAATCATGATTAAGATTCTGCTTAGTGTACACCATGTGAAGTTGAGCACCTCTGTCCCCGACTCCCCGTGGTTTATGACTCGCCAGTCCCTATTTTTTTCTGAAAAGGGTCGATGGTCAATTGCTTTGTGCCATAGTTTTAGCCATGTTCGTTTATATTTTTACTTTGTCGTGCTTACAATTCACTCCATTCCAAAATAATGGATGTTCTTGTTCTATCCGAAGTCAAACTTCTCTAAGTTGACCAAAGTTATAGGAAAATGTGTTAATATTCACAATGTCAGATTTATATATTACACAAATATAAAACTAGGTCAAATTTGAATTAGTTTGACTTAGGAAAAAAATTAGAACATTGATTATTTCAAAACGGAGGGAGTAGAAAACTTGCTGCAAACTTGCAACATGATATTGTCCTGTCCATCACATGGAGGGATCACGTATGATGCATGCATACATAATACATACATAAATACAAATATGTACACGACCGTGTGGATGGAAGGATTGCAAAGTGCCAAAACTGTGGACCACGCCACTTCATCTACTGTTTGTTTATGTGTTTTGAATTTTTTTTACAAGTTTTGTGTATCCCACTAACAAAAACAATTCGAAAGCACTTTCATATGATTGTGATTTTGTAGCAAGTTAAATATGGAGACTTCGTCAATTTTAAAGTTTTATTACGATTTTGCTAATTCTCAGTTAGTGCGCAGTCAAGTTCTAAACCATTTGATCTACATTTTGATTCATGCACATATGAGTTGCAAATTAGGTTGTATTGAGATTTGTTCAGTTGCAAGTGGAACTACAACTGAGAAATGTCATGCAATGTGAGATTTACTTCATTATTTGTGCTAGCCATGAGTTATAACCAAATGACTGAGAACTAAGTTAATTCTCATTCAACGAGAATTAGCCACACCCGTTTTATTACGTCTACAGTCTTCCGCCGACAATGTGTAGGTGAGTACAGTTTGTGATGTAAGTTTACAAACTTTTCTTTTATGATTGTGATTTTCTAGCAAGTCAAATGTGAAGACTTCATCAATTTTAAAGTTTTATTATGGTTTTGCTAAGTTAGTGTTCAGTCGCATCCTACGTCATCTTATCTGCATCGTAATTCGTGCACCTATGAGTTGTAAATTGGATTGTAACCGAGATTTTTCCAGTTGCAAGTGAAATTAGACAAAATGTCTTGTTACAAAAATTGTTCAAAAACGAACTGAGATAATGTCTTGTAATGTTAGATTTTCTTCATGATTTGTGCTAGGCATGAGTTGTAACATAGGTTGCAACTGAAATTTGATGACATCATCGACTAAGAACAAAGTTAATTCTCATTCGACTGAGAATTAGTCACACCCGTTTTATTACGCTATAGTCTTCAATCGACAATGTGTAAGTGACAGTTTATGACGTAAGTTAGAGCATCTCCACTCGTCGCCCTCAAAGCGTCCCCCAAAGGCCTTTGGGGCGCGCCGAGCGAAAAATGGCTTCACTCGCGCGCCCCAAAGGCCCTTTTCGTCCGAGTGCGTAGCAAATTTCGTCCGGCGCTACCGGCCCAACCCCCTTCGATGGGGGTCGTGTTGGTAGCGCCAGACGAAACGAAACGCGCCGTGGGGCCGCCCTGTCAGCGTCACGCCGCCTCAAATTAATTCATTGCCGTCGGCCCCGCAGTTCTTTTGCCCACATCGCTTCGCCGACATCTGGGTCGCTGCTCTCACCCTCGGCTCCGACCGGCGGCGAAGCTCACCGGACTGAGAAAACCACCCCACGCCCAACACTTCTCCGTTCTCCTCCGCCCCGCCCGCCACTTTGGAGCTCGTCGCAGCGCCTGGTAATCCGTCGGCGACCTCGCGCGCCCACCTTGCACCGAAGGTGTTCGACCAAAGGTAGGCGTCGACTTTTATGTAATTTTCTCCGGCGCCGGTGACAGGACGTTGATTGCGTTCCTATTTTCATTCTTACAGATGGACAACGACGATGAGTTGATAGCGCAGATGATCATGGAAGAGGAGGCAGACATCGACGCCGAAGAGGATGAGCATTTGGCCATTCTTGCTTGTCTTGCCCAGCTCCAAGCCGATGAGGCCGCCTGTGCCCAACCCAAACGAGGAGGATCACATCCAGGGAGGAGGCAGACCAAGCAAAGGATGAGGGCGGAGGGCCATTGCATGCTATATGCCGACTACTTTGCCGACGATCCAAGGTTTGATGCAAAGGATTTTCGCCGCCGCTTTCGGATGAGTAGAGAGCTGTTCATGAGACTTGGATTTGGCACGCTTTCTTTGGGATGGCAGGATCTCACAATGATATCAAGGTGCTGCAGTGCTCTCCGGTGTTTGCCAAGCTTGTTGAAGGTCATGCTCCACCTGTCAACTATGAGATCAATGACCACCAGTACACCAAAGGCTACTACCTAGCGGATGACATCTATCCCAAGTGGTCTACATTTGTGAACACAATCTCGGCACCAAGTGGCAACAAGAAATCTTGGTTTGCCTCACAACAAGAGAGCAAAAGAAAGGATGTCGAGCGTGCATTTGGTATTCTCCAGCAGAGGTTTGCTATTGTCCGGTACCCTGCTCTCACTTGGTCGACCGAGCAGATGTCGGAGGTCATGAATGCATGTGTGATCATGCACAACATGATCATCCTCGATCATCGAGGATGAGCATGAGAATCCAATGCATCGAGGATGAGCATGAGAATCCAATGCATGATCCACTTCTGTTCGACTTCCAGGGTCCTCTGGCCGATGTTGATCATGAAGTGCCAGCAGATTGGACTGACTACATCGCCGCACAGATGGAGATCAGAGATGAAGGTGTTCATCAACAACTTCAAAACGATCTTAGTGGAGCATTTGTGGGTGCGCAAAGGATTAGCCGCAAATTAGTTGTATGAATAATTTTTATTTCATTGTGGAAGTTCATTTGTATAACTATATTTCTGCTACTATTTGTGGACTATATTTGTGAAACTTTATTTTTTGACGTTTAAAATTGATTTGAGTCGTCTGTTTGGGGCGGCGATTGGGGAGAGGGCGCGCCCAAACGCGCCGTTTGGTCCGGACGCTCTCCAAAGCGCTAGCGCCAGCTCAAATCCGGACGCGTTTTAGGAGCCGCGAGTGGAGATGCTCTTAACAAACTTTTCTATTTGAACTGCGTTTCTAACAAACCTGAGCACGCCAGACTGTAAAATTGTCTGAACAAATGCATACTCTGCCATTCACAAAAAATGAATGACAAAAATACCCCATCTCCTCTCTCTAGCTCGAGCACTTGCTGTTCTCTTCTTCCTCCCGGCGGTTGGCTTCCCTCCCCCGCTCGTCTCAAATCCTCACGCCACCGTCCGCCATCCTCTCCGGCGAGCACGCTCCCTCACCTCCTCCCACCGAAGCACGCCACCGCGAACGAATTCCCCCGTCACATCCCTCGGCCGTCTTCCTCCTCCGCTCTCCTGGACCGGCGTGGAGGCGAGATCCACCCTGGCCCGGGCTGATTTCTACCGTCGGTAACGAACCCCAACCTGCTTGCTCTGTTCCTGGAGTTTTCTTCTTAGTATTCTGTTTGCTGCGAGAAATCTGAAACCAAACATATATTCGTCCATTCTGTCGCGAATTCGTTTGGTAGGCTGAGTAATAGTAGCAGTTCATTTTCCAACTGAATTGGGGGGTTCGGCTGAACTCCCGTACCCCAACCTTAAGTCTGCCCCTGTTAGTGCTGTACAGGCTTTGAGTAGTTTTTAGCGGGAGTGCTAGTAGCAGATTTCAGTTCAGAAGAAGTGCTAGTAGCAGATTTCAGTTCAGAAGAAGTGTTGGTAGCAGATTGTGATGTGAGCACCTACTTTGTTTTGACTATAAGTTCTGCGAGAATTTCCTTCTTTTGAAAATGATCACTGCATGTGTAGTGAAATGGTCGCCTAGGAACTGTATGTATATTCCTCAACCTTGATATGGCGTAGTGGCGGAGCTATTCACAGGTGAGCAGCCCCCAGGGATTCTTGTCAAGCTCCGCCACTGCTTACGTACAGTGCTAAAATAGAACCCGTACTAAATCCATGTCTTGACAATGAACTTGTTTAGCTACCTTCCACCAGTTTTTATCTATTTGTTTAATGGTTGTGCTTCTTGTCCATGTGATTTGCCGATGTTTGCGGTGAAGTGTTAGAATCGTTTGATCACCAACTGATTTCATTTCTTTGCAGTCTACAGTGAATCTCGATGTTCTTTCTGAGATAGCATGTCTGAACAACAGGACCATGTTAGTAAAAGCTCCTGCTCAAGTATTAGCACCAGTACTCAGGGGAGCGATGAGGATGGGACCGTTGGTGCCCTTTTAACTGAAGCCAAGAATAACGGGCGCAGCCTTGGAAAGCGGCTGTCCCACTTAGATTCACTCCCGGTACCAATCATCAGTTATTGAAAGTTTGTTTGCCATTGTTTTGCTGCCTTCTGATCCCTTTATATTTACCTTTTAATCTGTCATATTTGCTGGCAGAAGATATTTCTCCGTTGGCTTGTTTGGCATGAAATGGAACTTGTATATATAGCAGCCAATAAAACAAATTAGTAATAATGGACAATCTAGTATAGAATAGTGTTAGCTGCAGTCATTATTAAATATATTATTATGCTCCAAGTTTTTTACTGCATCTTTCTAATGAGAATAGTGTTAGCCTTCGTATCAAGTTACTGATGACGTCCTTATTTGCAGCACACTCCTCGAGTTAATGGGAAAATTCCCGATTTTAATAATGCAACTATAGACCATGAATCATTATTGGAAAGGTAAAGGTTGCATCTTGTTATTGCTTTCCCCGTCTATTTTATGTTTGGCTCATTTACCTCACACTTCTTTTTGACAGGTTGGGCACTTATGGCTTAGCTGAATATCAGATAGAAGGAGATGGTAATTGCCAGGTTAGTTTATAACATGCTTGACAGAGCAAGTATATTGTGTTTATAAAGCCAAAGTAATAAAAAAAAATCTACTACATTCCTTGAAAAGGCTTGAATCAATCCTACATTAGGTATTATTAGTTTTCCGTAATAAAGAAGTGCTATCTTATAATATAATTTTACAGCTCATCTTCCAAGCCGTATCTTTACTGTGCCTTCAACCTTTCACATTTTTCTTGTGTGTTTTATCTACAGTTTCGAGCTCTGGCAGACCAGATATTCCGCAATCCTGATTATCACAAACATGTGAGAAAGGCAGTAGTGAAGCAGGTAGATCACCCCTCCCTCTCGTTATCTAAAACTGTGTATTTTCATAACAGCTGGTTATGCTGAAATAGCATCTCTATGTTTTAGCTAAAATAATTCAGGAAACACTATGAAGGCTATGTACCATTGGACTACAAGGTTTACTTGAAGAAAATGAAGAGGTTCTATACTTCAAGTCCATAGCAGACTTGAGATTCCGATCATGCTTAAAGTACAGTTTGTTGTTCATCTCCTTATGCAAAGCTATATTATTTGTGATACTGTAGATCTGGGGAATGGGGAGATCATGTGACCTTACAAGCAGCTGCAGACCGGGTAACATAACACTTCCAAGATGGCTGAATATTTGTTGTAGTAGTAAAAACCTTTCAACTACATAGTTTTTTCATTATTTCTTGTGGCATTTAGTACCTGTAGATTGAGTTGGAGTTTTCATGTTCCTAATAAAACTCCTTTGAAAAGTACGAAGCTAGTAATATATTGCCTACTTATTTTAGTAGAAATAACTCTGCATTCATTGCTCTGAAATCGATTCTATTATTATGGTTTAGTTTCGTAGACTACCAAATGTTTGTTTTATCCCTATGATCTTCGTGCATCTAAATTGGCAAGCAACATTCTGTTTTTCATACTTACTAGTTTTTTTCTCCCTTGATGACCACGCATGCTCTCATTCACCAATTCATGTTTCTTATGCTTCATTTTGGAGTTGTACCTTCTGTTTAATGAGATGCACTTCGATATTTTTTCAAATAATTTGGTCCGCTTTCTCATTGTGAATATGATAGAAGTACAAGCTACCAGTACCCAATTGTTTCAGTATTAAGAGGCTTCATGTATCATTTTATAATTTGTCTGATGCCTTTTGATTTGTTAAATCAGTTTGGTGCCAAAATTTGCCTGCTGACGTCGTTTAGAGACACATGCCTAATCGAGATAGTCCCCAGGGATGTTGCTCCTACAAGAGGTTAGAGCTTTTTTTTCCCGAAAAGATGAACGGAGCCCCAACCTCTGCATCGATCGATGCATGCTGCCTTCTCTTTATTCATTATTATTGCAAAGCATTCATTTTAGACTTATTCTGTTCCATGTCGGACTTATGTCCCATTAATTTTGAACTACTTCGTTGCTGTGGCAAAACCCTTCATTGTAGAAATATTTTCCGGCTGTGAGCGGCTATATACCCCATCTTCATACGCAGTAAAGTTGGTGTTTATCATTCGCTTGTTCCCTTCTGCAGAGCTTTGGCTAAGTTTCTGGTGTGAAGTACACTACAATTCCTTATATGCAAATGAAGGTGAGCAGTAGTTTGCTCGATGGTGCCTGCCTGCCTGTTGTAACAACACCAGTTTTGTGATTACATTTGTAAATGTCGAATGGAGTATGTATGTCATTGGTTAGTAGGCCCAGTTCACATGAGCTTGCACTCATCTTATAATCTCTTCTTGGCAGATCTTCCAACGCGGAAGTCTAAAAAGAAGCACTGGCTGTTCTAGGTAGGGTTCACTGGTTCTTGGATACACCACTTCCCCCTTATTCTTCTGCACTCTTTCCAGCAGCATCTGTATGTAACCTTGTTTCATTCTGCTGATGTTGTAATTTGTAATGTCACCTTGGGGGAAAACAGACTTGTGTAAGCCTATGTACAGTGAAATGCTGAAAATGTTGTACTATTGCTTTGCAAGGGAGATGAGATAGAGAAACTCGATGTACACATTTTGCATTGCACAGTTGCCATAGTTGAGCTGGAGCTGGAAAGTTTAAAAGTCCACTAGTAGTGTATAACATGTTTTGTTCTTTATTCCTTGGTGGATAGTCCTTTGATGTCCCACTAATGGGAGTAAAAATGGCATGTCGGTGGTAACTTCCACAAAAATGACTGGGTTCCAGTGGAAAAAAATAGTTAGTCACCTGAAAGCTGGGTGCATTAGAATTGTTGTTTTATCACTGAGGACTCAGTCGAGGGATAGGATCATGGGATCCTACAATCTCGCAATCATACCTGTAATAACACGTAATTTATTTGGTAGTGGGAGTGCTCCTGTCACTAGATGTTACGAGGGACTCAATTTACCAAGGTTCAGATGTAAAAGCCACACTGTTGCCTTTCTTCTATTATATATGGATAATACATTGAGAAATTAAAATGGTGGAACTCGGTGTTATCAGATGTTGAACTTGACGAGGGTTCCATTGTGGCCGAAATAGGATGGAGTCCCTAGATCCAGTGGCGGAGCTAGAGCAGAGACGGCCGGGGGTGCATGCAACAGAAATAGGTGCACCAATGGACAAAAATCTTAATTTCAGGGGTGCACATACGGTGAAAATCTAGAGTTATACAAAGAAAACAATATTTTGGTGGTGTCCTGTGCACCCCCAAGCTCTACTTGGATCTGCCAGTGCCTAGATCTACATGGCCGCCGTATGAAGATGACAATGGCTGTGACGTGGTGCTTCTATGGATATTGAGTTGCTTAGTCGTTCGGAGAGCCTTAGTTCCTCTTTATACACTCTTCTGTAGATCAGTGGATGTCTTCCATACGCGCAGAGCCCTCATGTCGCACGAGTAGCAGTGCCATGCGTGCAAGAGTCTCCCATCACACTTTGTTTAGGGACTCTCCCATCACACTTTGATTTCATCAATTGGTTGTAGTTGTCCTTGTCACCAGAAGTATTTTCAAAACGGATAAACGAGATACGCATTATAGTGTCACCTACCAAGCAATAATATGCTTACAAGATACTAGTAAGATACCATCATCAGTGTTAGCACCACTATATATTTCACTAGTACTATGTTAAAAAAAAGGGTCACCACGAGTCTTCCTTGGGCCTTGTTATTTTTCCTGGCAACACACAAATATGTACTTGAATGAGGAGAAGGAGAGAGTGAGGTGTAGAAGGGAAAAAATTGCGCACAAACACCAATAGAGCAACAGAAAAAATGGAGGAGAAAGAGCTAGCGAAGGATAGTAAATCTTCTCTATGAATAGGAGATGTTGGGAAAGAAACAAATTTTGGTTCTCAGAGCTAGGCATCAGCTTCAGAATTTCAGAGGTTTCATCGAGCAGGAACCTGAGCTCGGGGACAACCTCCATCAACCTCACCGCCAATTAGTGGAGAATCCAGAATAAAATGTAGGGCAGGCTAGAAAAAACTAAGAACATATTTTCAAACCATTAGAGTTCATACACCATGTAACGTGAGAGAAACGAAGGGAACTAGTAAGCTAGTTATTCAATGGAGAGCTCATCCATATTTGGTTGACATGTCTAGTTGCTTGTGTTGCAAGAGTTAACAAAAGACCTTGGCTATAATAGATTTTCGAAACTTAGCTAAGAAGTTGGCCCTGCATCTACGCCGTGTAAGGCCCAAATTGTTGAGCAGTATGGTTTTTTGCTTTCCTAAATAATAAAACTCAACCATTTATCATCAACCATATTTGAGGCATACATTTTTCATGATTGTTTCGTAATAATGGAGCTTAGGTCCGAGCCAATCGAAGCCTACCTTGTAAACTTTCCCCTATCTCTCATCGTTTGCTCTGGGCTGCAATGGCTCTCAGTACTCGACTTTGTCAGAGACGGCAAGGTCCCTTCGGGCCGCCTGGCTCTTGTAGATCTTGTCATGTGTGCTCAATATTAAAGGGCTGTTTCGGAGCAGACTTGCATGTTGTGTCGGCGTGGAAAATGCGGCATGCTTGTGGTGTCCCGTGACTCTACCCGTGGGTAGCGCCTCCTAGCAATGACTTTGTTGTCGTCGTTGTAGGGGTGCCATCTATGGCTGGAGGGAAGGGAAACCTAGCGTCGGCTAGGATCGTGGCTGCAGGAAGCATGATGGCCTAGACGACAGACGTAGGTTTGACAAGTTCGAGTGAGGTGATGAGGAAAGATGGGATATCGATCCGAGGTACAAAATTTGGCCGGAACAAGGCGTGCAACCAACACTTGAATATAGCCATAAGGTCACATCCCAATTAAAATATGTCAGAAACTAATTTAGTATAATTTTACAACTATAGTTTGGATTGTTTGCTAAACCTGAATTATATTTTCTCTCCCAAGAAATCACTAGCAATTAATGTTGAACAAGCTCAAAGAAATAATGTGGCATTGTATTCTTTTCTAGTGCATGTTCTCCATGTCATACATAATCATTATGCACTGCGAATAGCATGTTCCTTTTATCTATACAATTAATTGAATTTAACATTTCCTAATAAATGTGAAGTATTTTTTACGCGACATATATTTTGCAAACATATTAGGCTTGAGAAGGCAAAAACGGCATCTAATATGTTGCATGGTTATTGATCACCGTACCTTAGCCATTAGATCATCCAATCATTTGAGATCATCTTCAAATTTCTCACTGTAACAATAATCAAATTATTACAATCAAGATGGGCATGTTTCATTGATCGAGGTCCAGGAAGATAACTTGCATAACGCGTGGTTGGTACTTGGTAGCACTTTGATTGCACACACTGGTTGAGTTGTCCTTGACATCAGAAGCGTTTTCAAAACGGATCAATGATATACACAGCGTAGTGTTACCTACCAAATAATAATACGTGTGCATGATATATACCTCATTAGAGCAAGAAGCACTATATATTTCACTAGTATCATGAGCCAGCGCCAGTCTCCATTGCACCTTGTTGCTAGCTAGTTTTCCAACTCCTCGAAGCAACACACATACATGTGCTTGAACAATAAGAACAAGTAAGGTGTAAAAATAATGCCCGACACTAGTACAACGGCCGAACGATGAAGGAGAAAGAGCCAGTAAAGTATGTTAAGCATACAATTTCTAGAAATAGGAGACGTTAGGGAAGAAAATAACCGTTTGGGTAACTAGGTAGCAACGAGGAACGTCAATCTCAAGCCGAAGTAGCTGGGAGCTTGTGTGTTATTCTGAGCCTCTTTGGGCCGAGTTACGAATTTAGCCAGACATAGAGTTGATGTTGGACTTGGAGTTGCATTTACTCTTGCCGAGACTCGCTGAGATCAAACAGCCAAGTCGCGTCCAAGTAGCTGAGCAGCGGTGTTCTGCGGGAAATAAACTGTTGGCTAATTAAACCTGAATGAGGTTTCCTCTCCCAAGAAATACATACTAATTTAGTATCATTTTACAACTAAGGTTTGAAATTGTTTGCTAAACCTGAATTAGGTTTCCTCTCCCAAGAAATTACTAGAAATTAATTTTGAACGAGCTCAACGAAATAATGTGGCAGTCTATTATATTTCTAGTGCATGGTCTCCATGTCATACATGATGATTTCATTATGCAGCGCGTATAGCATGTTCCTTTTTTTTGTGGGTGTATGGCATGTTCCTTTAATCTATAAAATTATTTTAATTTATCTCTTCATAATAAGTGTGAAGTATTTTTAACACGACATATATTATGTGCAAACATATTAGCCTTGAGAAGGTAAAAACGGCCTCTAACAATTACATGGTTATAGATCACCTTAGTCATTAGTTCAACGTAAATGAACGGTCTAGATCATTTGAGATCATCCTAAAATTTCTCGTTATAACAGTTATCAAAGTATTACGATCAAAATCGGGATGTTTCTATGCAAGGTGGAGACCAGTAATGACTTAGGAAACAAGACATAGTCGCAAATATTAAATCAGCCCCAAGGGTCTGATCGATCGAAGTCCAGGGATATAATTTGCATAACACATGGTAGCTTGTAATTTGATTGCACACATCTGTTGAATTGTCCTTGTCATCAGAAGTGTTTTTGAAATCTCAATGATATACACAATGCAGTTTTACCTACCAAGTAATAATACGTTTGCAGGATATATGCTATCACCAGAGTAAGAACCACTATATATTTGACTAGTATCAAGAGTCACCATAAGTCTCCATTGCCCCTTGTTACTAGTTAGTTCTCCAACTCCTCCAAGCAACACACAACGCCCAGCACAAGTACAACAACCGAAAAATGGAAGGTAAAGAATCGGTGAAATATACTATGTTAAGCGTACATTTTACTAGGAATTGGAGACGTTAGGGAAGAAATAATCAGTCGTGCAGAGAGCTAGCCAGGAACGCCGTTCCTCAGTTTCACATTGAGAGTAGTGAGTGCTGGGTTACTTTGAGATTTGCTAGGTTTGAGTGACAAATTTGGCAGCTAGGCATAGAGTTATCGTTGGACCTGGAGTTGTCTGTACTCTTGCTCAGTCTCAGGGAGATCTATCAGCTCAGGGCCCAGGCAGAGACAAGGGAGACTAGAGAATCAACAGTCTAGACGAAATAGGTAATCGCAAAATCATGTTCGAAGAGGCCGCGTACCGAAAATGAATTGAGTTGTTTGTGACGCTTAATTAATCTCTTATAAATAAAGCAACATGACTGTTGAATTCAGGCTATTTTTAGTTTATAGGAAACGTGCCCGTGCGTTGCAACGGGAGACAAAAAAATACCGATTTTGGGCCCGCTTGATTTGTCGTGGCACGAAAGCGGAAAAAAAATTATTGGTTCTCCATTTTAGTATTTATTTCATGACATGTTTTGCCACGAAACTTCGAGAAAAAATCACGGACCGCAGGATGCCCGGAATGAATTAGCAAGAACCGACAAAAACGTCTACGATGGCGTTGCCCATGCTCTTTTGATGAATCTCCTAGGTGTTATGTGCTCACCCCGTATTTGTCACAACTGTGCCACCACGTATCATGCTTCCACTCCGTCACTGCCATTCGGAGTACCAATCTTATCTAATAATATGCTTTCCCAGCGCCATTTTCATCCCTCTCTTCCGGCGCAAATAGATAAACATTTGCAACGGAAGATAAAAATCAACTTTTTGTAAAGAAAGAAAATCATATGTGGACAAAACAATTAATGAGGTGGACTCCGAGGGGTCACTACATGGCCAGCTCAACGTATCGAAATAAGTTCGAAGGCCAGCTCAGATCTGACGACAGAGTTGCTATATAAACCTCCAAAGCTGCTCCCAAATTTGGCTTCAAACAGGCCCAAAACGAAAAAACAGAAGATCAAACGTAATTCTTACAATACGCTCACTGCAGATGTTCGATTTTTTTTGTTCAATCTGATAATACGCTTAATTTTTTTTGTACCGACGGAACCATCAAATAATATTTTGCACTACTAAACAGCATATGCTCCGGAAATCCAATCGTAGCATCAAGTGAGGCAAAGGGGCTTCACAGATTATCGAGATTCAGTTGATGCAAATTAGCAAAAGTACCTATGCAGAAACGCAATGTGCTCAGCTCCTCGGCCAAAAACTGCAGCTATCGCACCCTTTCGTCGAACCGCATGCAAAGCGCCGCCCGACCATATGTGCAGCCCTGGTCGCCGCCGCCATGGTGGTGCACTTGCCGACAGTGACGCCGGCGCAAGCTCGTCACAAGTGCCCCGTCAAGGCACATCAGGCCCATACCAAGACGGGTCATCGCCGCCGGTCGTTGGTTTTTCGGTCCCGTGCTGAACCAGTGGAGCAAGCACTATGGGCTGGGCGGAACTCTGCTCGTGGGCTGCTCCTGTCACCACAGCCGTCGGAAGAAGCATTGGATCCGGCCGTTCGGTCCCGTCCGCTGGGAGAGGGCGACGAAGAGGCACGCACAACACGAGATCGGCGAACGGAGGCGTCGAGCCAGGGACTGCAGCGACCGTCGGCCTCTGCACGGCAGTTCCTCACGCAGATCTTGGTGTGGTCTTCGTTGCTCCCTTCTCGTGGTTGGGCGTGATGGTGCAGCAAGCGCCAAGGTGGCCTGAGGCCACCGCTGTTGCATTGAGCCGGCAGCCGCGGCCAGCGGGGACGCCGTATTGTTGGGACCAAGTGCCGACTCCAGTCTACCATTGCTGCCGCCGTGTAGGCTCGTGGAAGGCAGAGCCGAGGTGAGCGCGGCATGGAGGTTCGTGCCGGCAGCACTCTCGCTGGCGCCGCCGCGGGGCGTGGGGCTTGGGCCATAGGGAGCTAAGCAAGGAGGTTCTCGCAGTCGGTCGTCGTCCGTCCCGGCACGGTGGAGCCCACAGCTGCGTATGCAGTATGTGGATCATGGGCCTCTGGCTTTCCAGCGGCGATGCTGATCGAAGAAGACGGTGCATCTAAAGTGTTCATGGCGCTTGCGGTCACGCGTGGTTCCGACTGTTGCGCTCCATAAATTTTCAAGGAAACCAACTTTTTATGCGCTGCTTATAAAGAACGGAAAGTTGTCCAGACATGGATTCCTAATCCTATACGTTGGTTGCCAAGGTTTCCTTTTAAAAACGGAACACTGTTTCCGTTGAGTTGACATAGGAAGCTAGAAACGCGTGCGGGGTGAACGGACGAAAAACCAACCGATCGATCGGAGGAAAGCCCGGGACGTACAAAACCAAAAAAAAGACACGACGTACCAAACCAACCAAGGAAGCCTTAATGGCTTTATTATTAGGTAAAGATTTGGCCATATCGAGCACGATCAGAACTAAAATTCTGGACATTTTAGCTTTGCACATGTGTCTCTTTGCAATCGCGATGGAATTACTTTGGTATAGAGAATTATAAAATCGGTCATTCACAAGTAAATCTGAGTACCTCACTGGACTTTGCCTGAGTAGACTGCGTTTTTCTATGTACTTACCGGGTGTCAGTGTGTACATAAATACAAAATGTGGTCGGTTTAGTCGGGGGAAAATGTATCAAGTCGGCAGTCGGTAGGGTTGAGAGACAATACCATGCAAGACTGAAACCGGAAATGCTTTGTAGTTGCGACTTACGCGTAGAAAAAATTGTATTTATAACTTCTTTTCGGTTTAAGGTTTCAACACTAAAATGGTATCATTAATAACTTTAAACAATCTGGAAAAAATTCTTGAATTATTTAATGATGTATCCTAAGAACGTGAAGAATCCCATTTTAAGATATTTTGTCTGAGCTACACGGAAATGAAAAAAAAAGTATGAATCTGATATATTGAACAATGATAAAAAAGTAAGATTTGTCATTTTTGTTTAGCCTCAAGTTAAAAATAATTACCATTACAATTTTGCATACTTCTAAGATACACGACTACATCTAGTATTTTTTTTCATATTATTTGGAACATGTAAATATAATATCTGATTTTTAAATAAAGTGAGCACTTGAGCTCGAGAGTGATGTGTTCGTGGTAATTTTGAGCACATGAAAATATGTTGAATATATAAGCAATTTAGCATATGATTTAATTCATGAAAACAGTAAATAAAACATGACTAGAATAATAGGAATTAAACTAATCATGCGATCTACTAAAACAGTAAATAAACAGATCGAATTTAGAGCAACTACTACAAGCAGAAACTCTAGCAGTATCTCAAACAGGAAGATGAAGAACAGGTACGATGCAGTAGCTGCGGAGCCGCTGGCGTCACCCATGTCGTTGATGAAGTCGTCGTTCAGGAAGAACTCGATGCTAGTAGTCGCGCGAGTACGCTCCCCAAAAACCTGATCGCCCCTCTCCCGTACAGGATCACAAGACGCGGGGTTTCGGAGGCCTACCGTCCCTTCAACCGGTGCAGGCCGGAAGACGGGATGGAGAAGACTTGGAAGACGGCGGCGCAAGGTTCTGAAACTGGGACGGCGAGCGACCATGTGTTGCGTGTAGTGGCGAATAGGGTTCGGCCAGCCAGTATATATAGCGCAGGTCGGGTAGGACGTGGGTGCAGCCGCACGATCGAGTCGGTAACACGATCCAAACAAATAGGAAACGGCTGAGTAATTAACGCGTCTTTTAATTATTTATTAATGACTCATTAAATTTTCCCGAATCTCACATGCTTACCAAATAACACAACACTCCACCTTATAAGGTGGTACAACTTTCTCCCAATTAGCAATGTGGGACTAAACTTTAGTTCCCAAACCGGCCATACAAATGGGCCATGAGAAGTTCAGAATTTAGTTGGGCCATGGGCAAAAAGCTCACAAATTCCAACAAAATAATTGTATGCCACATGTTAATGGCAAATTAGAATGTCGCAAAAAATTCAGAAACTTTTGAAAATGCCACTATGCACGAATATTAAATCTCATGTATATTTTATTTCAAATAAGTAGAGGAGCCGCACTCCTGACTCCCTCCAGTTTGTGAAGACAACAACGAGAAGAGGTCGCGAGCTCCCGCGACAAACCCTAGCCTCCTCCGACGGCGGCCGGCCGGCTCGCGCCGCCTCCTCCCTCCTCTCCCTCCCCGGCGCGCCCGTCGCCCCCCGTGGCGGCGGCGCGCCTGACGTCCTCCCTCGCGCGGGGCTCCCTCGTCGCTTTCTCCCGTCGCCGCCGCCGGCAAGGGCTGCCGGGCTTGGCTCGGTGGACGGCGGCGGCGGCCTGTCCTTCCCCGCGCCGTGGTGGACTGGAGGCGGGGCTCCCTCTCCCGGCGGCGGTGCTTCCCAGGCGGCGGTGGTCCGGCCTCGGCCGGGGGTGGCGTCTCGACGGTGGAGCACGTGTGTTCGCGGGGCGGCGTAGCGCGGTGCATCGGCTTGCGGAAGGGCAGCGGCGGATGGGCCCTGCGGCCCAGATCTGGGCCTGCCGGGCCCCATCTGGGTCAATGGGCCCACCGATTCTGAAGCACGTTGATACGTATCAAACGTATCTGTAATTTTTGATGTTCCATGCTTGTTTTATACCAATTGCTACATGTTTTGCATCTACTTTATATCACTTTTATACATTTTTTGGGACTAACCTATTAACAAGATGCCGAAGTGCCAGTTCCTGTTTTCTGCTGTTTTTGTATTCCAGAAAAGCTAGTCTGGAAATATTCTCGGAATTGGACGAAACTTCACGGGGTCCCTATTTTACCAGAACTCACCTGACGGACCGAAGGAGCAACGGAGAGGAGCCAGGAGGGCCCCACACGCACCTAGGGCGCGGGCCCCCCTCTGCCGCGCCCTAGGGTGGTGTGGGCCCCTCGGGGGTCTCCAGCCGCCGCCCTTTCGCCTACTTATTCCCCCGACGCGAAAACCCTAAGTGCCTGAGCAAATATCCACGAAAAGTTCCAGAGACGCCGCCGTCAACCCTAGCTCGGGAGGGTTCAGAACCTCTTCCCGGCACCCTGCCGGAGAGGGGAATCGTCACCGGAGGCTTCTACATCGCCATGCCTGCCTCCGGAGTGATGCGTGAGTAGTTCATCCTTGGACTACGGGTCCATAGCAGTAGCTAGATGGTTGTCTCTCCACTTTGTGCCATCATGTTTAGATCTTGTGAGCTGCCCTACATGATCAAGATCATATTATTGTAATGCTACATGTTGTGTTTGCTGGGATCCGATGAATATTGAATATTATGTCAAGTTGATTATCAATCTATCTTATATGTTATTTAAGATCTTGCATGCTTTCCGTTACTCGTAGATGCTTTGGCCAAGTAGATGCTTGTAACTCCAAGAGAGAGTATTTATGCTAGATAGTGGGTTCATGCCTCCGTTTAACCTGGGACAGTGACAGAAAGTTCTAAGGTTGTGGATGTGCTGTTGCCACTAGGGATAACCTAACGATGCTATGTCCACGGGCATATGTGTTTGTTTACATTACGCACTTTACTTAATGCAATTATCCGTTGCTTGCAACTTAATACCAACGGGGGACTCGGATGACAACCCGGCGGTGGATTATTAGTCATAGATGCTGTTGGATAACGGTCTATGTATTTGTCGTAATGCCCAATTAAATATCATAGTAGTCAACATGTCATGTATATGCATTGTCATGCGCTCACTATTTGTCAATTGCCCAGCTGTAATTTGTTCACCCAACATGTTAGTTATCTTTTATGGAGAGACACCACTAGTGAACTGTGGACCCCGGTCCATTCTTTTACACTGATTAAACAACCACAAACTGCAAACTGTTCCTTTTTCATTCTCTGCAATTTAATACTCATTTTCCACACCATACGTTTAATCCTTTGTTTTCAGCAAGCCGGTGAGATTGACAACCTCACTGTTTCGTTGGGGCAAAGTAGTTTGATTGTGTTGTGTGCAGATTCCACGTTGGTGATCGTATTGCGCCGTGCGGCCACCAACAACCTTCTGAAGAGTTGCTGCTCCTACTGGTTCGATAACCTTGGTTTCTTTCTGAGGGAAAACTTGCTGCTGACTGCATCATACCTTCCTCTTGGGGTCTCCCAACGAACGTGTGTTTCACGCCATCAAGCTCTTTTTCTGGCGCCGTTGCCGGGGAGACAGCAGTCTTCTGCAAGGGGAGTTTCACGCTTCCAATCTCTTTACTTTGTTTTTGTCTTGCTTAGTTTATTTTATTTTATCTTGTTTGCTTTCAATTATCAAAAACACAAAAAAATTAGTTACTTGCATTTAGTTTATTTTCAGTTTTGTTTTCTGTTAGTTATCATGTCTAGCCCTGTTCCAGTAGTAATGTCACCTGAAGAAGAGATCTTCACTTTCAAGCAAGGGAGTGAGGAGAGTTTTAAAGATGCTTGGTCTAGAATATTGAGTCCTATGCTAAAACTGAACCTAAAATGACTTTAAGCCTGCTCTTAGTAGCTTTTATTTTGGTCTTGTTCTTTGCTATAGATATGCTTTAGATGCTGTGGTAGGAGGAGATTTCCTTCGTTATGATGGGGATCAAGCTTTTAATGCTATAAAAAATTGATTACAATTTCTAGCCCTCCAATCACTAAAATTGATTTGGCTTTGACAAGCATAATGATAGACTTAAATGCTCTTGAAACAAATATATCTGGTCTAAAAGAAGGGTATAATCAGATTCGTGAACATTATGATAATGTGCCAATAAATTTTGAACCATCGGGATGGATTCCTCTAAAAGTTGTTATAAATGGTGAAACTTTTCATTCTCGCTGTGATATATGTCTGAATTTGTTTAATGCCCAAGAAATTTATGATTCCTTAAATCTTTGGGAGCTTTCCAAATGAAGATTGTATAACTTTGGGTGATAATACTATTAAATTACCAAGGAGTAGCCGAAGGAGTATTTACAAAACTCTTAGGGATAACAATATCTATTGATTATCTTGTCATTGAATGTGCAGGAAGGACAAATTACGCTTGGAAGATCTCTGTTGAAACGCTTTGGAGCAATAGATGATGGGCCAAGGCACTATGAATTTCGCCTCTTCACCTATGTGTAACCAAGTATTTCCTAAAGATAAGGTAAGGTAAAGAGCTAAGCGTAAGAATGTTGATGCTTCTTCACTTGGTAATACTTGATGCATGCTTTGTGCCTAGCTAAAAGGCGTTAAAGAAAAGCGCTTATGGGAGGCAACCCATTTTTTTTTCTGCAATTTTTCTTTTATTGAGTCAAGGAGGATGTTTACTTCTGTAGCAACTCCTTTGTATCTTTATTTTCTCGCATTGTTGTGCCAAGAGTAGCCTCTAATGTTAAGATGATGCTTAATTTTGATTGCTGCGCAGAAACAGATTTTTGCTGTTCACTGTACGAAATTCCTAAAATCACCAGATTGTTAATTAAATCTGAAATTTTTTGTGCGTAATCTTTATGAATGTCTGAAACTTTCATTAGTTCAAGTTTCTCGATCTGAGCGTCGTAAGTGCCTCGAAAAAATTCGTCTTTGCGGACTGTTCTGTTTTAGACAGATTATGCCTTTTTATTTTGCATTCTCTCTTTTACTAGTGTTGAGTGAAATTCTTTTTTGGGTGGAAGAGCTTCACATAACATCAGTGGCTGTAGCTAATGTTTAAAGTAACAAATCATATTGCGTCTTTATAGAACATGTGAATTTTTGATTATGCACTAACCCTCTAATGAGATCTACTTTGAGTTTGGTGTGACGGAAGTTTTCAAGGGTCAAGAGAGAAGGATGATATAATAGGATCAAGAAGAGTGAAGAGCTTAAGCTTGGGGAGGCTCCCATGGATCTCCCCAGCATATTTCAAGAAGACTCAAGCGTCTAAGCTTGGGGATGCCCAAGGCATCCCCTTCTTCATCGTCAAAATTATCAGGTCATCTCTAGTGAAACTATATTTTAATTCTTTCACATCATATGTGCTTTTCTTGGAGCGTCTGTGTGCTTTTATTTTCAGTATTGCACTTTTATTTTCAATAAAGCTTGACTGGACCCTAGCATTCTTGATTGGGAGAGAGACACGCTCCGCTTTTTCATGAGAATACTCCTATTCTTCACTTATATTTGTTGAGTATTCATATCTAGCGCTGTTCAGCTTTTAGCTCTTGTTTTCATGTATCTCTTGTCAGAGCTATTAGCTTTCTTTTGTAGAAAGTACTCTCTTGCTTCACTTATATTTGTTTGGAGAGTTGATTAAATAAATTGATTGGTGTTTGGTTGGTTCAGAAAATGTTGCATGTGGTAATTGGTATAAGGAAAAACTTGCTTAATCTTGTAGATCACTAATGGATAACTTGATGCTTGTCAATTGTTTTGAGTTAACAAGTAGATCATGATTAAATTGTGCATCACATGAGTTAAGCCTATTAGTGAAGAACTACCGTAAAGCTTGTTGAAAATTTGGTTTGCATCGGTGGTATCTCTAAGGTCTAGATATTTTCTAATAACAGGGTTTGGTTAACAAGGAAGACGGTATGAAGTCTTATAACGTTTGCAATATGTTTGTCATATAAAACTTGGTGTACGGGTTGATATTCTTGTTTGCTTACATAACCTTGCTAGCCTAAACTCTGTACTGAGAGGGAATGCTTCTCGTGCATCCAAATCCTTGAGCCAAAATCCATGCCATTTGTGTCCACCATAACTACCTATATGTGGTATTTCCTTGCCACTCCAAGTAAATTTTTCATGTGCTACCTTTAAATTATTCAAAATGTTATTATTCCCTTTTTGTGTCAATGTTTACTAGCTCATGAGGAATTAGTGTGGTTATTCTTTATTCTATTTGTTGAATGGACTTTTACACCTGGACTAGTGGCATATACATCCGCTTATCCAATAACTTGCAAAAAGAGCTGGCAACGGGGTGCCCAGTCCCAATTAATTACAACTTTAACCAATTAATTCTCTTCACACTTTTGCCCTGATTCATCAGTAAGCAATGACAAACAGTGAAATACCTGAATGTGTGTAAACCAAAGAGAAAGAGGGATGATCTGCCTTGCTGGTAGAAATAACGTCCTTCATGGGAGCCGCTCTTAAAAGTCCGTTTGACAGGTAGAATACTGTTCTCACCCGCTACCATTCGTTGACAATTAACAAACACCTCTCAAAAATAGATACTCCTCCATGGTATGTGATTGATGGAAGGCACCCGAGGATTCGGTTAGCCATGGCTTGTGTTAGCAAGGTTGGGAGGAGTATCAAATATTTTATGCAATCTCTATATGCTTTCAAAAACCTAAAAGCTCTAGCACATGATTTAATCCCTGCTTCCCTCTGCGAAGGGCCTTTCTTTTACTTTTATGTTGAGTCAGTTTTCCTATTCTTTCTGTCTTCCACAAGCAAACACTAGTGTCAACTTTGTTACAACATGCGTTATATGCAATGTATTGGACTTGTTATACTACTTTGTGTTGACAATATCCATGAGATAAATATGTTGAAAGTTGAAGCAAATGCTGAAACTAATTCTTCCTTTGTGTTGATTAATACCTTTTATTAGAAACTATTGCTTTATGAGTTAACACTTATGCAAAACTGTTTGATGCTTGTCTCGAAAGTACTATTCATGAAAACGTTTAGCTTGTGTGATTCATTGTTTACTCATTATCTATTTGTAGCAAATTATAGACCATTGACTTGGATCACTTCATTCATTTACATGTGCCTTGCAATATTATATGATCAAGATTGGGGAACTAAGCTTGGGGATGCTGATACGTCTCAAACGTATCTATAATTTTTGATGTTCCATGCTTGTTTTATACCAATTGCTACATGTTTTGCATCTACTTTATATCACTTTTATACATTTTTTGGGACTAACCTATTAACAAGATGCCGAAGTGCCAGTTCCTGTTTTCAGCTGTTTTTGTATTCCAGAAAAGCTAGTCTGAAAATATTCTCGGAATTGGATGGAACTTCACGGAGGTCCCTATTTTACCAGAACTCACCTGAAGGACCGAAGGAGCAACGGAGAGGAGCCAGGAGGGCGCCACACGCACCTAGGGCGCGGGGCCCCCCTCTGCCGCGCCCTAGGGTGGTGTGGCCCCTCGGGGGTCTCCAGCCGCCGCCCTTTCGCCTACTTATTCCCCCCGACGCGAAAACCCTAAGTGACTGAGCCAATATCCACGAAAAGTTCCAGAGATGCCGCCGCCGTCAACCCTAGCTCGGGAGGGTCCCGAACCTCTTCCCGGTACCCTGCCGGAGAGGGGAATCGTCACCGTAGGCTTCTACATCGCCATGCCTGCCTCCGGAGTGATGCGTGAGTAGTTCATCCTTGGACTACGGGTCCATAGCAGTAGCTAGATGGTTGTCTCTCCACTTTGTGCCATCATGTTTAGATCTTGTGGGCTGCCCTACATGATCAAGATCATATTATTGTAATGCTACATGTTGTGTTTGCTGGGATCCGATGAATATTGAATACTATGTCAAGTTGATTATCAATCTATCTTATATGTTATTTAAGATCTTGCATGCTTTTCGTTACTCGTAGATATTTCGGCCAAGTAGATGCTTGTAACTCCAAGCGAGAGTATTTATGCTAGATAGTGGGTTCATACCTCCATTTAATCTGGGACAGTGACAGAAAGTTCTAAGATTGTGGATGTGCTGCTGCCACTAGGGGTAACCTAACGATGCTATGTCCACGGGCATATGTGTTTGTTTACATTACGCGCTTTACTTAATACGATTATCCGTTGCTTGCAACTTAATACCAACGAGGGACTCGGATGACAACCCGGCGGTGGATTATTAGTCATAGATGCTATTGGATAACGGTCTATGTATCTTGTCGTAATGCCCAATTAAATATCATACTAGTCATCATGTCATGTATATGCATTGTCATGCGCTCATTATTTGTCAATTGCCCAGCTGTAATTTGTTCACCGACATGTTAGTTATCTTTTATGGAGAGACACCACTAGTGAACTGTGGACCCTGGTCCATTCTTTTACACTGATTAAACAAGCACAAACTGCAAACTGTTCCTTTTTCATTCTCTGCAATTTAATACTCAGTTTCCACACCATACGTTTAATCCTTTGTTTTCAGCAAGCCGGTGAGATTGACAAACTCACTGTTTCGTTGGGGCAAAGTAGTTTGATTTTGTTGTGTGTAGATTCCACGTTGGTGATCGTATTGCGCCGTGCGAGCCACCAAGAACCTTCTGAAGAGTTGCTGCTCCTACTGGTTCGATTACCTTGGTTTCTTTCTGAGGGAAAACTTGCTGCTGAACTGCATCATACGTTCCTCTTGGAGTTTCCCAACGAGCGTGTGATTCACGCCATCACACGTTCTGTAGATGGTGGCGAGGAGGAAGAAGGTGCAGGGGCAGCGGCGACAGCGGCCTTGCCTGTTGCAGCGCGGCGGCGAACTTCACGGACCCATTTTGGGTCCGGCCGGACCCTATTAGGACTGGTGTGCCCCCATGGGGGCTTTACGTGCCCGCTGGGCCCGGCCGGACCTGACGGGGACTGGTGTGCTCTGCTGCCGCGTTCGGTCGACTACTGTCTTGGCGGTGGAGGTTGTTCCTTCCCGCGAGGCCGCGGTCCTGCTTGGCCCGGTTCACTCTTCTCTTCACCTCCGTCTTGCAGACCTCGTGGCGGCTACTTCGGTGAGACGACGATGGTGGTGACTTCGGTTCCGTTGGCGCATGGTGGTGGGTGGCTAGTCTGGTGGTTTCGAGGATCGTCCTTGCGGGGCTCCTGTGTTACCAATCGTCTGGGGTTGTGGAAGGGGTTTCGGGAGAAATCCTTGTCGGTATGACACCGACGCGGTGCCGCCTCCGGGTGGCATCCTTCCTTCCTGATGGGCGTCGGGGCTACCCTTCGCTTCCCTCCGTGCCGGGGGAAACCCTAGGACCAGTGCCCTGGTCCGGGCAGCAGCATGGCGTCCCTTCTTGAAGGGGCTGCTTGGTACTCGTCGATTCGGTGCTAGGAGCGTGGTGGTACTCTGTTGGAGAGGGCGCAGCGGTTGCGGGTCACCATCGTTTTAGTCGATCCGCCTATGTCTCCTTTTTTGTTTCTCTTTTTTTTTTCTCTTCCCCTTGTTTTGGGTGTATGTTTGCTGCCGCCCCAGCATTTCGTGACTGTTGGTTGTATCGAGTTGTTGCTATATTTATATAGCGGCGCTACGGCCTATTTCGTCAAAAGGAGCCGCGCTCCTCAGAGAAAAAGAACTCCAGCAATCCCGTGAATCTGGTCTGGTTGGGCCGAACACTTCACAGCCCGCTCTCCCCAAGACCCCAACCCAATCCAAGCTCAGACCTACTCCAAGCAAGCACCATGGCGGCGCCGCCACCGCCCCTGCGTCTCGCCGAGTCGCCGCCGGACGAGCTTATTGAGGAGATCCTCCTCCGCCTCCCTCCCGACGAGCCGTCGTGCCTCCTCCGTGCCTCGCTCGTCTGCAAGCCGTGGAGACGCATCATTTCACACCGCCGATTCCGCCGCCGCCTGCACGAGCTACATGGGAAAACCCCCGTGCTGGGCTTCCTTCGAAACAACCGCGAGGCCGTCAAAGACTTCGTCGCCACCACATCGTCAGCCTTCTCCCTCGCCGTCCCAGGGGACTGGCGGGCCCTCGACTGCCGCCATGGCCGCGCCCTTCTTCTCGACATGGTTCCGGGTTGTGGCTGGCTCGTGATATGGGATACAATCACCGGAGACCAGGAGAGCGTGCCGCTGCCAGAGGGGATGTGGGTCAACACATTCCAGGGCGACCACCCAACCGCGGCCATTCTCACCGAGGACGGTGGACTAGGAGTTGTTGAATCTTTTTCAGGCTCCGGTCTCAACATTTGGTCGAGGTTGGTTAATGACGACAATGACATGCCACTGTGGGTAAAGAGCCGGGTCATCTGCCTGGACAATTTGCTCCCAGCTGCTGCTCTTTGGGAGGAGGAGGAGGTAAGGCCTACCAGCTTTGCCGAGAGGGCAAATGTCCTTTTCATCAGAACGCCTGATGGAATCTTCGCAGTTGAGCTTCAGTCAGACCGAGTGAGGAAAGTGTGCGAGGATGATGACTCCTGCTCTTTTGTTCCGATTGAAGGCTTCTACACTCCACGGGTGTCTCCAGGCGAACAAGATTTTATTGGTTCGTCTCCTGCTATATGAGAAAGAAAACCTTGCTTATTATATACAGCAATGACAGCTCTGAATTGTTTTTATTCAGCTTGAAGAACTGAAGCGAGCAGCCACAGCCCAAGCTCTGTCATGGATGAGATTGTGAAGAGGGTTGCCTCACTGCCAACTTATAAGCAGTGTTGCACAAGGATTAGTATTATGTATTTTATTGCAATCATGTAGTTGAAGCAGGTCCTTTTGTTGTGCTGACTATGTAATCCTTATGTGTTGTGACTAGATGGTCAGCTATATCTTCCAAGTAGTCTAAAAGGGTCACTTTCTGCAATGTAGTAGTCTAAAGGTACCTTCACCTGTGTTGCACATGCCAGTGTACATGTGGGGATGAACTCCAATCACTAGAAGGAAATATCAATTAGATAATGGCATAATGCCGGTATCTTGTGTATTTTGGTTGGTCTTTATTATAATATTATTTTGTTCATTCAGTCCATGAAACCTATATGTTTGGTGGTTCTAGTATCGAAAGGTAGCTTCACTTGCGTTTCACATGTCAGTGTACCTGTGGGGATGACTATGATCACTAGACAAAAATATCAATTACATAGTAACATAATGCCGGTATCTTATGTATTTTGGTTGGTCTTACTTTATTAGATTATTGATTCAGTCCAAGAAACCTACATGTTTTGTGTCTGAGATTGGAGGTGAGTACATTATGCAATATCTCTTCTATTATGCAAATCACGTATGTTGAATCTGAAAAACGCCAGCAGCATTAGGCCAAACTTGAGGTGAAGAGGAACTAAAATTTATCCTCTTAAGTGTTTTTTCATGAGCCTAGTGCTGTATCATCTAAGAAATATTATTCCTCGCTTACCATGATAATGGCATTTCTGAAGCATTGAATAGAGTACAGAGTGCAAAATATTATACACCAAAAAGAACTGGCAAATTGCTTTTAGAAGCCAGCAAGAGCCAAAAACGAAAGACTAATTGCTAGAAAATTGGCGTGTCCTGGTACATAGTCCTTGTCTTCACCATGCTTTGCCTGTGCTTTCCACATGTTGAAGGACTTTTGCTATTTTGTGTCTTAGGTTTGAAGCTCAAATGGAGGCGTGCTATCATGTCGTTCCTGCTGCAGCTCCAGATTAAAGTCGTCCATGATGCAGGTGGGTGCTCGATGAAGCTCTACGAGCAGTTAGTCCGAAACACATTGTCAACGATTCCAGTGGCAGTCCAGACTGGAACTGAATGCTTGCAACGAAGAACAATCTGTGCAACTGATTCCAGGGCTGGACAACGAACACACCCGGTCTGAAATCCACCTTTTCTTGACCATATCATCCTAGGTGTTTAGCACATCCCTTTATAAGGTAACCAAAGGCATACTCTGTATTTTGGTGATCCCAACCCATGTGTATTATGCTAACGCCCTCAGGGTCTTCCCAGTGAATTGCAAGCCATGCATAAACGTATGCAACAGACTATAGCTTGTTTGTCTGCTAAGATGCGAATGAACAAAAACCAAAGAGCTGAAACAAAGAGACAAGGCAATGCCACGATGAACAGGATATGAACATGCTTTTGCTTTTTGCACTCTCTGTTGACAATGCAGTTGGTCTCTTTCACCATTAGAAAAGTTCATACTTTATCTTTATGAATTGTTTCAACCGATATTAAGATTAAATGCTTAAAATGATGCTACATTTTTTATTGATGCACCCCTCTCAATCTTTCGCCCCTTTGATCTGCATGCGGTGCATTCTCGAGTAAAGACCACTGCTTGCAGAGGCCAACGCATCATGGCTGCCCATCTCTACCACCTCGCCTGTGTTCGTCACGAAGATAACATCCGTGTCTGCGACTGTGGACAGCCTCTGACGCGCCTTTGTTCCCGTAGCTGATGTTCTCTCCGATGGATTGACTCTTGCTGAACTAGTCCTATCCGCTTCCTCAGCCACTTCAGGTTGTAGTCTCCTTACAGTCGACAAGTATTTGTTTCGCACCGCTCGGGCAGACCAGTGCGACCCTTTGGCCTGGGGCGATGGCTAGACTGAAGCCATCTAGTATGGTCACTTTTGTTCTCGAGGGATAGCTGAAGTCAGCATCTGAGAACGGAACTTGTCTCGCAATCCTGTGTTCGTCATTAGCGCTTCTGGTTCATCTACCTCTGCGTTTCTCTTTCGAGAATGTCGAGTGCGGGATCACAGACACGACCATTGGAATAGTGGACCATAGCTCCGTGATGGAAGGCACCGGTGGCGCAAATGTTGAGTACGATCGTAAGTAGTTTTCAAATGTTGCAAGCCCCTCGTGAAGCAGCATTTTGCAGCTCAGCTGGATGGCGTGCGTCATATGCCATCAGCATCTCTTCTTCCTGAACTAAAGGAACCACCGTACTGATTTGCTGGCGGCCTCTGGATTGATGAGTGAGACGAGCTTCTTGTGGGAAGTGGAGATGTCAGTGACAAAGCCTTTCGCCAACCTGACTTGGACAAGGCTGGCGATAAGGTGGCATGGCATCATGGCGGTTTCACCGAGAACAGGGTAGGTCAGGAAGCCCACGCTTTCCCGGGTTCTTCAAACCAACCAAACTCGCTCCGAAGAATGGCTGCATGTAGCCAAGAGAGCTGGTGTTACATTCCAAACAATGGCGGTCCACATATTTCTGTGCTAAAATGAAACTAGTAAGAGATACAGAACTTTACGTCTATTGTGTGTCAGACCTGAAAAGGGAGGCTCGCTTGGGTAATCCATCGCCCTCTGGCAACTGCCGGGGACTTAGACAAGGGACCTACTCCCCTATGTTTTTCATCATGGTGATTGATGTCTTGAACACAGTGGTTCGCATGGCGGAGGAAGCAGAGCAGTTTGACTTGTTTGCAGCGTCAGGAGTTTGTCATCGGCTGTCCCTATTTGCAGACGACATTGTCATGTTCATAAAGCCAACAGTAGGGGAAGCGAGCGCAGCCATCATTAATTCTACTGCGGCTATTTGGAGATCCTTCAGGGCTGCTGTGCAATCTAGCCAAGAGCTCAGTCTCGCCTATAATGGATATTCTGGGTTGCCCGGTCAGGAATTTTGCAATTCAGTATTTAGGGTTGCCCCTGTCAATTGGTAGACGAGTTAATTGCACTGGCGGTCACTGAATTCGTCGAGTGGGTGCACTTAAGTCACCATTTTCAAAAAATTGTGAACCCATCACTGAAGTCAACATCCATGTGCACTTTGGTCACTTGGCCCTTTTTTTCTGGTTTTTGAGCTCAGTCTCGCCTATAATGGATATTCTGGGTTGCCCGGTCAGGAATTTTGCAATTCAGTATTTAGGGTTGCCCCTGTCAATTGGTAGACGAGTTAATTGCACTGGCGGTCACTGAATTCGTCGAGTGGGTGCACTTAAGTCACCATTTTCAAAAAATTGTGAACCCATCACTGAAGTCAACATCCATGTGCACTTTGGTCACTTGGCCCTTTTTTTCTGGTTTTTGACCGAGAGTCGTCACGTGCGTCCCACGTGTGGTCTCTGTGGACCGTACATTTTGCATATAACCCCTTCAGTTTAAGTGATGCACCTAGTCTGTCCTCTTCTGTCAAGTGGGTCCCACCTGTCAGTGAGAGAAAATAAACAACGTACCAGAGATAATAAACGTGAGTAGGGATTCGAACCTAATAAACGCAGTGGCTAGCCACTGGAGACTGCGCACGTATATGTCTATTCTGTACACTTTGTTTTATTATACATAACTAACCCCGGTCAAACTTGACCAGCGGGCCCGACTGCCTGCGTAGCTGGTTGACGTGGCCCTGGGCCCATGAGTGAGTGACCCGTGTTCAAATAGCCCTCGGGGTACATACGTTTCTGGTTTTTCCAATTAAAAAATAATTTAATAAATTAAGAAATTGTATAAACTTGTAAAATCAATATGTAAAAATATTCATAAAAATAGATCTATTTGCTTCTGTTAAAATCGTAGGCTGCCACGACTGCAGAAACGTGTTTAAACCTTTTGTACTAGGGGACACGTAGGCTGCCACGACTGCACGTTGTGTATAATATTGTAACCTGTACGTAGTAGTCATATGCGAGCGCAGTCCGGGGTGGCTAGCGTCTGCGAGGCTGTAGCGAGAGATCTCAGGTTCAAATCTACTCGCCGCTTGTTTATTACTTTACATACGTTATTTATTTTCTCTCACTGACAGGTGGGACCCACTTGACAGAAGAGGACAGTGGGTACATCACTTAAACTGAAGGGTTATTTGCAAAATTTACGGTCCGCAGCGATCACACGTGGGACGCACGTGACGACTCTCGGTCAAAAACCGGCCGAGTGATCAAAGTGCACATGGATGTTGACTTCAGTGGCGGGTTCACAAGATTTTTGAAAATGGTAACTTAAGTGCACCCACTCGACGATTTCAGTGACCGCTAGTGCAATTAACTCATTGGTAGACTGTCCACGTCTGAACTTCAGCCGCTTGTGGACAAGATCGCCGGGCACGTCCCTACGTGGAAGGCTGGGTTATTGAAGAGAAGTGGAAGACTGGTCTTGCTGGATTCAACACTCACGGCTACACTTGTGTGCCACATGTTATCACTGGATTTACCCCCATGGTTCTTCACTTGTGTCGATAAGCTGTTTCGAGTTTTTTTTTATCCGCATCTACTGAAGCGAGGAAGGGACAGTGCGTGGTGGCCTGGAAGACGGTCTGTACACCAAAACCGCAGGGTGGTCTCGGGGTGAAGAACTTGCGTCTGCTCAATCACGCCTTGCACATGCGCTGGCGGTGGCTGCAGATGGTGGATCGCGACAAGCCATGGTACGGCCTGAACTTCAGTATTGATCGCGAGGCAGAGGAGATGTTTAGGGCTTGTGTCAAGTGGGAGATAGGGAATGGAAAAAAACCTGAGGTTCTGGACGGATCGGGGATTGAGGGGCAGAGCATCAGTTCGCTTGTGCCCAATTTGATGAATTTCATAAACCCCTCGGCCAAGAACTTTACTGTGGCGGAAGCTCTCCAGGATATGCAGTGGGTTGGGTCCATCAGAGGGGCGCCATCCAT
Source organism: Poa pratensis (assembly GCA_947311845.1). Classification (NCBI taxonomy): domain Eukaryota; kingdom Viridiplantae; phylum Streptophyta; class Magnoliopsida; order Poales; family Poaceae; genus Poa; species Poa pratensis. The sequence continues at coordinate 52,098,270 of CAMZMU010000043.1, forward strand.
CCGGGCCATGCATAGTGGAGTTTTGAAATCTGTGGGAGATGATTAGCAAGTTAGCAACTGGCAGCTGTCGGAGGAGGAAGACCAGATTACATGGAAGTTGTCTGTCAGCGGTCAGTACACTGCCAAGTCTGCGTACGAGGCGTTCTTCATCGGCCGGACTCGTAGCCCACCAAGGAACCTGCATGACGGAAGTTGCTGCTTGAGCACTGCTGCCGCCCCAAAGAGATGTAGGAAGAAGGTCAACTCGCTGGTCCTGCTCGTAGCCCTGCCCGGTAACTTTGGCTTGAAAGGAACAGCCAGTTTGACAAGATCGCGTCTATTCCGTAGGTTGTATCGCGGCAAATCGTAGCGGAATTCGAGCTATGGAAACGTGCTAAGCTGTGCGGAGTGGAAGCGAGCGAGGGAGAGTAGTTTGTATCTCTGTTCGTGAGCGTCGTGTGAGCAGGAGAAAGGTCGGCTGTGATCTATCTCCTGTCTTCTTGTAATAAACTTTCTCTACCATAATATAGAAGACGCGCAATCCTCTTGTGTGTTCTTGAAAAATTTACCAGGACGTACATATAGTGCTGAAAGATGTTACTGAAACATGTAACCAGCGGGGAGGTGCTGAAGGAAGAGGGGAGATTGATCTAAGGTACAAGATTCAGTGGGAACAAGACTTCCATCCAACACTTGATTAGAACCATAAGGTCATAGACAAATTTAAAATACACCAGAAAATCCATACTAATTTAGTATCATTTACAAATATGGTCTGAGTTGTTTGATAAACCAGAATTATATTTCCTCTCCCGAGAAATTACTAGCAACTAATTTTGAACGAGCTCAAAGAAATAATGTGACAATTTACTCTAGTGCATGGTCTCCATGTCATACATGATGATTTGATTATGCACTTGGTATAACATATTCTATACAATTATCTGAATTTATATCTTCCTAATAAATCTGAAATATTTTTTACGTGACATATATTATGTGCAAACTATTAGCCCCAGAAGGTAAAAACAAAATCTTACACTTTACATGCTTAATATCGGTCCAGATCATTTGAGAACATCTTTCATTTTCTCGTAGTAACAATAATGAAATTATTACAATCAAGATCAGCATGTTTCTATTCTAGGTGGATACCAATAACGTTTTATAAAACAAGACATATTTACACATTAAATTAGTCCAAATGTCTGACCTATCGAGGTATAGAAAGATAACTCACATAACACGCGGTTGGTCATACTTTGATTGCACATACCGGCTGAGTTGTCATTGTCATCACAGCAAGAACCACTATATTTTTACTAGTATCAAGAGCCACCACAGTCCACAAGTCTCCCTTGCGCCTTGTTACTTAGTTAGTTTTACAGCTCCTTGAAGCAACACACATACATATGCTTGAACGAGGAGAAAAAGTACAACAGCCAAAAGATGAAGGAGAAAGAGCCAGTGAAATACCCTAATTATGCATTAGGAATAGGAGACGTTAGGGAAGAAATGACCGTTCGTGCAGTTACGCAGCAACAACGTTCTTCAGTTTCACACTCAGAGTAGTTTGGAGCTGGCGTGTTATTTTGAGGCTGTCTTGGTCGAGTTATAAATTTGATCAGCTAGAGATAGAGCTTACGTTGGACTTCGAGTGTTGCTTGTACTCGATTAGGCGATCAGGCGAGACGCACTCGACTAGCCGGGAGACTTGCACGTTCTCAGGAAGAGACAACTAGAAGGGAGACTAGAGAATCAGCAGGCTGAACAGAAAAGGTAATCGCAAAATCTTGTTAGAAGGAGCTGCGTGGTGAGTACTGAAAATTAATTGAGTTGCGGCAGCACACGGTGAGCTTTGCATCAGTAGTAACCGGGTTGCATCAGTGGTAACTGTTGGTCTGCGCCGCCACCGACGTCTTTGACGTCGTGTCCCTCCTTGGAGGCGTCGTCGTGGAACTCCAGTTCCTCTACCTAGTGAGGGACAAGAGTTTCCAGCTTGAAATGTAATCTGCATACTTGTAATGCTATTTAAACTCAATAGTTGGACTTGGTTCGACTTACAAATATATAATTAAAGAGATATATGTGAGTTTTTTAACGTCCTTGCTTTGCAGTTGAGTATTGGTTTGGAAGCTTGGATAAAAATGGATGCACATTAGCCGCTTTTGCTGTTTCAATCATCTCGTCATGAGTGATGGTTCAGAAATTGAGTAGTACTAGAAAAGAGTGAAGGTTCTTGGGACGCTGAACCTATATTTCTCCTCAGAAACTTCAGATCAAGTTCCTTAATGTTTTGACCATCAATAAATATGTCACCTATATTATCACACCATATTACTAACACCAGTAAAATCTTAAAATTTTCACTTTATTTTCTTTTTGGGAACAATGTATTCAATTTGACATGTGATTTTTAAAAAAAATCTTTGTGTTGATTTTGAAATGATGTTTTGGCACTTCAAAATCTTGTGATCACCTTTCCGCGGAAAAATGGTTGTCATTCTTTCCGCTATTTCCCCATCCTATTACGTTGCTGACACTACCTTTGTTCAAAGATTTTTTTACCAACAAGAAATACATGAAAACAAATACAATAAATAATACCAAAAAATTAGACATTAAGAAAAGGTAAATGTAACACTAGATAATGTGGGAAAAATGATGGATCGATGTTGAACCAGTTAGAATATTTTTGAAGATATTTAAACCAGGATTGTTATATGCTCCGACATAGGTTAAGTTTTTTTTTTAAAAAACACTTGGATTTAAGCAATAAATTTACTACCGAAAATGTAATTGATTTTTCTAAGGTTTATGGGACGTCCAAAAAAATCCTACTGTTTACATCTTTGTTATAGAAATGATTCAGTGACAATGTATTGTTTTAAATTTTCTTTTATTTTGCATATATTGTTTCTGACATTTCAGGTACTTGGGCATCGCACCGGCGACGAAAAACACTGTTAAAGGACTCCGCCGAAGTGATGGATCCCTCTGCAACACCAGCGAAGGGTGTGAGATGGCACAGGCCTTCTACCACAATCTGTACATGTCGAAGGGATCAAGAGACGGGGACCAAGTTCTGAACTTGTTGGAAGGTCTTGTGACGGATGAAATGAATCAAGCTTTGACGGCGGAGCTGAAGGACAAGGAAATTACGGAGGCCCTTTTTCAGATGGGCCCAACAAAAGCCCCTGGGCCGGATGGGCTGCCTGCGCTGTTTTACCAAAGACACTAGTCTTTGTTAAAAGCCCACGTTTGCAAGGCTGTTCGAGATTTTTTGGCGGGAGCCGGGTATCCTGAAGATTTCAATAACACGGTGCTGGCGTTGATACCCAAAATCAACTCTCCAGAGTTGCTGAGCCAGTTCCGGCCAATAAGTCTTTGCAACTTTTTGTACAAGATTGCCTCGAAGGCGGTGGCAAACAGGCTAAAGAAGATCCTCCCCATTCTGATTTCAGAGGAGCAAAGTGCCTTTGTCCCGGGCAGATTAATAGCGGATAATGTTTTTGTGGCTTACGAGTGTGTTCATGCTATTAGAACAAGGAAGAGGAGGAAGCCTTTGTGCGCGGTAAAGCTCGACATGATGAAAGCTTATGATCGTGTGGAGTGGTCTTTCCTGGCTGATATGATGCGTCACATGGGTTTCTCGGAGCAATGGATTCAGATGATCATGAGATGTGTGCGTTCTGTTCGGTTTTCGGTCAAGTTAAATGGCTGCATCTCAGACTCTTTCCTTCCATCGAGAGGTTTACGGCAAGGGGACCCTCTGTCCCCATATCTATTCTTGTTCTGCGTTGAGGGTTTTTCAGCCCGTCTTCGACGAGCACAGGAGGAAAAGAAGATGGCTGGAGTGAGCTTTGTCAGCAATGGCCCGACAGTTACACATCTCCTCTTTGCGGATGACAGTGTGGTGTTCTTGGAAGCCAACACTTGTAATATGGAGGCGTTGAGAGAAATTCTGCAGAAATATGAAAACTGTTCGGGCCAGCGAGTTAATCTGCCGAAATCGTCAATCTTTTTGGGGAAGGGTTGCGGTGAAGATACTAGAAACTCCCTAAAGACAGCTATAGGGATCCAGTGTGAGGCCATGTCCGAACGGTATCTTGGGCTGCCAACGGTGGTAGGCCGATCAAAAAGTGGTTCTTTCACGTACTTATCTGACCGTTCGAGGGTAAAAGTTGCTCGGCTAAAAGGCCAGGGTTTATCCAAGGCTGGCAAAGAGGTTCTTGTCAAATCTGTCCTGCAGGCCGTCCCTACCTATCCTATGGGCTGTTTTCAGCTTACGAAAGGACAATGCAGCGAGTTGTCCTCTATTTCTTCAAACTTCTGGTGGGGTGATGGCAAAGATAAAAGAAAGGTTCACTGGATTAGTTGGGAACGTATGTGTTCAGCTAAACGCAGTGGGGGGATAGGGTTCCAAGACTTCGGCGATTTCAATCAGGCTCTCCTTGCTAGGCAAGCATGGAGGATGATCACAACTCCGGAGTCTTTATGTGCTAGGGTTCTCCGTGCTCGATATCTCTACTCCTATAAAAACCACAGTTGGTGATGATGGTGTGCCTGCCATCTTTCATCCAGGATCGTTGGATTTATATCTAACGGACAGTAACACCCACATTACACATTTGCAGATAACCCCTTGTGTTCCTATCTCTCCCCCCACCTCATCCAACCACCTGAAAATGGTGAAAAGCCCATCAGAAAAAACAAAAAACTCGATTAAATCCAAACTGTCCCTGGTGAAATTATTGATAAATGTGATGAATAATGATACATTTGCTTTATTTAATATCCTTATAAGGGTTAAAATAAATAATGAACGTGGCAACGCACGAGCATTCAACTAGTATTTCAAAAATGGGGACTTCATGAATGCTAGCTATCCGAAGCGAGGGTCATATACTTGGAAGAGTATCTTGCATGGGAGAGACCTGCTGAAAGAGGGCTTAATTTGGAGAGTGGGAAACGGGCAGAAAATTGATATTTGGAACCATAATTGGATCCCTAGGTTGTGGCTGCAAAGACCTATGGGACATAAACCGGGTGAGGAGGTTGAGAAGGTGGAGGAGTTGCTGCTGCCAGAGGGGATGGTTGGGATATAAACAAGTTGAATGAGACGTTTTATGAGGCGGATGTAGAAGACATAATGAAAATTCCGGTGGGTAGAGCTAGATCTGATGACTATGTTGCTTGGAATTACACCAAAAACGGTATTTTCAGTGTTCGTTCGACATATCACCTCAAACAACATCTCAAAAGCATGGCAGCGGGTAGAGCAAGCTCTTCTCTGAACTGCTCGGAACATCAAGGTTGGCTCTCACTGTGGGCGGCCAACGTCCCTAGCAAAGCTAAAGTTCATTGCTGGAGGTTGATCAAGAATGGGTTGGCGGTTGGAGATGAGCTACGCCGAAGGAAGATCAAGGAGGGCGTGCGGTGTATTGTTTGTAACAGGGAAGAGACATTACACCACAGGTTTTGGGCGTGTCCGCATTCGTTTCAGACTTGGGAGATTCTCCGTAAACGTACTTCGTTGGAGCTGACTATAGCTCCACGGGATTGTCAATCGCATGGTGAGCTCCAAGCCTGGCTCCTTGACTGGATGGCGAGGCTAAAGGATCGGGAATTGGAGGTGGTGATGATGGCAGTGTATCATATGTGGCTTGCACGTAATGATGCTCGCGATGAACCCATGATCGAAGACCCAGATCGAACTGCTCGTCGAATAATGGCATTACTTGAAGAGTGGCGGGCTCTAAAAGGTGGCGCTGGGACACAAGAGCCCAAGGAGACGGAGCACTGGCTCCCTCCGGCTGAGGGCTGTCATAAAGCTAATGCTGACGGTGGCTTGGCTGCGGGAGAAGGACATTGCGGTGTGGGCGTGATCCTCAGAGATCATCATGGTATGGCTCTTGCGGGGGCCTGCCATTTTTTCCCTCCTGTGTCGGATCCGGAGAGGGCCGAGCTGCTAGCTTGTCGCCGCGCCGTGCAAGTGGCGAAGGACATGGGGGTATGGAAACTGGTGTTGGAGACGGACTGTGCTGCCGCGGTGAGTAAGCTGAAAAGGATGGAGATGGATCGGTCTGGACATGGACCTCTTGTCGAAGAAATCAAGTCGATGCTGTGAGATTTTGAGGACACGGTGGTAAAGCATGTGAGACGGACGGGCAATGGAGTGGCGCACCAATTAGCTAGGGAAGGCTGCATGAATAAAATGTGTAATACCTGGGTAGACCCTTATCCTGAGTTTGTTAGGAACGCTATATGGACCTGGACGTTGGAGGTTAATAAAGATGCGCCACACTTAATCTAAAACAAAGAGTATTTTTTCTTTTTTCTATTAATGGTCAAACCTATTTAACTACATGGAAGTTGGTATGCTAGATAAATTTCATAACACACGGTTGTTCACACTTTGATTGGACACATTGGTTGTGTTGTCCTTATCATCAAAAGTGTTTTCACATGAGATCAAGGATATATGCCGCGTAATGTTACCTACCAAGGAATAACGTGTGCCCGATATATATACTATCATCGGAGCAAGAACCCATATATATTTGACCATTATCAAGAGCCGCCACCAGTCTCCATTGCACCTTGTTACTGTAGTAGTTAGTTCGCCAAATCCTTGAAGCAACATACAGATCGATGTGTGCTTGAACAAGAAGGACTGAAGGAGGAGTTGGTGTAGATGGGGAAATATAATTCATGGGTATCAGTAAAACAACATAAAGATGAATAAGAAAGAGCCAGTGAAGCAGGGTAAGCATACATCTTGTCTACGAATGAGAGACGTTAGGGAAGAAATAACCGTTTGTGCACACGGTTAGGCACCAACCACGTTGCTCAGTTTCACACTGAAAATAGTTGAATGCTCATGGGTTTCACAATTTAGTCAGCTAGGCATCGAGTTGAAGTTGTGCTTCGACTTGCCTTTACTCTTGCTGAGACTCCGAAATGGAACAATCAACTGCCGAGAAGCAAGGTTGTATGGAAAAGGCTGTGTTGATTTTCTTGTGGTGATTGCGTTGCTTTTTCGCCTTGAGACTTCCACTGGCACAAACAGTTGGAACTAGAAGGGACGTAGAGAATCAGCGGGCTGGACAAAGAGGTAAAAGATGTGTGAGTACGTTTGATTCAGCATTATTTGGACCATTTTTACCTGCGTGATAAGTTTGTGGACTAGTTCGTTATACTTCTCAAGTTGTGGACTGATATATTTCCACCACGCAAGTTTGTGTGATTATAGTGCAATGCCTCTTTTGAAAAAACTTACAATACACTGATGATTAAGATTTCCTGTTCCAAGAAATTCCTAGCAATTAGATTCGAACGAGCTCAACGAAATAACGTGACACCACACCGCATTCTAGTGCATAGTCTCCATGTCATACATCAATAGTTCAATACCATAAATGATTTGATTATGCACTGGTTATAGCATGTTCCTTTCATCTTCTTTTTTTATAAGAGGAATATATGTCAAATTGATACCAAATACAACGAAATCTAAAGAGCTGGTCTAAACATTAAGGATGCACACGACCAAAAAAAAGAAGATAAGTATGGAAAAAAAAAGACCCACCGAAAATCCTTTCATCAGACCAATTATTTGCATCTCTTGCTAATTAGTGTGAAGTATTTTTAACGTAACACTACCGTTTATTTGCTAGATGAACACAAATAAACAGTCCAAAATCATTTGGGACCATCTTAATATTTCTTGTTGTAATAATCATCAAATTGTTACCATCAAGATCCGTGTGTTTCTATCTAAATTAGAGATCAATAGTGCTTCTGAAAACAAGATATATTTGCAAACAGTAAGTTAATCCAACGACCTGATCGATGAAGATATAAGAAGATAACATGCACAACACGCAATTGGTCACACTTTGACTGCGCACATTGGTTCTGTTGTCCTAGTCATCAGTGGCGTCTCTAAATTAGATCAATGATATACACAGTGTAGTCTTACCTACCAAGCAATAAGCAATACCCCGTGTGCAAGATATATATACTCTCGAATGCACCTTGCTGCTATTTAGTTTCCAAGTCCTCGAAGCAACACAGTGAGATGTGCTTGAACGAGGAGGAGTAAGGTGTAGAAGAGGAAAAATAATGCCCAGGTAGAACAAGATATAAGGAGAAAGAGCCAGTGAAGTATGGTCAGCATACACTTCTTTAGGAATAGGAGACGTCGGGGAAGAAATAACCGTTCATGCAAATGGCTATGCAGCAAGGACGGTCCTCAGTTTCACGTTGAAAGGGAGTTCTGGGGAACACCAATCAACAGTGCACACCTCCTGTGCACTGTTAGCAGCGAGAGAGTAGGCCTAGCTAGCAGTGTTGGTGTGGTGTTCTGCCAAGTTCTTGTCCGCATGAACTTGGTATCTACTCCTACTTGACTTTGCATCTTCTATAAAAATATGGTGCGCTACACTCTCGAAAAAAGTTTCAGCTGATAAAATAACTGAGTTCTGATAGGCCGGTTACTCTCAGCCTCTCTAGGCATAGAGTTGACGTTGTCTTTTGATACGCAACTAGCCGAGGGAGCAGTGTTCTACCAAGAAACACCGTGTGGATCTGCTTGTGGCGATCAAATTATTTTCTCAACAGGGGAATTAGCGAGGCAGAGGCAGCTAGAGTAGAGAATTAGCAGCTTGAACTAAACAGATAAAAAAGGTGTGATTATGGCTATTTGGAGTTATTTTTGGACAATTTTGTACCCGGGTGAAAAGTTTTTGTACTGGTTCGTTGCACTTCTCAAGTTTGTGGACCAGTATATCTCCACCACGCAAATTTGCGTGATAACAGTGCAACTAGACCGATGATTTCTAGCACCCGGGTACCAGTGCTCCCGGATTTTAAAAAGTTCAAAATTATACTTTTGAGTTAAAAAAACCTAATTTTTTCCGTGGATGCGTACACGTATGGTTGTATGTTTTTTGCAAAGTTCCGGTGAGAAAGGCATTCTGTTTTGGGCTATAGGCAGAAAACAAATTTGTAGCTGTATATAGGCATAAAAAACTATTTCTTCGAAATTTGTCTTTTTTAGCTGTGGCCCAACTGCCCAAGTATTGCAGCTGTCCATAGTGGATGTATATTCGGAGGCGGTGATTTGGCTCATAGGTGCATCTGCACCTATTATGTAAAAAAATATAGTTTTTTTTTCAAAATGTCAAAAAATTACAGAAAAAAATTCGGATGTACATTAGAACATTATGTGTTAGCACAAAAAATGGCGTGGTGAAAAAACATTTTTTGTGACATGTGCAAAAAAGACAAAAAAATGACTCGTGTAACAACATTTTGGTGCGTCCGGATTTGTCTTTTTTGCACAGGTCACAAAAAATATTTTTTCTTCACGTAACTTCGTGTGCTAACATAAAATGTCTTGACGTATATGCGAAATATTTTATTTTGAATTTTTTGACATTTTCAAAATTGTTTTTTTGGTAGTGGGTGCATCTGCACCTACTAGCCGAAGTGGATTTCCGATGTATATTCGTACTTGTATATTTTCCGTTGACTCTTGGATTAGAAATATAATTTCGAAAATGAGAGCACTGCAGCTCGGGTGCATAAAGTGATATCCATATAATACACGACTGTTTAATCTATTTTTTTTTGTAGAACACTGTTTAAACTCAACACATTTTGAACAAAACGTTATTTTTGGCTTTTCACTGAGCTACGCTGACCGAATAAATTCTGCTCAACGACCAGCATTGAGAAGATCCTGGGCGTAGACGGAGCGCCAATACGCCGTGGCTCCCTCCCAGAGTGCCTTCTCAGTCCATCGCCGCGGCCGGAGAGCTGCGAGAAGCAGTGGCGGTCGACGCACTGGGAGAGGCCAGCCACGCGGGGGAAGAACGCGAGCCCCACCCGGAGAGGACGCAGCAACGAGAGATCCATATGCAGGGGACGGGTGCGGGGTGGATGCATGACTTACAGGTTCGGTGCGGGATAGGGGCGGGCTGGCGGCCGGCGCGGAGTGGAGCGAGGTGCCCCCGCCGGGGGAGCCGACGGGGACGGGCGGTGGGCAGCTAGCGGCGTCGCGCAGGGGAGATGGCCGCGGGCGTCGCCCGCGACGGGAGCGAGAGCGAGACATCCTATCCCTTTTCTTTTCACATAAAATTAATCCAGCAAATGAGTAGTACGTCATTCCACAGGTGATGAAACTGTGAATTGTGGGAGGAATCGATACCCTGATGGGGGCTCGAGTTACGTGTTATATAGCTGGGAATAGCCCCACAGCGTGGCATGTACAAGGGTGTATATGTATGGTTGGAGTACTACTCCATACCGTACATATACGATTACATTATGTCTAACATCCCCCTTAATCACAACCTTGTGAAAGGTTGAGATTACGCCTAAACTCATGTAGTTCTTTGACTGGTAACACCTTTGTAAAGCCATCTGCAACCTGATCCTTGCTTGATATGAACTTGATATCTAGAAGCTTGTTTGCAACTCTTTCACGTACAAAGTGATAATAAATTTCAATATGCTTGGTCCTTGCATGAAAAATGGGATTTGCTGAAAGATATGTGGCACCTAAATTATCACACCATAAGCATGGTTTTACCTTTAGAGAAACACCAAGTTCACCAAGAATAGCCTCAACCCATATTAACTCGGCAGTGGCATTGGCCAAAGCCTTATATTCTGCTTTAGTACTGGATCTAGACACTGTAGCTTGGTTGCATGCACTCCATGAAATCAAATTTGGTCCAAAAAATATAGAAAAACCTCCTGTAGACCTTCTATCATCAAGACAGCCTGCCCAATCGGCATCTGAAAAAGCCCTAAGCAAATTAGAGGAGGACCGCTGAAAAGTAAGCCCAACTCGAAGTGTACCTTGAACATATCTCAATATTCTCTTGGCAGCCGTCCAATGTGCAGTTGTAGGAGCATGTAAATACTGACAAACCTTATTAACTGAGAAGGATATATCTGGCCGTGTTAAGGTTAAATATTGTAATGCACCAACAATACTTCTATACTCTGTACAATCATCCGAACTGAGAGCAGATCCTTCTACCAATGATAATTTTTCAGTGGAAGATAAAGGTGTAGGAGCAGATGTGGACTTTGTCATACCAACTTTAGCAAGTAAATCAGCAGCATATTTTTCTTGAGTAAGCAATAATCCATCATTAGCTCTTTTGACCTCAATGCCCAAAAAGAAGTGAAGATCTCCCAAATCTTTAAGAGCAAAATCATCATTGAGATCATGAAGCAAAGCTGAAATAGCCTTATCTGAGGAGCTAGTAACAATAATGTCAACAACATAGATAAGAACAAATATTATCACACCGGTTTTGTTGTATATGAAAAGAGAGGTATCAGCTTTGGAGGGAATAAAACCGAGAGCTTGCATCTTTGTACTAAGTCTGGAATACCATGCCCGAGGCGCTTGCTTAAGACCATAAAGAGCTTTGTCAAGCTTGCATATATAGTGAGGAGTTTGAGAGTTTTCAAAACCTGGGGGTTGCCTCATGTAAACCTCTTCTTCCAGAACGCCATGCAAAAACGCGTTCTTGACATCTAACTGCCGCAAACTCCAGCCCCTAGAGACAGCAACAGACATAACAAGTCTGATAGTGGCGGCCTTGACAACAGGACTGAAGGTATCTTCATAGTCTATACCATATCGTTGCTTAAAACATTTTGCGACCAAGCGTGCTTTGTACCTATCAATAGAGCCATCGGAATTCTTTTTAATACGATATACCCACTTGCAATCAATAATATTACGAGTGGAGCTGGGGGAACAAGATGCCAGGTCTTGTTCTCCATGAGGGCATTGTACTCTTCTTGCATTGCTTTGCACCAACGGTCATCCTTCTGTGCTTGCGCAAGTGTGGTCGGTTCACCTGTACAAGTAAGCAAACCAAAATGACGCCCACGGCCATATGTAATGGTACCATCTGTAAACTTCTTAGGTTGTGTGATACCTTTTTGTAACCTGGTACGGGGTTCAGAAACTGGAGGTGTAGGGGAGGATTTGGAGCAGCAGGAAAAATTGCAGCAGAACCAGCCGCAGAAGATCATGCAGCCTCCCCAGCATACTCATCATTGAAGTCATCATGGTCCGCAGACCGTGTCGGAGACGCAGCGGACGTGGGCGAATCCGGTGGCGTGATGTCGCTGTCGGAGGCAGGCGCTGGGTCCCGTAGCGGGGACGACGCAGTCGCCAGCGGCGAATCAGTGGTCGTGGCTTCGTTGTCTTCACGTGCGGGCGGGCCCCGCGCTGGAGACGGGGAGCGAGCAGGGGCGACGTGGCGAGGAGGCACTGGCGCGGACGTGCGCGCGGCAGACCGAGGCCGCACGGGCGGCAGACGAGGCTGACGCGGGCCAGCAGACGAATCCACCTCGTGATCCGTGGGCGGCTGATCCGAGGCAGGATCGCCCTCGTGTTCAGCAGCAGTTTCGTCCGTATATGAATTTTCAGAAGTGTCTTGTGTGCTCATTTGGGCATCATTTTGACTGAAATTTTCTCCTGCATCATGCTGGTTCTCTGCTGGAGCTGTTGGTACATGCTCTTCTGCAACATACTCATCGTGGTTAGGAACAACAGGTACAATAGGTATGATCATATGGTCATCAACATGTGCATCCCCATTATTTTGTGTGGTGGAAGAGGAATTTGGAAGAAGCAAAATTTCTTTGCGAAGGCGAGAACCAGCATTAGGATGTAGATCAGCAAAAGGGAACACATTTTTATCAAAAACAACATCTCTAGAAATATACACACGTCCTGTTTTGGTGTCTAAACACTTCACCCCTTTGTGACGAGGGCCATACCCAAGAAACACACAACGTGTGGAGCGGAAGGCGAGTTTTCTATTGTTGTAGGGGCGAAGATTAGGCCAGCAAGCACAGCCAAAAATTCGAAGAGAGTCGTAGTTGGGTTTTGTCTGAAGAAGACGTTCAACCGGTGTCTCAAAATTGATGACCTTACTAGGAAGCAAATTTATGAGGAAGGTGGCTGTAAGGAAAGCTTCATCCCAGAATTTTAGAGGCATAGATGCATGAGCTAGTAAAGCAAGTCCTATTTCAACAATGTGACGATGTTTGCGTTCAGCAGAACCATTTTGTTGATGTGCATGGGGGCATGAAACATGATGGGTAATACCAACTTTTTGAAAGAAAATGTTGAGTTTTTCATATTCATCACCCCAATCAGTTTGCATAGTAATGATCTTCCTATCAAATTTTCGTTCAACCAATTGTTGAAAATTGAGAAAAACTTGATAAACATCAGAACGTTTTTTAAGCAAGTAAATCCAAGTAAATTTGCTGAAATCATCGATGAAGCTTACATAGTATAAATATTTGCCAACAGAAGCGGGTGCTGGACCCCATACATCAGAGAACACTTGTTCTATTGTTCTAAAGGAACAGTTGAAACACTAGTAGAGACAGGATATGGTAATTGGTGACTCTTAGCTAGTTGACATGGATCACAAATGTATGGATTTATTTCAGGTGTATGAGAAATCATATTTTTCCTATGAATTTGCTGAACCACAAACGAAGAAGGATGTCCTAAGCGGCGGTGCCATGTCGAGGAAGATGGCTTTATTGTGATGAATGCTTGCTTGGAGAACCCGGTAGAGAAAGGCACTAGCGGGTAGAGACCATCACGATATGGCCCCTTAAACAGAGTTCCACGCTTAAACAGAGTTCTCCTTGTGGCATGGTCCTTAATCAAAAAGAAATGTGGGTGAAACTCAAGGAATACATGATTATCAAGGGTAAGCTTATGAACAGATAGTAGATTTTTAGATGCACTTGGAACATGTAGAATATCATTAAGATGCATGGAACTATGGGGAGTGTACAAAATTGAATGACCAATATGATTTATTTGCATACCGTTACCGTTGGCCGTGTGGACGCAATCACGCCCATTGTACTTGTCATGGGTTGTAAGCTTGCTCAACTCGCTAGTAATGTGATTTGTAGCACCACTGTCGGGGTACCAGTTTGTGTCCACGCCGTAGGAGGCCATGTGGGCACCCTTGTCACCACCATCATCATTGTTGTCATCTTGGTACCTCCACCAACAATCAGCAGCGGGGTGACCATGTATTTTGCAGATTTGACAAGTCACATCCACATAAGGAGTGGGTGCGCGTCCATGTCCACGGCGACGTCCATCATCACGACCCCGCTGGCGGCGATCATGGCCACCGTCACGGCGGTCTCAATCATAGCGGTCACGGCGGTCATCACCGCGGTAACCACGGTCGTCTCCGCGGCCACGGCTGTCCTGGCGGCCATGGTCATCCTGCCAGCCGCGGCCACGGTCAGGGGGACGTCAACGGTCATTGCCTCGACCGCGCTGCGGCGGTCCGCCCCCACGGCAAGCGACATTGGCAGAAGAGGTGAACTCCTGCCCCTCCTCATCGGATGGTTCCTGGCGCTGATCATAGGCAGTCCATCTGACTAAAAAGATCGGCAAGAGTGGTACCGGGATTGGCACTTACAGCAGCGACGAGGGCGTTGTAGGACTGATCAAGGCCATGGAGAAGATAGCCGATCAGCTCGTCATCATCTAGTGGTTTTCCCGCAGCGGCAAGCTCGGACGCGAGAGCCTTCATCTTCGCGAAGTACTTGGCGGCGGTGAGGGTTCCTTTCTTCGTGTCATTGAGGGCTGACCTGAGGCTCTGGATCTTGGACCGCGAGGGGGTGCAGATCAGCGCGGTCAGAGCAGCCCAAACTTCAGCAGAGGTGTCGAGGCCGGTGACATGGGCGAGCACGTCCGGCTACAGCGAGTTCAAAAGAAACCGCAGCACTTGCTGGTCTCGTGAGATCCAGGCCGTGAAGGCGGGATTCTCGACTATCATCTTCTTCTTGTTTTCGTCCTCGACCTCCATGTTTTCAGCCGGCGCGGCCTCCTTCCCTTCGACGAGCGAGAGGACACGGGCACCGCGCAGAGCAGGCATCACGAGGGCCTTCCATCCGAGGAAGTTGTCCCGCGTGAGCAGTTGTGAAGGGGGAGCACCGAGCGCAGCCGCAAGGGTCTACACGGAAAAGGAGCTCGCCATGGGAGGGAGGTGGGGTTTTGGTCTTTGTTTTCTAGGGTTTTCGGTGTAGATCGATTTCGGCGGCTAGGTCATGAAGAAGGAGGCTCTGATACCATGTGAATTGTGGGAGGAATCGATACCCTGATGGGGGCTCGAGTTACGTGTTATATAGTTGGGAATAGCCCCACAGCGTGGCATGTACAAGGGTGTATATGTACGGTTGGAGTACTACTCCATGCCGTACATATACGATTACATTAAACATCGCAAGAGGGGAGGGGCGGAGACGCGCCTCCTCGGCCGTTCATGGCTTGAGCAGGTGCTGGAGCCAGGTCATGGCTTCGCCCTGAGGCTGGAGCCACGCCGCCGCGGGAGACCTGGCGGTCCTTCTCGACGCCGGCTCTGTCCCTCGATCGGTACTCTGCGAGGTCCACTAGCAGGCTGCTGTACTGCATAGCTTATGTCTTTTCTGCTTGCTTGAGGGCTCAAGGACGTGGAACTTTGTCTGTTCCATGTGATCTAGGGACTATGATTTGTCTAGCTAACTGAACATGAGAAATATGTACTTCTTGTGCTACTGCAAATAATTCTAGCTACATTTGGCCGATCAAGCTATCACTCGGCTTTCATGATCTCTAGCATTAGGTTTCAGGAACTTGTTTCTTTATGGGTCAATGTCTGACTACAATAATGGTAGAAATTACTATCTTTGAACTTTTCTGTTAGTCTTTCTACATAGGTTGAATATTCCAAGGCGAGGCATGCAAATCTTTGGTATTGTGAAGAGTTGAATAATCCGAGTGATCATTCAAGTAGTGTTGATTTTTCTTAGCCTGTCATTCAAGAACTGTCAACTGAAGGACCATCTGAATATTCTAGTGTTCCTACACTGAATTTTGTTCCATTGAATATTTGTTATGATTTGGGGTCTCATAGACGTCTAATCTTTAAGCTGGACCCTGACCGAATTTCGAACTATGTGCTGTAGGTGACCAGAAGAGAAATAGGGCGGGATGGAACTTGTGTTCGGGAAGCTCTTCCGCCGGCTCTTTGCAAGAAGGACATACCAATCCTCACGATCAGTCTCAGTGCCGCCGGAAAGACCGGCGAGATCGTCATCACCATCCCAAATTGGGTTGTTTATGCCTTGCCGCCATCGCGTATGGAGCTCAACACCATTGCCCCATGGACCATGGCCATCTGAACAATAACTATTTGTGCTTATCCTCTCTGCACCCTCGCAAGTATGTATGTACCATATTCAGAGGGTATTATGTTGATATTTGCAGGGAATGGGAGTTCAGATTGATGCTGGCATCGATGGGGTGATTACAACAGCAAATCGTGCCCGGTGCGCTGATCCCAGTTTCCTCAGACAGCGAGGTGTTATATTTACATTCCTTTTCTTCTATTACAAGATGTTATGTTCAAGATGCTGCAAGCAAGATTATAAAGAGAAATAGGGCGGGATGGGGCTTGTGTTCGAGAAGCTCTTCCGCCCGCTCTTTGCAAGAAGGACATACCAATCCCCACGATCGGTCTCAGTGCCGCCGGAAAGACCGGCGAGATCGTCATCACCATCCCAAATTGGGTTGTTTATGCCTTGCCGCCGTCGCGTATGGAGCTCAACACCATTGCCCCATGGACCATGGCCATCTGAACAATAACTATTTGTGTTTATGCCTTGCCGCCGTCGCGTATGGAGCTCAACACCATTGCCCCATGGACCATGGCCATCTGAACAATAACTATTTGTGCTTATCCTCTTTGCACCCTCGCAAGTATGTATGTACCATATTCAGAGGGTATTATGTTGATATTTGCTGGGAATGGGAGTTCAGTGATGCTGGCATCGATGGGGTGATTACAGCAGCAAATCGTGCCTGGTGCGCTGATCCCAGTTTCCTCGGACAACGAGGTGTCATATTTACATTCCTTTTCTTCTATTACAAGATGTTATGTTCAAGATGCTGCAAGCAAGATTGTAATGTGGGTAGTATTTGCAAATTTGGGAGCTTCAAACTACTCCAACCGAGATTCCACGGCCATAGCTTCAAGCTTACATTTGCTTTAAGCCTCTATATTCTCGCGTTTAATGGACCTAGTGGCAATGATTTGGCACCAAGCATCCTCTGTTTACATCATTCATACTATTCATGAAGGAGCTCAGTTAATTCAGATCATCGCTAGCATCAAGTAGGTGTATGTATATGTATGTTATCGCCTCTTCTTGACTTTTTTTAATTCGATGGCAAAGGGACGATCCATAGAAATTTATTGGCTGATGAACAATTTGCATCACACTGTTGAATAATATGACTACGCCTTCTACTCATTCCTAATGCTAATGGTTGCATGTTATTTTATAGCCTGTATGTCGTCCATAGTAACATCACATCTGACAATTTCGTTCATGCAGGATGCCTAGCATATTCAGTGTTTATTTTTCAAAATTACTTTGTAGGTCATCATTTGGACCTGGAACACATGGAGGCGGAACATATGAGAATCTTATGTGTCCAATTGACATTGTATTTGGGTTAGTTGTAATGAATCTGTAAGCTATATAATAACTATGTATCGAACAATTGCATGAGATTTTCTAGCAATGTTTTCTTTTCTTGTATTTCTAACATTTGTATTATGGCTTAAATGAGGATTTTTTTCGTTTATGTTTAATGTTTGCAATGGTTGGTTACGTGCGTTGCACGTGCACATCAACTGGTCTATGTGAAAACACCGAAAATTTACATGGCTGGGCTGGGCTGAACGTTTCACGCACGCTCTCCCCAATCCAAGCCCAGACCTAGCAAGCTCCATGGCAGCGCCGCCGCTTCGCCTCGCCGATTCGCCGCCGGACAAGCTCATTGAGGAGATCCTCCTCCGCCTCCCTCCCAATGAGCCGTCATGCCTCCTCGGCGCCTCGCTCGTCTGCAAGCCCTGGAGGAGCATCATCTCGCACCGCAGGTTCCGCCGCCGCCTGCACGAGCTCCACGGGAGACCCCCCGTGCTGGGCTTCCTTCGAAACAACGTCATTTGGAGCATAGAAGATTTCGTCTCCACCACAGCCTCAGCCTTCCCCCTCGCCGTCCCAGACATAGTACAGTGGAGGGCCCTCGATTGTCGACATGGCCGCGTCCTTCTCATCGACTTCGACACGGCTCCAGATTTGGGTGAGCTCTTGGTATGTGATCCAATCACCGGTGACGAGGAGCGCGTGCCGGCGCCAGATGCGATGTGGGACACTAGTTTCATGGGCGACAATCCAACCGCAGCAATTATTTGTGCAACACACGGGTGCGACCACTGTGGCTGTCACGGGATGACGCCCTTTTACTTGGTGATGGTCTACACTGTCCAAGGGGAGGAGGAGGATCTGGAGTGGGTTACATGGGCGTGCTCTTACTCGTCGGACACTGATTGGTGGGGAGACATGACCAAGATTGCAGATTTTGAGATGGACTTCAGGATGCACCCCACCAGCATGCTCGTAGGGGATACTCTGCTCTACTTCCTGTCTGATCTAAGGATAGCCATGGGTAGGGTATGGGGCGGGTAGACCAATACCATACCCATACCCGTATAGTTAATGGGTACAAAATTTTACTCATACCCGTACCCGCGGGTATGAAACCTTACCCGTACCCATACCCGGCGGATACCCATACCCATTGGGCCACCAGGTAGATCAAATAGTACACAAGTTACTCAAAATTTTACATTCATCGGTTTATTTTTTATAAAAGAAAAATATTTATCTCAACTCAATAACATATATTCTGTAGATGGTGGCGAGGAGGAAGAAGGTGCAGGGGCAGCGGCGACAGCGGCCTTGCCTGTTGCAGCGCGGCGGCGAACTTCACGGACCCATTTTGGGTCCGGCCGGACCCTATTAGGACTGGTGTGCCCCCATGGGGGCTTTACGTGCCCGCTGGGCCCGGCCGGACCTGACGGGGACTGGTGTGCTCTGCTGCCGCGTTCGGTCGACTACTGTCTTGGCGGTGGAGGTTGTTCCTTCCCGCGAGGCCGCGGTCCTGCTTGGCCCGGTTCACTCTTCTCTTCACCTCCGTCTTGCAGACCTCGTGGCGGCTACTTCGGTGAGACGACGATGGTGGTGACTTCGGTTCCGTTGGCGCATGGTGGTGGGTGGCTAGTCTGGTGGTTTCGAGGATCGTCCTTGCGGGGCTCCTGTGTTACCAATCGTCTGGGGTTGTGGAAGGGGTTTCGGGAGAAATCCTTGTCGGTATGACACCGACGCGGTGCCGCCTCCGGGTGGCATCCTTCCTTCCTGATGGGCGTCGGGGCTACCCTTCGCTTCCCTCCGTGCCGGGGGAAACCCTAGGACCAGTGCCCTGGTCCGGGCAGCAGCATGGCGTCCCTTCTTGAAGGGGCTGCTTGGTACTCGTCGATTCGGTGCTAGGAGCGTGGTGGTACTCTGTTGGAGAGGGCGCAGCGGTTGCGGGTCACCATCGTTTTAGTCGATCCGCCTATGTCTCCTTTTTTGTTTCTCTTCTTTTTTTTCTCTTCCCCTTGTTTTGGGTGTATGTTTGCTGCCGCCCCAGCATTTCGTGACTGTTGGTTGTATCGAGTTGTTGCTATATTTATATAGCGGCGCTACGGCCTATTTCGTCAAAAGGAGCCGCGCTCCTCAGAGAAAAAGAACTCCAGCAATCCCGTGAATCTGGTCTGGTTGGGCCGAACACTTCACAGCCCGCTCTCCCCAAGACCCCAACCCAATCCAAGCTCAGACCTACTCCAAGCAAGCACCATGGCGGCGCCGCCACCGCCCCTGCGTCTCGCCGAGTCGCCGCCGGACGAGCTTATTGAGGAGATCCTCCTCCGCCTCCCTCCCGACGAGCCGTCGTGCCTCCTCCGTGCCTCGCTCGTCTGCAAGCCGTGGAGACGCATCATTTCACACCGCCGATTCCGCCGCCGCCTGCACGAGCTACATGGGAAAACCCCCGTGCTGGGCTTCCTTCGAAACAACCGCGAGGCCGTCAAAGACTTCGTCGCCACCACATCGTCAGCCTTCTCCCTCGCCGTCCCAGGGGACTGGCGGGCCCTCGACTGCCGCCATGGCCGCGCCCTTCTTCTCGACATGGTTCCGGGTTGTGGCTGGCTCGTGATATGGGATACAATCACCGGAGACCAGGAGAGCGTGCCGCTGCCAGAGGGGATGTGGGTCAACACATTCCAGGGCGACCACCCAACCGCGGCCATTCTCACCGAGGACGGTGGACTAGGAGTTGTTGAATCTTTTTCAGGCTCCGGTCTCAACATTTGGTCGAGGTTGGTTAATGACGACAATGACATGCCACTGTGGGTAAAGAGCCGGGTCATCTGCCTGGACAATTTGCTCCCAGCTGCTGCTCTTTGGGAGGAGGAGGAGGTAAGGCCTACCAGCTTTGCCGAGAGGGCAAATGTCCTTTTCATCAGAACGCCTGATGGAATCTTCGCAGTTGAGCTTCAGTCAGACCGAGTGAGGAAAGTGTGCGAGGATGATGACTCCTGCTCTTTTGTTCCGATTGAAGGCTTCTACACTCCACGGGTGTCTCCAGGCGAACAAGATTTTATTGGTTCGTCTCCTGCTATATGAGAAAGAAAACCTTGCTTATTATATACAGCAATGACAGCTCTGAATTGTTTTTATTCAGCTTGAAGAACTGAAGCGAGCAGCCACAGCCCAAGCTCTGTCATGGATGAGATTGTGAAGAGGGTTGCCTCACTGCCAACTTATAAGCAGTGTTGCACAAGGATTAGTATTATGTATTTTATTGCAATCATGTAGTTGAAGCAGGTCCTTTTGTTGTGCTGACTATGTAATCCTTATGTGTTGTGACTAGATGGTCAGCTATATCTTCCAAGTAGTCTAAAAGGGTCACTTTCTGCAATGTAGTAGTCTAAAGGTACCTTCACCTGTGTTGCACATGCCAGTGTACATGTGGGGATGAACTCCAATCACTAGAAGGAAATATCAATTAGATAATGGCATAATGCCGGTATCTTGTGTATTTTGGTTGGTCTTTATTATAATATTATTTTGTTCATTCAGTCCATGAAACCTATATGTTTGGTGGTTCTAGTATCGAAAGGTAGCTTCACTTGCGTTTCACATGTCAGTGTACCTGTGGGGATGACTATGATCACTAGACAAAAATATCAATTACATAGTAACATAATGCCGGTATCTTATGTATTTTGGTTGGTCTTACTTTATTAGATTATTGATTCAGTCCAAGAAACCTACATGTTTTGTGTCTGAGATTGGAGGTGAGTACATTATGCAATATCTCTTCTATTATGCAAATCACGTATGTTGAATCTGAAAAACGCCAGCAGCATTAGGCCAAACTTGAGGTGAAGAGGAACTAAAATTTATCCTCTTAAGTGTTTTTTCATGAGCCTAGTGCTGTATCATCTAAGAAATATTATTCCTCGCTTACCATGATAATGGCATTTCTGAAGCATTGAATAGAGTACAGAGTGCAAAATATTATACACCAAAAAGAACTGGCAAATTGCTTTTAGAAGCCAGCAAGAGCCAAAAACGAAAGACTAATTGCTAGAAAATTGGCGTGTCCTGGTACATAGTCCTTGTCTTCACCATGCTTTGCCTGTGCTTTCCACATGTTGAAGGACTTTTGCTATTTTGTGTCTTAGGTTTGAAGCTCAAATGGAGGCGTGCTATCATGTCGTTCCTGCTGCAGCTCCAGATTAAAGTCGTCCATGATGCAGGTGGGTGCTCGATGAAGCTCTACGAGCAGTTAGTCCGAAACACATTGTCAACGATTCCAGTGGCAGTCCAGACTGGAACTGAATGCTTGCAACGAAGAACAATCTGTGCAACTGATTCCAGGGCTGGACAACGAACACACCCGGTCTGAAATCCACCTTTTCTTGACCATATCATCCTAGGTGTTTAGCACATCCCTTTATAAGGTAACCAAAGGCATACTCTGTATTTTGGTGATCCCAACCCATGTGTATTATGCTAACGCCCTCAGGGTCTTCCCAGTGAATTGCAAGCCATGCATAAACGTATGCAACAGACTATAGCTTGTTTGTCTGCTAAGATGCGAATGAACAAAAACCAAAGAGCTGAAACAAAGAGACAAGGCAATGCCACGATGAACAGGATATGAACATGCTTTTGCTTTTTGCACTCTCTGTTGACAATGCAGTTGGTCTCTTTCACCATTAGAAAAGTTCATACTTTATCTTTATGAATTGTTTCAACCGATATTAAGATTAAATGCTTAAAATGATGCTACATTTTTATTGATGCACCCCTCTCAATCTTTCGCCCCTTTGATCTGCATGCGGTGCATTCTCGAGTAAAGACCACTGCTTGCAGAGGCCAACGCATCATGGCTGCCCATCTCTACCACCTCGCCTGTGTTCGTCACGAAGATAACATCCGTGTCTGCGACTGTGGACAGCCTCTGACGCGCCTTTGTTCCCGTAGCTGATGTTCTCTCCGATGGATTGACTCTTGCTGAACTAGTCCTATCCGCTTCCTCAGCCACTTCAGGTTGTAGTCTCCTTACAGTCGACAAGTATTTGTTTCGCACCGCTCGGGCAGACCAGTGCGACCCTTTGGCCTGGGGCGATGGCTAGACTGAAGCCATCTAGTATGGTCACTTTTGTTCTCGAGGGATAGCTGAAGTCAGCATCTGAGAACGGAACTTGTCTCGCAATCCTGTGTTCGTCATTAGCGCTTCTGGTTCATCTACCTCTGCGTTTCTCTTTCGAGAATGTCGAGTGCGGGATCACAGACACGACCATTGGAATAGTGGACCATAGCTCCGTGATGGAAGGCACCGGTGGCGCAAATGTTGAGTACGATCGTAAGTAGTTTTCAAATGTTGCAAGCCCCTCGTGAAGCAGCATTTTGCAGCTCAGCTGGATGGCGTGCGTCATATGCCATCAGCATCTCTTCTTCCTGAACTAAAGGAACCACCGTACTGATTTGCTGGCGGCCTCTGGATTGATGAGTGAGACGAGCTTCTTGTGGGAAGTGGAGATGTCAGTGACAAAGCCTTTCGCCAACCTGACTTGGACAAGGCTGGCGATAAGGTGGCATGGCATCATGGCGGTTTCACCGAGAACAGGGTAGGTCAGGAAGCCCACGCTTTCCCGGGTTCTTCAAACCAACCAAACTCGCTCCGAAGAATGGCTGCATGTAGCCAAGAGAGCTGGTGTTACATTCCAAACAATGGCGGTCCACATATTTCTGTGCTAAAATGAAACTAGTAAGAGATACAGAACTTTACGTCTATTGTGTGTCAGACCTGAAAAGGGAGGCTCGCTTGGGTAATCCATCGCCCTCTGGCAACTGCCGGGGACTTAGACAAGGGACCTACTCCCCTATGTTTTTCATCATGGTGATTGATGTCTTGAACACAGTGGTTCGCATGGCGGAGGAAGCAGAGCAGTTTGACTTGTTTGCAGCGTCAGGAGTTTGTCATCGGCTGTCCCTATTTGCAGACGACATTGTCATGTTCATAAAGCCAACAGTAGGGGAAGCGAGCGCAGCCATCATTAATTCTACTGCGGCTATTTGGAGATCCTTCAGGGCTGCTGTGCAATCTAGCCAAGAGCTCAGTCTCGCCTATAATGGATATTCTGGGTTGCCCGGTCAGGAATTTTGCAATTCAGTATTTAGGGTTGCCCCTGTCAATTGGTAGACGAGTTAATTGCACTGGCGGTCACTGAATTCGTCGAGTGGGTGCACTTAAGTCACCATTTTCAAAAAATTGTGAACCCATCACTGAAGTCAACATCCATGTGCACTTTGGTCACTTGGCCCTTTTTTTCTGGTTTTTGAGCTCAGTCTCGCCTATAATGGATATTCTGGGTTGCCCGGTCAGGAATTTTGCAATTCAGTATTTAGGGTTGCCCCTGTCAATTGGTAGACGAGTTAATTGCACTGGCGGTCACTGAATTCGTCGAGTGGGTGCACTTAAGTCACCATTTTCAAAAAATTGTGAACCCATCACTGAAGTCAACATCCATGTGCACTTTGGTCACTTGGCCCTTTTTTTCTGGTTTTTGACCGAGAGTCGTCACGTGCGTCCCACGTGTGGTCTCTGTGGACCGTACATTTTGCATATAACCCCTTCAGTTTAAGTGATGCACCTAGTCTGTCCTCTTCTGTCAAGTGGGTCCCACCTGTCAGTGAGAGAAAATAAACAACGTACCAGAGATAATAAACGTGAGTAGGGATTCGAACCTAATAAACGCAGTGGCTAGCCACTGGAGACTGCGCACGTATATGTCTATTCTGTACACTTTGTTTTATTATACATAACTAACCCCGGTCAAACTTGACCAGCGGGCCCGACTGCCTGCGTAGCTGGTTGACGTGGCCCTGGGCCCATGAGTGAGTGACCCGTGTTCAAATAGCCCTCGGGGTACATACGTTTCTGGTTTTTCCAATTAAAAAATAATTTAATAAATTAAGAAATTGTATAAACTTGTAAAATCAATATGTAAAAATATTCATAAAAATAGATCTATTTGCTTCTGTTAAAATCGTAGGCTGCCACGACTGCAGAAACGTGTTTAAACCTTTTGTACTAGGGGACACGTAGGCTGCCACGACTGCACGTTGTGTATAATATTGTAACCTGTACGTAGTAGTCATATGCGAGCGCAGTCCGGGGTGGCTAGCGTCTGCGAGGCTGTAGCGAGAGATCTCAGGTTCAAATCTACTCGCCGCTTGTTTATTACTTTACATACGTTATTTATTTTCTCTCACTGACAGGTGGGACCCACTTGACAGAAGAGGACAGTGGGTACATCACTTAAACTGAAGGGTTATTTGCAAAATTTACGGTCCGCAGCGATCACACGTGGGACGCACGTGACGACTCTCGGTCAAAAACCGGCCGAGTGATCAAAGTGCACATGGATGTTGACTTCAGTGGCGGGTTCACAAGATTTTTGAAAATGGTAACTTAAGTGCACCCACTCGACGATTTCAGTGACCGCTAGTGCAATTAACTCATTGGTAGACTGTCCACGTCTGAACTTCAGCCGCTTGTGGACAAGATCGCCGGGCACGTCCCTACGTGGAAGGCTGGGTTATTGAAGAGAAGTGGAAGACTGGTCTTGCTGGATTCAACACTCACGGCTACACTTGTGTGCCACATGTTATCACTGGATTTACCCCCATGGTTCTTCACTTGTGTCGATAAGCTGTTTCGAGTTTTTTTTTATCCGCATCTACTGAAGCGAGGAAGGGACAGTGCGTGGTGGCCTGGAAGACGGTCTGTACACCAAAACCGCAGGGTGGTCTCGGGGTGAAGAACTTGCGTCTGCTCAATCACGCCTTGCACATGCGCTGGCGGTGGCTGCAGATGGTGGATCGCGACAAGCCATGGTACGGCCTGAACTTCAGTATTGATCGCGAGGCAGAGGAGATGTTTAGGGCTTGTGTCAAGTGGGAGATAGGGAATGGAAAAAAACCTGAGGTTCTGGACGGATCGGGGATTGAGGGGCAGAGCATCAGTTCGCTTGTGCCCAATTTGATGAATTTCATAAACCCCTCGGCCAAGAACTTTACTGTGGCGGAAGCTCTCCAGGATATGCAGTGGGTTGGGTCCATCAGAGGGGCGCCATCCATCCGGGCCATGCATAGTGGAGTTTTGAAATCTGTGGGAGATGATTAGCAAGTTAGCAACTGGCAGCTGTCGGAGGAGGAAGACCAGATTACATGGAAGTTGTCTGTCAGCGGTCAGTACACTGCCAAGTCTGCGTACGAGGCGTTCTTCATCGGCCGGACTCGTAGCCCACCAAGGAACCTGCATGACGGAAGTTGCTGCTTGAGCACTGCTGCCGCCCCAAAGAGATGTAGGAAGAAGGTCAACTCGCTGGTCCTGCTCGTAGCCCTGCCCGGTAACTTTGGCTTGAAAGGAACAGCCAGTTTGACAAGATCGCGTCTATTCCGTAGGTTGTATCGCGGCAAATCGTAGCGGAATTCGAGCTATGGAAACGTGCTAAGCTGTGCGGAGTGGAAGCGAGCGAGGGAGAGTAGTTTGTATCTCTGTTCGTGAGCGTCGTGTGAGCAGGAGAAAGGTCGGCTGTGATCTATCTCCTGTCTTCTTGTAATAAACTTTCTCTACCATAATATAGAAGACGCGCAATCCTCTTGTGTGTTCTTGAAAAATTTACCAGGACGTACATATAGTGCTGAAAGATGTTACTGAAACATGTAACCAGCGGGGAGGTGCTGAAGGAAGAGGGGAGATTGATCTAAGGTACAAGATTCAGTGGGAACAAGACTTCCATCCAACACTTGATTAGAACCATAAGGTCATAGACAAATTTAAAATACACCAGAAAATCCATACTAATTTAGTATCATTTACAAATATGGTCTGAGTTGTTTGATAAACCAGAATTATATTTCCTCTCCCGAGAAATTACTAGCAACTAATTTTGAACGAGCTCAAAGAAATAATGTGACAATTTACTCTAGTGCATGGTCTCCATGTCATACATGATGATTTGATTATGCACTTGGTATAACATATTCTATACAATTATCTGAATTTATATCTTCCTAATAAATCTGAAATATTTTTTACGTGACATATATTATGTGCAAACTATTAGCCCCAGAAGGTAAAAACAAAATCTTACACTTTACATGCTTAATATCGGTCCAGATCATTTGAGAACATCTTTCATTTTCTCGTAGTAACAATAATGAAATTATTACAATCAAGATCAGCATGTTTCTATTCTAGGTGGATACCAATAACGTTTTATAAAACAAGACATATTTACACATTAAATTAGTCCAAATGTCTGACCTATCGAGGTATAGAAAGATAACTCACATAACACGCGGTTGGTCATACTTTGATTGCACATACCGGCTGAGTTGTCATTGTCATCACAGCAAGAACCACTATATTTTTACTAGTATCAAGAGCCACCACAGTCCACAAGTCTCCCTTGCGCCTTGTTACTTAGTTAGTTTTACAGCTCCTTGAAGCAACACACATACATATGCTTGAACGAGGAGAAAAAGTACAACAGCCAAAAGATGAAGGAGAAAGAGCCAGTGAAATACCCTAATTATGCATTAGGAATAGGAGACGTTAGGGAAGAAATGACCGTTCGTGCAGTTACGCAGCAACAACGTTCTTCAGTTTCACACTCAGAGTAGTTTGGAGCTGGCGTGTTATTTTGAGGCTGTCTTGGTCGAGTTATAAATTTGATCAGCTAGAGATAGAGCTTACGTTGGACTTCGAGTGTTGCTTGTACTCGATTAGGCGATCAGGCGAGACGCACTCGACTAGCCGGGAGACTTGCACGTTCTCAGGAAGAGACAACTAGAAGGGAGACTAGAGAATCAGCAGGCTGAACAGAAAAGGTAATCGCAAAATCTTGTTAGAAGGAGCTGCGTGGTGAGTACTGAAAATTAATTGAGTTGCGGCAGCACACGGTGAGCTTTGCATCAGTAGTAACCGGGTTGCATCAGTGGTAACTGTTGGTCTGCGCCGCCACCGACGTCTTTGACGTCGTGTCCCTCCTTGGAGGCGTCGTCGTGGAACTCCAGTTCCTCTACCTAGTGAGGGACAAGAGTTTCCAGCTTGAAATGTAATCTGCATACTTGTAATGCTATTTAAACTCAATAGTTGGACTTGGTTCGACTTACAAATATATAATTAAAGAGATATATGTGAGTTTTTTAACGTCCTTGCTTTGCAGTTGAGTATTGGTTTGGAAGCTTGGATAAAAATGGATGCACATTAGCCGCTTTTGCTGTTTCAATCATCTCGTCATGAGTGATGGTTCAGAAATTGAGTAGTACTAGAAAAGAGTGAAGGTTCTTGGGACGCTGAACCTATATTTCTCCTCAGAAACTTCAGATCAAGTTCCTTAATGTTTTGACCATCAATAAATATGTCACCTATATTATCACACCATATTACTAACACCAGTAAAATCTTAAAATTTTCACTTTATTTTCTTTTTGGGAACAATGTATTCAATTTGACATGTGATTTTTAAAAAAAATCTTTGTGTTGATTTTGAAATGATGTTTTGGCACTTCAAAATCTTGTGATCACCTTTCCGCGGAAAAATGGTTGTCATTCTTTCCGCTATTTCCCCATCCTATTACGTTGCTGACACTACCTTTGTTCAAAGATTTTTTTACCAACAAGAAATACATGAAAACAAATACAATAAATAATACCAAAAAATTAGACATTAAGAAAAGGTAAATGTAACACTAGATAATGTGGGAAAAATGATGGATCGATGTTGAACCAGTTAGAATATTTTTGAAGATATTTAAACCAGGATTGTTATATGCTCCGACATAGGTTAAGTTTTTTTTTTAAAAAACACTTGGATTTAAGCAATAAATTTACTACCGAAAATGTAATTGATTTTTCTAAGGTTTATGGGACGTCCAAAAAAATCCTACTGTTTACATCTTTGTTATAGAAATGATTCAGTGACAATGTATTGTTTTAAATTTTCTTTTATTTTGCATATATTGTTTCTGACATTTCAGGTACTTGGGCATCGCACCGGCGACGAAAAACACTGTTAAAGGACTCCGCCGAAGTGATGGATCCCTCTGCAACACCAGCGAAGGGTGTGAGATGGCACAGGCCTTCTACCACAATCTGTACATGTCGAAGGGATCAAGAGACGGGGACCAAGTTCTGAACTTGTTGGAAGGTCTTGTGACGGATGAAATGAATCAAGCTTTGACGGCGGAGCTGAAGGACAAGGAAATTACGGAGGCCCTTTTTCAGATGGGCCCAACAAAAGCCCCTGGGCCGGATGGGCTGCCTGCGCTGTTTTACCAAAGACACTGGTCTTTGTTAAAAGCCCACGTTTGCAAGGCTGTTCGAGATTTTTTGGCGGGAGCCGGGTATCCTGAAGATTTCAATAACACGGTGCTGGCGTTGATACCCAAAATCAACTCTCCAGAGTTGCTGAGCCAGTTCCGGCCAATAAGTCTTTGCAACTTTTTGTACAAGATTGCCTCGAAGGCGGTGGCAAACAGGCTAAAGAAGATCCTCCCCATTCTGATTTCAGAGGAGCAAAGTGCCTTTGTCCCGGGCAGATTAATAGCGGATAATGTTTTTGTGGCTTACGAGTGTGTTCATGCTATTAGAACAAGGAAGAGGAGGAAGCCTTTGTGCGCAGTAAAGCTCGACATGATGAAAGCTTATGATCGTGTGGAGTGGTCTTTCCTGGCTGATATGATGCGTCACATGGGTTTCTCGGAGCAATGGATTCAGATGATCATGAGATGTGTGCGTTCTGTTCGGTTTTCGGTCAAGTTAAATGGCTGCATCTCAGACTCTTTCCTTCCATCGAGAGGTTTACGGCAAGGGGACCCTCTGTCCCCATATCTATTCTTGTTCTGCGTTGAGGGTTTTTCAGCCCGTCTTCGACGAGCACAGGAGGAAAAGAAGATGGCTGGAGTGAGCTTTGTCAGCAATGGCCCGACAGTTACACATCTCCTCTTTGCGGATGACAGTGTGGTGTTCTTGGAAGCCAACACTTGTAATATGGAGGCGTTGAGAGAAATTCTGCAGAAATATGAAAACTGTTCGGGCCAGCGAGTTAATCTGCCGAAATCGTCAATCTTTTTGGGGAAGGGTTGCGGTGAAGATACTAGAAACTCCCTAAAGACAGCTATAGGGATCCAGTGTGAGGCCATGTCCGAACGGTATCTTGGGCTGCCAACGGTGGTAGGCCGATCAAAAAGTGGTTCTTTCACGTACTTATCTGACCGTTCGAGGGTAAAAGTTGCTCGGCTAAAAGGCCAGGGTTTATCCAAGGCTGGCAAAGAGGTTCTTGTCAAATCTGTCCTGCAGGCCGTCCCTACCTATCCTATGGGCTGTTTTCAGCTTACGAAAGGACAATGCAGCGAGTTGTCCTCTATTTCTTCAAACTTCTGGTGGGGTGATGGCAAAGATAAAAGAAAGGTTCACTGGATTAGTTGGGAACGTATGTGTTCAGCTAAACGCAGTGGGGGGATAGGGTTCCAAGACTTCGGCGATTTCAATCAGGCTCTCCTTGCTAGGCAAGCATGGAGGATGATCACAACTCCGGAGTCTTTATGTGCTAGGGTTCTCCGTGCTCGATATTTCAAAAATGGGGACTTCATGAATGCTAGCTATCCGAAGCGAGGGTCATATACTTGGAAGAGTATCTTGCATGGGAGAGACCTGCTGAAAGAGGACTTAATTTGGAGAGTGGGAAACGGGCAGAAAATTGATATTTGGAACCATAATTGGATCCCTAGGTTGTGGCTGCAAAGACCTATGGGACATAAACCGGGTGAGGAGGTTGAGAAGGTGGAGGAGTTGCTGCTGCCAGAGGGGATGGTTGGGATATAAACAAGTTGAATGAGACGTTTTATGAGGCGGATGTAGAAGACATAATGAAAATTCCGGTGGGTAGAGCTAGATCTGATGACTATGTTGCTTGGAATTACACCAAAAACGGTATTTTCAGTGTTCGTTCGACATATCACCTCAAACAACATCTCAAAAGCATGGCAGCGGGTAGAGCAAGCTCTTCTCTGAACTGCTCGGAACATCAAGGTTGGCTCTCACTGTGGGCGGCCAACGTCCCTAGCAAAGCTAAAGTTCATTGCTGGAGGTTGATCAAGAATGGGTTGGCGGTTGGAGATGAGCTACGCCGAAGGAAGATCAAGGAGGGCGTGCGGTGTATTGTTTGTAACAGGGAAGAGACATTACACCACAGGTTTTGGGCGTGTCCGCATTCGTTTCAGACTTGGGAGATTCTCCGTAAACGTACTTCGTTGGAGCTGACTATAGCTCCACGGGATTGTCAATCGCATGGTGAGCTCCAAGCCTGGCTCCTTGACTGGATGGCGAGGCTAAAGGATCGGGAATTGGAGGTGGTGATGATGGCAGTGTATCATATGTGGCTTGCACGTAATGATGCTCGCGATGAACCCATGATCGAAGACCCAGATCGAACTGCTCGTCGAATAATGGCATTACTTGAAGAGTGGCGGGCTCTAAAAGGTGGCGCTGGGACACAAGAGCCCAAGGAGACGGAGCACTGGCTCCCTCCGGCTGAGGGCTGTCATAAAGCTAATGCTGACGGTGGCTTGGCTGCGGGAGAAGGACATTGCGGTGTGGGCGTGATCCTCAGAGATCATCATGGTATGGCTCTTGCGGGGGCCTGCCATTTTTTCCCTCCTGTGTCGGATCCGGAGAGGGCCGAGCTGCTAGCTTGTCGCCGCGCCGTGCAAGTGGCGAAGGACATGGGGGTATGGAAACTGGTGTTGGAGACGGACTGTGCTGCCGCGGTGAGTAAGCTGAAAAGGATGGAGATGGATCGGTCTGGACATGGACCTCTTGTCGAAGAAATCAAGTCGATGCTGTGAGATTTTGAGGACACGGTGGTAAAGCATGTGAGACGGACGGGCAATGGAGTGGCGCACCAATTAGCTAGGGAAGGCTGCATGAATAAAATGTGTAATACCTGGGTAGACCCTTATCCTGAGTTTGTTAGGAACGCTATATGGACCTGGACGTTGGAGGTTAATAAAGATGCGCCACACTTAATCTAAAACAAAGAGTATTTTTTCTTTTTTCTATTAATGGTCAAACCTATTTAACTACATGGAAGTTGGTATGCTAGATAAATTTCATAACACACGGTTGTTCACACTTTGATTGGACACATTGGTTGTGTTGTCCTTATCATCAAAAGTGTTTTCACATGAGATCAAGGATATATGCCGCGTAATGTTACCTACCAAGGAATAACGTGTGCCCGATATATATACTATCATCGGAGCAAGAACCCATATATATTTGACCATTATCAAGAGCCGCCACCAGTCTCCATTGCACCTTGTTACTGTAGTAGTTAGTTCGCCAAATCCTTGAAGCAACATACAGATCGATGTGTGCTTGAACAAGAAGGACTGAAGGAGGAGTTGGTGTAGATGGGGAAATATAATTCATGGGTATCAGTAAAACAACATAAAGATGAATAAGAAAGAGCCAGTGAAGCAGGGTAAGCATACATCTTGTCTACGAATGAGAGACGTTAGGGAAGAAATAACCGTTTGTGCACACGGTTAGGCACCAACCACGTTGCTCAGTTTCACACTGAAAATAGTTGAATGCTCATGGGTTTCACAATTTAGTCAGCTAGGCATCGAGTTGAAGTTGTGCTTCGACTTGCCTTTACTCTTGCTGAGACTCCGAAATGGAACAATCAACTGCCGAGAAGCAAGGTTGTATGGAAAAGGCTGTGTTGATTTTCTTGTGGTGATTGCGTTGCTTTTTCGCCTTGAGACTTCCACTGGCACAAACAGTTGGAACTAGAAGGGACGTAGAGAATCAGCGGGCTGGACAAAGAGGTAAAAGATGTGTGAGTACGTTTGATTCAGCATGATTTGGACCATTTTTACCTGCGTGATAAGTTTGTGGACTAGTTCGTTATACTTCTCAAGTTGTGGACTGATATATTTCCACCACGCAAGTTTGTGTGATTATAGTGCAATGCCTCTTTTGAAAAAACTTACAATACACTGATGATTAAGATTTCCTGTTCCAAGAAATTCCTAGCAATTAGATTCGAACGAGCTCAACGAAATAACGTGACACCACACCGCATTCTAGTGCATAGTCTCCATGTCATACATCAATAGTTCAATACCATAAATGATTTGATTATGCACTGGTTATAGCATGTTCCTTTCATCTTCTTTTTTTATAAGAGGAATATATGTCAAATTGATACCAAATACAACGAAATCTAAAGAGCTGGTCTAAACATTAAGGATGCACACGACCAAAAAAAAGAAGATAAGTATGGAAAAAAAAAGACCCACCGAAAATCCTTTCATCAGACCAATTATTTGCATCTCTTGCTAATTAGTGTGAAGTATTTTTAACGTAACACTACCGTTTATTTGCTAGATGAACACAAATAAACAGTCCAAAATCATTTGGGACCATCTTAATATTTCTTGTTGTAATAATCATCAAATTGTTACCATCAAGATCCGTGTGTTTCTATCTAAATTAGAGATCAATAGTGCTTCTGAAAACAAGATATATTTGCAAACAGTAAGTTAATCCAACGACCTGATCGATGAAGATATAAGAAGATAACATGCACAACACGCAATTGGTCACACTTTGACTGCACATTGGTTCTGTTGTCCTAGTCATCAGTGGCGTCTCTAAATTAGATCAATGATATACACAGTGTAGTCTTACCTACCAAGCAATAAGCAATACCCCGTGTGCAAGATATATATACTCTCGAATGCACCTTGCTGCTATTTAGTTTCCAAGTCCTCGAAGCAACACAGTGAGATGTGCTTGAACGAGGAGGAGTAAGGTGTAGAAGAGGAAAAATAATGCCCAGGTAGAACAAGATATAAGGAGAAAGAGCCAGTGAAGTATGGTCAGCATACACTTCTTTAGGAATAGGAGACGTCGGGGAAGAAATAACCGTTCATGCAAATGGCTATGCAGCAAGGACGGTCCTCAGTTTCACGTTGAAAGGGAGTTCTGGGGAACACCAATCAACAGTGCACACCTCCTGTGCACTGTTAGCAGCGAGAGAGTAGGCCTAGCTAGCAGTGTTGGTGTGGTGTTCTGCCAAGTTCTTGTCCGCATGAACTTGGTATCTACTCCTACTTGACTTTGCATCTTCTATAAAAATATGGTGCGCTACACTCTCGAAAAAAGTTTCAGCTGATAAAATAACTGAGTTCTGATAGGCCGGTTACTCTCAGCCTCTCTAGGCATAGAGTTGACGTTGTCTTTTGATACGCAACTAGCCGAGGGAGCAGTGTTCTACCAAGAAACACCGTGTGGATCTGCTTGTGGCGATCAAATTATTTTCTCAACAGGGGAATTAGCGAGGCAGAGGCAGCTAGAGTAGAGAATTAGCAGCTTGAACTAAACAGATAAAAAAGGTGTGATTATGGCTATTTGGAGTTATTTTTGGACAATTTTGTACCCGGGTGAAAAGTTTTTGTACTGGTTCGTTGCACTTCTCAAGTTTGTGGACCAGTATATCTCCACCACGCAAATTTGCGTGATAACAGTGCAACTAGACCGATGATTTCTAGCACCCGGGTACCAGTGCTCCCGGATTTTAAAAAGTTCAAAATTATACTTTTGAGTTAAAAAAACCTAATTTTTTCCGTGGATGCGTACACGTATGGTTGTATGTTTTTTGCAAAGTTCCGGTGAGAAAGGCATTCTGTTTTGGGCTATAGGCAGAAAACAAATTTGTAGCTGTATATAGGCATAAAAAACTATTTCTTCGAAATTTGTCTTTTTTAGCTGTGGCCCAACTGCCCAAGTATTGCAGCTGTCCATAGTGGATGTATATTCGGAGGCGGTGATTTGGCTCATAGGTGCATCTGCACCTATTATGTAAAAAAATATAGTTTTTTTTTCAAAATGTCAAAAAATTACAGAAAAAAATTCGGATGTACATTAGAACATTATGTGTTAGCACAAAAAATGGCGTGGTGAAAAAACATTTTTTGTGACATGTGCAAAAAAGACAAAAAAATGACTCGTGTAACAACATTTTGGTGCGTCCGGATTTGTCTTTTTTGCACAGGTCACAAAAAATATTTTTTCTTCACGTAACTTCGTGTGCTAACATAAAATGTCTTGACGTATATGCGAAATATTTTATTTTGAATTTTTTGACATTTTCAAAATTGTTTTTTTGGTAGTGGGTGCATCTGCACCTACTAGCCGAAGTGGATTTCCGATGTATATTCGTACTTGTATATTTTCCGTTGACTCTTGGATTAGAAATATAATTTCGAAAATGAGAGCACTGCAGCTCGGGTGCATAAAGTGATATCCATATAATACACGACTGTTTAATCTATTTTTTTTTGTAGAACACTGTTTAAACTCAACACATTTTGAACAAAACGTTATTTTTGGCTTTTCACTGAGCTACGCTGACCGAATAAATTCTGCTCAACGACCAGCATTGAGAAGATCCTGGGCGTAGACGGAGCGCCAATACGCCGTGGCTCCCTCCCAGAGTGCCTTCTCAGTCCATCGCCGCGGCCGGAGAGCTGCGAGAAGCAGTGGCGGTCGACGCACTGGGAGAGGCCAGCCACGCGGGGGAAGAACGCGAGCCCCACCCGGAGAGGACGCAGCAACGAGAGATCCATATGCAGGGGACGGGTGCGGGGTGGATGCATGACTTACAGGTTCGGTGCGGGATAGGGGCGGGCTGGCGGCCGGCGCGGAGTGGAGCGAGGTGCCCCCGCCGGGGGAGCCGACGGGGACGGGCGGTGGGCAGCTAGCGGCGTCGCGCAGGGGAGATGGCCGCGGGCGTCGCCCGCGACGGGAGCGAGAGCGAGACATCCTATCCCTTTTCTTTTCACATAAAATTAATCCAGCAAATGAGTAGTACGTCATTCCACAGGTGATGAAACTGTGAATTGTGGGAGGAATCGATACCCTGATGGGGGCTCGAGTTACGTGTTATATAGCTGGGAATAGCCCCACAGCGTGGCATGTACAAGGGTGTATATGTATGGTTGGAGTACTACTCCATACCGTACATATACGATTACATTATGTCTAACATCCCCCTTAATCACAACCTTGTGAAAGGTTGAGATTACGCCTAAACTCATGTAGTTCTTTGACTGGTAACACCTTTGTAAAGCCATCTGCAACCTGATCCTTGCTTGATATGAACTTGATATCTAGAAGCTTGTTTGCAACTCTTTCACGTACAAAGTGATAATAAATTTCAATATGCTTGGTCCTTGCATGAAAAATGGGATTTGCTG
The DNA here is from genome assembly GCA_947311845.1 of Poa pratensis. NCBI lineage: Eukaryota > Viridiplantae > Streptophyta > Magnoliopsida > Poales > Poaceae > Poa > Poa pratensis. The sequence goes on from CAMZMU010000043.1 coordinate 52,134,126, forward strand.
AAAGATATGTGGCACCTAAATTATCACACCATAAGCATGGTTTTACCTTTAGAGAAACACCAAGTTCACCAAGAATAGCCTCAACCCATATTAACTCGGCAGTGGCATTGGCCAAAGCCTTATATTCTGCTTTAGTACTGGATCTAGACACTGTAGCTTGGTTGCATGCACTCCATGAAATCAAATTTGGTCCAAAAAATATAGAAAAACCTCCTGTAGACCTTCTATCATCAAGACAGCCTGCCCAATCGGCATCTGAAAAAGCCCTAAGCAAATTAGAGGAGGACCGCTGAAAAGTAAGCCCAACTCGAAGTGTACCTTGAACATATCTCAATATTCTCTTGGCAGCCGTCCAATGTGCAGTTGTAGGAGCATGTAAATACTGACAAACCTTATTAACTGAGAAGGATATATCTGGCCGTGTTAAGGTTAAATATTGTAATGCACCAACAATACTTCTATACTCTGTACAATCATCCGAACTGAGAGCAGATCCTTCTACCAATGATAATTTTTCAGTGGAAGATAAAGGTGTAGGAGCAGATGTGGACTTTGTCATACCAACTTTAGCAAGTAAATCAGCAGCATATTTTTCTTGAGTAAGCAATAATCCATCATTAGCTCTTTTGACCTCAATGCCCAAAAAGAAGTGAAGATCTCCCAAATCTTTAAGAGCAAAATCATCATTGAGATCATGAAGCAAAGCTGAAATAGCCTTATCTGAGGAGCTAGTAACAATAATGTCAACAACATAGATAAGAACAAATATTATCACACCGGTTTTGTTGTATATGAAAAGAGAGGTATCAGCTTTGGAGGGAATAAAACCGAGAGCTTGCATCTTTGTACTAAGTCTGGAATACCATGCCCGAGGCGCTTGCTTAAGACCATAAAGAGCTTTGTCAAGCTTGCATATATAGTGAGGAGTTTGAGAGTTTTCAAAACCTGGGGGTTGCCTCATGTAAACCTCTTCTTCCAGAACGCCATGCAAAAACGCGTTCTTGACATCTAACTGCCGCAAACTCCAGCCCCTAGAGACAGCAACAGACATAACAAGTCTGATAGTGGCGGCCTTGACAACAGGACTGAAGGTATCTTCATAGTCTATACCATATCGTTGCTTAAAACATTTTGCGACCAAGCGTGCTTTGTACCTATCAATAGAGCCATCGGAATTCTTTTTAATACGATATACCCACTTGCAATCAATAATATTACGAGTGGAGCTGGGGGAACAAGATGCCAGGTCTTGTTCTCCATGAGGGCATTGTACTCTTCTTGCATTGCTTTGCACCAACGGTCATCCTTCTGTGCTTGCGCAAGTGTGGTCGGTTCACCTGTACAAGTAAGCAAACCAAAATGACGCCCACGGCCATATGTAATGGTACCATCTGTAAACTTCTTAGGTTGTGTGATACCTTTTTGTAACCTGGTACGGGGTTCAGAAACTGGAGGTGTAGGGGGAGGATTTGGAGCAGCAGGAAAAATTGCAGCAGAACCAGCCGCAGAAGATCATGCAGCCTCCCCAGCATACTCATCATTGAAGTCATCATGGTCCGCAGACCGTGTCGGAGACGCAGCGGACGTGGGCGAATCCGGTGGCGTGATGTCGCTGTCGGAGGCAGGCGCTGGGTCCCGTAGCGGGGACGACGCAGTCGCCAGCGGCGAATCAGTGGTCGTGGCTTCGTTGTCTTCACGTGCGGGCGGGCCCCGCGCTGGAGACGGGGAGCGAGCAGGGGCGACGTGGCGAGGAGGCACTGGCGCGGACGTGCGCGCGGCAGACCGAGGCCGCACGGGCGGCAGACGAGGCTGACGCGGGCCAGCAGACGAATCCACCTCGTGATCCGTGGGCGGCTGATCCGAGGCAGGATCGCCCTCGTGTTCAGCAGCAGTTTCGTCCGTATATGAATTTTCAGAAGTGTCTTGTGTGCTCATTTGGGCATCATTTTGACTGAAATTTTCTCCTGCATCATGCTGGTTCTCTGCTGGAGCTGTTGGTACATGCTCTTCTGCAACATACTCATCGTGGTTAGGAACAACAGGTACAATAGGTATGATCATATGGTCATCAACATGTGCATCCCCATTATTTTGTGTGGTGGAAGAGGAATTTGGAAGAAGCAAAATTTCTTTGCGAAGGCGAGAACCAGCATTAGGATGTAGATCAGCAAAAGGGAACACATTTTTATCAAAAACAACATCTCTAGAAATATACACACGTCCTGTTTTGGTGTCTAAACACTTCACCCCTTTGTGACGAGGGCCATACCCAAGAAACACACAACGTGTGGAGCGGAAGGCGAGTTTTCTATTGTTGTAGGGGCGAAGATTAGGCCAGCAAGCACAGCCAAAAATTCGAAGAGAGTCGTAGTTGGGTTTTGTCTGAAGAAGACGTTCAACCGGTGTCTCAAAATTGATGACCTTACTAGGAAGCAAATTTATGAGGAAGGTGGCTGTAAGGAAAGCTTCATCCCAGAATTTTAGAGGCATAGATGCATGAGCTAGTAAAGCAAGTCCTATTTCAACAATGTGACGATGTTTGCGTTCAGCAGAACCATTTTGTTGATGTGCATGGGGGCATGAAACATGATGGGTAATACCAACTTTTTGAAAGAAAATGTTGAGTTTTTCATATTCATCACCCCAATCAGTTTGCATAGTAATGATCTTCCTATCAAATTTTCGTTCAACCAATTGTTGAAAATTGAGAAAAACTTGATAAACATCAGAACGTTTTTTAAGCAAGTAAATCCAAGTAAATTTGCTGAAATCATCGATGAAGCTTACATAGTATAAATATTTGCCAACAGAAGCGGGTGCTGGACCCCATACATCAGAGAACACTTGTTCTATTGTTCTAAAGGAACAGTTGAAACACTAGTAGAGACAGGATATGGTAATTGGTGACTCTTAGCTAGTTGACATGGATCACAAATGTATGGATTTATTTCAGGTGTATGAGAAATCATATTTTTCCTATGAATTTGCTGAACCACAAACGAAGAAGGATGTCCTAAGCGGCGGTGCCATGTCGAGGAAGATGGCTTTATTGTGATGAATGCTTGCTTGGAGAACCCGGTAGAGAAAGGCACTAGCGGGTAGAGACCATCACGATATGGCCCCTTAAACAGAGTTCCACGCTTAAACAGAGTTCTCCTTGTGGCATGGTCCTTAATCAAAAAGAAATGTGGGTGAAACTCAAGGAATACATGATTATCAAGGGTAAGCTTATGAACAGATAGTAGATTTTTAGATGCACTTGGAACATGTAGAATATCATTAAGATGCATGGAACTATGGGGAGTGTACAAAATTGAATGACCAATATGATTTATTTGCATACCGTTACCGTTGGCCGTGTGGACGCAATCACGCCCATTGTACTTGTCATGGGTTGTAAGCTTGCTCAACTCGCTAGTAATGTGATTTGTAGCACCACTGTCGGGGTACCAGTTTGTGTCCACGCCGTAGGAGGCCATGTGGGCACCCTTGTCACCACCATCATCATTGTTGTCATCTTGGTACCTCCACCAACAATCAGCAGCGGGGTGACCATGTATTTTGCAGATTTGACAAGTCACATCCACATAAGGAGTGGGTGCGCGTCCATGTCCACGGCGACGTCCATCATCACGACCCCGCTGGCGGCGATCATGGCCACCGTCACGGCGGTCTCAATCATAGCGGTCACGGCGGTCATCACCGCGGTAACCACGGTCGTCTCCGCGGCCACGGCTGTCCTGGCGGCCATGGTCATCCTGCCAGCCGCGGCCACGGTCAGGGGGACGTCAACGGTCATTGCCTCGACCGCGCTGCGGCGGTCCGCCCCCACGGCAAGCGACATTGGCAGAAGAGGTGAACTCCTGCCCCTCCTCATCGGATGGTTCCTGGCGCTGATCATAGGCAGTCCATCTGACTAAAAAGATCGGCAAGAGTGGTACCGGGATTGGCACTTACAGCAGCGACGAGGGCGTTGTAGGACTGATCAAGGCCATGGAGAAGATAGCCGATCAGCTCGTCATCATCTAGTGGTTTTCCCGCAGCGGCAAGCTCGGACGCGAGAGCCTTCATCTTCGCGAAGTACTTGGCGGCGGTGAGGGTTCCTTTCTTCGTGTCATTGAGGGCTGACCTGAGGCTCTGGATCTTGGACCGCGAGGGGGTGCAGATCAGCGCGGTCAGAGCAGCCCAAACTTCAGCAGAGGTGTCGAGGCCGGTGACATGGGCGAGCACGTCCGGCTACAGCGAGTTCAAAAGAAACCGCAGCACTTGCTGGTCTCGTGAGATCCAGGCCGTGAAGGCGGGATTCTCGACTATCATCTTCTTCTTGTTTTCGTCCTCGACCTCCATGTTTTCAGCCGGCGCGGCCTCCTTCCCTTCGACGAGCGAGAGGACACGGGCACCGCGCAGAGCAGGCATCACGAGGGCCTTCCATCCGAGGAAGTTGTCCCGCGTGAGCAGTTGTGAAGGGGGAGCACCGAGCGCAGCCGCAAGGGTCTACACGGAAAAGGAGCTCGCCATGGGAGGGAGGTGGGGTTTTGGTCTTTGTTTTCTAGGGTTTTCGGTGTAGATCGATTTCGGCGGCTAGGTCATGCAAGAAGGAGGCTCTGATACCATGTGAATTGTGGGAGGAATCGATACCCTGATGGGGGCTCGAGTTACGTGTTATATAGTTGGGAATAGCCCCACAGCGTGGCATGTACAAGGGTGTATATGTACGGTTGGAGTACTACTCCATGCCGTACATATACGATTACATTAAACATCGCAAGAGGGGAGGGGCGGAGACGCGCCTCCTCGGCCGTTCATGGCTTGAGCAGGTGCTGGAGCCAGGTCATGGCTTCGCCCTGAGGCTGGAGCCACGCCGCCGCGGGAGACCTGGCGGTCCTTCTCGACGCCGGCTCTGTCCCTCGATCGGTACTCTGCGAGGTCCACTAGCAGGCTGCTGTACTGCATAGCTTATGTCTTTTCTGCTTGCTTGAGGGCTCAAGGACGTGGAACTTTGTCTGTTCCATGTGATCTAGGGACTATGATTTGTCTAGCTAACTGAACATGAGAAATATGTACTTCTTGTGCTACTGCAAATAATTCTAGCTACATTTGGCCGATCAAGCTATCACTCGGCTTTCATGATCTCTAGCATTAGGTTTCAGGAACTTGTTTCTTTATGGGTCAATGTCTGACTACAATAATGGTAGAAATTACTATCTTTGAACTTTTCTGTTAGTCTTTCTACATAGGTTGAATATTCCAAGGCGAGGCATGCAAATCTTTGGTATTGTGAAGAGTTGAATAATCCGAGTGATCATTCGTAGTGTTGATTTTTCTTAGCCTGTCATTCAAGAACTGTCAACTGAAGGACCATCTGAATATTCTAGTGTTCCTACACTGAATTTTGTTCCATTAAATATTTGTTATGATTTGGGGTCTCATAGACGTCTAATCTTTAAGCTGGACCCTGACCGAATTTCGAACTATGTGCTGTAGGTGACCAGAAGAGAAATAGGGCGGGATGGAACTTGTGTTCGGGAAGCTCTTCCGCCGGCTCTTTGCAAGAAGGACATACCAATCCTCACGATCAGTCTCAGTGCCGCCGGAAAGACCGGCGAGATCGTCATCACCATCCCAAATTGGGTTGTTTATGCCTTGCCGCCATCGCGTATGGAGCTCAACACCATTGCCCCATGGACCATGGCCATCTGAACAATAACTATTTGTGCTTATCCTCTCTGCACCCTCGCAAGTATGTATGTACCATATTCAGAGGGTATTATGTTGATATTTGCAGGGAATGGGAGTTCAGATTGATGCTGGCATCGATGGGGTGATTACAACAGCAAATCGTGCCCGGTGCGCTGATCCCAGTTTCCTCAGACAGCGAGGTGTTATATTTACATTCCTTTTCTTCTATTACAAGATGTTATGTTCAAGATGCTGCAAGCAAGATTATAAAGAGAAATAGGGCGGGATGGGGCTTGTGTTCGAGAAGCTCTTCCGCCCGCTCTTTGCAAGAAGGACATACCAATCCCCACGATCGGTCTCAGTGCCGCCGGAAAGACCGGCGAGATCGTCATCACCATCCCAAATTGGGTTGTTTATGCCTTGCCGCCGTCGCGTATGGAGCTCAACACCATTGCCCCATGGACCATGGCCATCTGAACAATAACTATTTGTGTTTATGCCTTGCCGCCGTCGCGTATGGAGCTCAACACCATTGCCCCATGGACCATGGCCATCTGAACAATAACTATTTGTGCTTATCCTCTTTGCACCCGCGCAAGTATGTATGTACCATATTCAGAGGGTATTATGTTGATATTTGCTGGGAATGGGAGTTCAGTGATGCTGGCATCGATGGGGTGATTACAGCAGCAAATCGTGCCTGGTGCGCTGATCCCAGTTTCCTCGGACAACGAGGTGTCATATTTACATTCCTTTTCTTCTATTACAAGATGTTATGTTCAAGATGCTGCAAGCAAGATTGTAATGTGGGTAGTATTTGCAAATTTGGGAGCTTCAAACTACTCCAACCGAGATTCCACGGCCATAGCTTCAAGCTTACATTTGCTTTAAGCCTCTATATTCTCGCGTTTAATGGACCTAGTGGCAATGATTTGGCACCAAGCATCCTCTGTTTACATCATTCATACTATTCATGAAGGAGCTCAGTTAATTCAGATCATCGCTAGCATCAAGTAGGTGTATGTATATGTATGTTATCGCCTCTTCTTGACTTTTTTTAATTCGATGGCAAAGGGACGATCCATAGAAATTTATTGGCTGATGAACAATTTGCATCACACTGTTGAATAATATGACTACGCCTTCTACTCATTCCTAATGCTAATGGTTGCATGTTATTTTATAGCCTGTATGTCGTCCATAGTAACATCACATCTGACAATTTCGTTCATGCAGGATGCCTAGCATATTCAGTGTTTATTTTTCAAAATTACTTTGTAGGTCATCATTTGGACCTGGAACACATGGAGGCGGAACATATGAGAATCTTATGTGTCCAATTGACATTGTATTTGGGTTAGTTGTAATGAATCTGTAAGCTATATAATAACTATGTATCGAACAATTGCATGAGATTTTCTAGCAATGTTTTCTTTTCTTGTATTTCTAACATTTGTATTATGGCTTAAATGAGGATTTTTTTCGTTTATGTTTAATGTTTGCAATGGTTGGTTACGTGCGTTGCACGTGCACATCAACTGGTCTATGTGAAAACACTGAAAATTTACATGGCTGGGCTGGGCTGAACGTTTCACGCACGCTCTCCCCAATCCAAGCCCAGACCTAGCAAGCTCCATGGCAGCGCCGCCGCTTCGCCTCGCCGATTCGCCGCCGGACAAGCTCATTGAGGAGATCCTCCTCCGCCTCCCTCCCAATGAGCCGTCATGCCTCCTCGGCGCCTCGCTCGTCTGCAAGCCCTGGAGGAGCATCATCTCGCACCGCAGGTTCCGCCGCCGCCTGCACGAGCTCCACGGGAGACCCCCCGTGATGGGCTTCCTTCGAAACAACGTCATTTGGAGCATAGAAGATTTCGTCTCCACCACAGCCTCAGCCTTCCCCCTCGCCGTCCCAGACATAGTACAGTGGAGGGCCCTCGATTGTCGACATGGCCGCGTCCTTCTCATCGACTTCGACACGGCTCCAGATTTGGGTGAGCTCTTGGTATGTGATCCAATCACCGGTGACGAGGAGCGCGTGCCGGCGCCAGATGCGATGTGGGACACTAGTTTCATGGGCGACAATCCAACCGCAGCAATTATTTGTGCAACACACGGGTGCGACCACTGTGGCTGTCACGGGATGACGCCCTTTTACTTGGTGATGGTCTACACTGTCCAAGGGGAGGAGGAGGATCTGGAGTGGGTTACATGGGCGTGCTCTTACTCGTCGGACACTGATTGGTGGGGAGACATGACCAAGATTGCAGATTTTGAGATGGACTTCAGGATGCACCCCACCAGCGTGCTCGTAGGGGATACTCTGCTCTACTTCCTGTCTGATCTAAGGATAGCCATGGGTAGGGTATGGGGCGGGTAGACCAATACCATACCCATACCCGTATAGTTAATGGGTACAAAATTTTACTCATACCCGTACCCGCGGGTATGAAACCTTACCCGTACCCATACCCGGCGGATACCCATACCCATTGGGCCACCAGGTAGATCAAATAGTACACAAGTTACTCAAAATTTTACATTCATCGGTTTATTTTTTATAAAAGAAAAATATTTATCTCAACTCAATAACATATATTTGAGTACGTGACAATTATGTCAACTCAAATTGAGAATTAATGACAACTTCACATAGATTCACAAACTCACGAGAATAAATGTTGGACCTCCACGGGTAAGGTATATAAACGGGTAGGGTATAGGTATACCCACGGGTGCGAGGTTATACCCGTACCCTATCCACAACTTAAACGGGTAGGGTACGGGTACTACCCATGGGTATAAAATTGTACCCATACCCTACCCATGAGGGTACGATACCCGCGGGTACCCGTACCCATGGGTAAAATTGACATCCTTAGTCCGATCAAGGAATAGTCATCGAGTACGACTTGGATGGGGACGCTGCTTCCATCATCTCACCCCCTTGGAGTTCGACAGGATCGATTATGTCGCCCTCATTCTCACCGAGGATGGTAGATTGGGAGTTGCTGAATCATTTTCAGACTCCCATCTCAACATTTGGTCGAGGTTGGTTAGTGACAGCAATGACACAGCACTATGGGTAAAGAGCCGGGTCATCTACCTGCACAATTTACTCCCAGCTGCTGCTCTCGAGGAAAAGGAGGTGAAGCCTATGAGCTTTGCCGAGAGGGCGAATGTCCTTTTCATCAGAACGCCTCACGGAATCTTCACAATCGAGCTTCAGTCAGAGCGAGTGAGGAAGGTGTGCGAGGATGGAAACTTGTTCTCTTTGGTTCCGGTTGACAGTTTCTACATTCCAGAGGCGTCCCAAGGTGGAGAAGGTGAATACCCTAGTGCAGATTTTATCCGTTCGTCTTCATGCTATATACAACCATGACAGCTCTGAATTTTTTTGATTCAGCTTGAAGAACTGAAGCGAGCGGCCGCTGCCCTAGCTCTGTCATGGATGAGACCGTGAAAAGGATTGCCACCTTTGTTTGTCGACCGTGAAGCAGGTCCTTTGTTTGTTGTGCTTGCTATGTAACCATGGCATGTTAATCCTTATGTGCTGTCACAAGATTGTGAACTTCTGAGGTTTCTTCTGAGGTATAAAAGTGCCAATTTTCTGCCATGTTTCTTCTGAGGTTCTACTGTCTAAAGGTACCTTCACTCGTGTTGCATATGTTAGTGTACATGTGGGGATGAGCTCTGACCAGTAGACGAAAATATCAATTAGCATAATACCAGCATCTTGTGTATTTTGATTGGTCTTACTTTATTACTTTCTTGATTTAGTCCAAGAAACCTATATGTCTGGTGTCCAAGATTTGAGGTGAGCACATTATGCAATATTTGTTCCATTATGCAAATCACGCATGTTAAATCCAAAATATAGCAGCAAGAATTTGTTGGATGGCTGATAAAGCTGATAACTCATCGGCTTTTCAAGGTGAAATAAAGTTCCTCTCGACAGCGTCTTGGCCTAACTTGAGGTGAAGAGGAACTAAAATTTATTCGTCTTACTGTTTTTCATGAGCATATGCTGTATTAACTAAGGAAATGATTTTTCCTTGATTACAATGGACAATGACATTTCTGAATATTATTGAATCTATACTACTATTAAAAGAGCAAACATATGCCGGATACATTAAATCGTATGCGTCCAATATTTGATCAAAGGCTGAGATTGCACGTTCGGTGTTGAGCACCTCAACACACCTAATTTTTACCGTTTTACCCTCCCACCAAATCACATAATACTATTAAATTGCCACATACCGATTCGTTCTTTTATTTCGCCTCTTCGGACGGAACGTCTGGCGAGGAGGAGCCGCACGGTAAGGTCGCCTCTTGTGCAGGGAGTGAGGGAGGCCAATGGCCATCCAACAGGGACATGAAGCGGAGGGGCCGCGTCGATGCGCTGTCGTACGTATTCATACACGAACTCGTCGTCGGCGCCGTGTTAAACGATAGGCTTCTAGATGGTTCGATAGTTAACTTGTAAATCAAGTTTTGGTATTTGTATAAACCGAAACCTGATACGTTTCTTGACTCTCAAGCTTTGTAACAGATCTTGTAATCTTTGGCCGTTGTTGGCCCCTATATTAACACGCAGAGCGAGCCGAGGCAAAGGCATCGCTTTAACCAATCTAGCCAGAATTATAATATGGTATCAGAGCTTGCCCTCCAAACCGCATCCATGGCGAGTTCTTCAACCTCTGCTGCTGCACCGACCAGCTCTCTCTTCGGTCAGGTGGTGACCGAGAAGCTGACCAGGGGCAACCACGTTCTGTGGAAAGCTCAGGTCATGGCGGCGATCAGGGGCGCTCAGATGGAGCGCTACCTCGACACCGAGGCGGTGCTGCCCGAGAAAAGGTCTCGGTGACCAAGGGAACCGAGACAACTCAGGAGCCCAATCCCTTGTATGGTATGTGGCTCGCCCAGGATCAACAGCTCCTTTGTTTTTTGCTCACAACTTTGTCTCGTGAGATCCTGACACAGGTGGTGACAAACACCACATCGGCAACACTCTGGGCGGCGATCGATGACATGTTCTCGTCACGCTCACGCGCCAGAACCGTGAACACCCGCATAGCCCTGGCCAATGCGCAGAAGGGTAACAGCACCATCCCCGAGTTCTTCGCCAAGATCCGTGCCCTGTCGGATGAGATGAGTGCTGCTGGCAAGAAGCTGGACGAGGAGGACATCGTCTCCTACGTCCTTGCAGGCCTGGACGGGGAGTACAACTCCATCGTCTCTGCCATGTGCTCCGAGTGGAGCCCGTCACCGTTGCAGAGCTGTACTCGCAGCTCATGGCGTTCGAGATGCGCCTCGATCTCCTTCAAGGAGGTTCCCAATCTTCTGTGAATGCTGCTGTCCGCGGTGGGCGTGGCGGCGGAAACCACTACGGCAATACTGGAGGCCGTGGCAACTATGGAGGCCGCGGTGGATCTGCTCCTGGACAAGGCCGCGGCAATGGCGGCCGTGGCAACTATGGTGGCGGAGGCCATAATGGTGGCCACAACAACAGCCACAACGGTGGCAACTACAACGGCGGTGGCTACGGCTACAACCGCAACGGCAGTGGCAACGGGGGCTACACCAACAAACCCCGATGCCAACTGTGTGGCAAGATCGGCCACACCGTCCAGAAGTGCTGGGAAAGGTTCAATCCTGACTTCACCGGCACCAGGAGAAAAGCGTAGGCGCGGCCACGACCTCGTACGGCGTCGACTCGAACTGGTACATGGACTCTGGGGCTACCGACCACATCACTAGCGATCTCAACAAACTGACGATCCGTGACAAGTACAACGGAAACGAACAAGTCCACACTGCAGGTGGAGCAGGTATGGACATTAACCACATTGGTCATTCAACTATTAGTACCCCTGATCGTGATCTTCATCTTAGAAATATTTTGCATGTTCCTCAAGCTAGCAAAAGTCTTTTATCTGCTCATCGTCTCTCTCTTGACAATAATGCTTTTGTGGAAATTCATCCTTTCTCTTTTTTCGTTAAGGATCGGGCTACGAAGAAGGTTCTTCTTCGAGGCAAGGGTAGAAGAGGCCTCTATCCACTTTCGTCCACAACGTCAAGTTCACACAAGCGTGCCTAAGTGCCATCAAGCCGTCAATGGAGAGGTGGCACTCCCGTTTAGGTCATCCGTCTTCAATCATAGTCAAGAGAGTCATAGATGAGAATAAACTTCCTTGTTCGAGTGAATCAAATAATGAGTCTGTGTGTGATGCCTGTCAGAAAGGCAAGAGTCATCAGTTGCCATATCCCAAGTCTTTTAGTAGGTCTAGTGCTCCTTTGGAGCTAGTTTTCTCGGATGTGTGGGGTCCTGCTATTGAGTCTGTTGGACGAAAGAAATACTATGTTAGTTTTATCGATGATTTCAGCAAGTTTACTTGGGTCTATTTACTTAAATTCAAGTCTGAAGTTTTTCAGAAATTCCATGATTTTCAGAATCTTGTTGAACGTCAGTTTGATAGGAAAATCCTTGCTATGCAAACAGATTGGGGTGGCGAGTATGAGAAATTAAGTTCCTTCTTTACTAAAATTGGCATCTCTCACCATGTGTCTTGTCCGTATGCTCACCAACAAAATGGATCAGCTGAACGGAAACATCGTCACATCGTTGAAGTAGGGTTGTCCCTTCTTGCTCATTCCTCCATGCCTCTCAAGTACTGGGATGAAGCTTTTGTTTCTGCCACCTATCTTATAAATCGCACCCCAAGCCGAGTCATCGATTTTAATACACCCTTGAGCGTCTTTGTCATGAAAAACCCCACTATGAATCACTTCGTGTTTTTGGATGTGCGTGTTGGCCGAATCTTCGCCCTTACAACTCTCGCAAATTGGAGTTCCGTTCTAAGCAATGTGCTTTTCTTGGTTATAGCAATCTCCATAAAGGATTTAAGTGTCTTGATATTGCAACTGGGCGCATCTACATATCTAGGGATGTTGTGTTCGATGAAACAGTGTTTCCCTTCTCTGTCTTAAATCCCAATGCCGGCGCTCGCTTAAGGTCCGAAATTTTGCTTCTCCCACCAGATCTCTTAAATCCTTCTGATCACGGGGGAGAAAATAGTAGTCTTGATCATCGGTTAATGCTCCAGATTTTTCTGCTTCTAACCGTGCAAAAAGTGTGCAATTTCGTGATTCTATGGAGCAGATACGGACAGAGGGAACAAGCGCGGGACACGAAGAAATTCCCCTGAGCGCAACGATCCCGAGAGATCGCCTGCAGGCGCGTCAGGAGGATCTGCGGCAGGATCCGTCCGCACCCAGCCGTTGCGCGTCACGTGGCGCACTCCCACGGGCGGCGACAGAACGCGAGGAGACGAAACCGCGTCCCCGCATGCGGACCAGCGAGACACGGGGTCGGCACACGCCTCGGCTGAACCGGCGAGCGACACATGGCATCAGGGGACAAGCGGGCAGATGGACCCGGCTCCCTTTTCGCGTGGCGATCAGCGACGGGCCAGCGTCGTCCGCGCCCCTGGCCCTGACGGAACTGGCCAGGCTCGCCAGGATCTTCTGTGCAGCCACAGCAGCAGGCTGCCGTGCAACCCAGAGCACGTACAAGGTCCCAAAATGGTGTTTATAGACCTTTTATTCCTACCGATGGAACAATCAGGTATGCGGGGTTTTTGGCTACGGGTGAACCTGAAAATTTGAATGAAGCTTTAAAAGATAGTAATTGGAAGGATGCTATGGACGTTGAGTATAATGCTCTCATGAAAAATAAAACTTGGCATTTGGTAACACCTAATCAAGGGAGGAATATTATAGATTGCAAATGGGTCTACAAAATAAAAAGGAAAGCTGATGGTACTATAGACAGATATAAAGCTAGGCTTGTGGCTAAAGGTTTTAAACAACGCTATGGCATTGATTATGAGGACACTTTTAGTCCAGTGGTAAAAGCAGCTACTATCAGATTGGTGTTATCTATTGCTGTTTCCAGGGGGTGGAACCTTCGTCAATTGGATGTACAGAATGCGTTTCTTCATGGCGTTCTGGAGGAAGAAGTGTACATGAGGCAGCCTCCAGGTTATGAAAGTGAGGCTATGCCAAATCATGTTTGCAGGTTGGATAAAGCACTATATGGTTTGAAACAGGCTCCTCGAGCTTGGTACTCCAGGTTGAGTACAAAACTGCAGCAACTTGGTTTTAAGCCGTCCAAGGGAGATACTTCACTCTTCTTTTATAAGAAGGGAAAGATCAATATTTTTATGCTTGTTTATGTTGATGATATAATTGTTGCAAGCTCGTCACAGGAAGCTACAGTCGCACTGTTGAGTGATTTGAGGAGTGAATTTGCATTGAAGGATCTAGGAGACCTTCATTATTTTTTGGGTATTGAAGTCAAGAGAACTGGTAATGATATCCTATTGACTCAAGAGAAATATGCCACTGATATACTTGCACGTGTTGGCATGAAGAAGTGTAAGCCTTCGAGTACTCCTCTTTCTACTACAGAAAAACTGTCCTTGCATGAAGGTGATTTGTTGAATGCTGAGGATTCCACTCGGTATAGAAGTGTTGTAGGAGCCTTACAATATTTGACACTGACAAGGCCTGATATATCATTTTCTGTTAACAAAGTTGTCAGTTTCTACATTCTCCTACTACGTTGCATTGGACAGCTGTGAAGAGAATTCTAGATATCTCAAGGGTAGTGCGGCTATTGGTCTTAAGATTAGTAAATCATCATCATCACTCGTGAGTGCTTTTTCTGATGCTGATTGGGCAGGATGTCCTGATGATAGGAGGTCCACAGGAGGGTTTGCTGTATTTTTCGGTTCAAATCTTGTCTCATGGAGTGCAAGAAAGCAAGCCACTGTCTCACGATCTAGCACAGAAGCAGAGTACAAGTCCTTGGCTAATGCTACTGCGGAGGTAATATGGGTTGAGTCTTTACTTGATGAACTTGGTGTTGATCATCCTCAGACAGCATGTCTGTGGTGTGACAATCTTGGTGCAACCTATTTATCTGCTAATCCAGTGTTCCATGCGAGAACAAAACATATTGAAATTGACTTCCATTTTGTAAGAGAAAGAGTTGCACAAAAGTTATTAGACATTCGGTTTATTCCCACTGGAGATCAAGTTGCAGATGGGTTTACTAAACCACTGCAGGTTCGACAACTAGAAGCGTTCAAGAGCAACCTCAACTTGGAGACGTTGAGGTTGAGGGAGGATGTTAAACGATAGGCTTCTAGATGGTTCGATAGTTAACTTGTAAATCAAGTTTTGGTATTTGTATAAACCGAAACCTGATACGTTTCTTGACTCTCAAGCTTTGTAACAGATCTTGTAATCTTGGCCGTTGTTGGCCCCTATATTAACACGCAGAGCGAGCCGAGGCAAAGGCATCGCTTTAACCAATCTAGCCAGAATTATAATACGCCGCTCTCACTTCCCGCAACTTTGTCCACTCCTTGAGCACTCAACCGGTGCAAAAACAAAAACACCATGAGACCACGATGCGGGCGCGGGGGAGCCGGCGCAGATGGAAGCAGACTGTGCCGAGAGTACAACATGTGAGACGACGACATTCTCTACAATACTGAACTGTGAAGGTGGCGGCGTGCCGTTGCATCCGCGAGCGAGCCGCGGCCGTGCTGCCTCCGGCGACTCAATCTGCACGAGCAGCACAATGCAATAAGGAGTATACGAATACGTACACATGATGTCATCATTACATCATCATGACATCACTGCATGAGATGTTTTGTATGTGCGCTACGTTGCGGCCGTACGAAGCACTCTGCGCCCTCCTAATCTGTTTCAAACCGTGTAAGAGTACTCATATTTTGGGAGTACTAGCTTCTATTTTAGAAGCGATCAACACTAGGCTGGCGAGATGGATATTCAGGAGAGACAAAAGTAACTTCAGGAAAATCAAAAAAATATTTGTCAGTCTTAAGTTGTTTAGAGTTGCATTTGTCACACCTTGTCATTGTTTCATTTTGTTGTCCACGAAGTACCTGTTTTGATGTCGTACCATAATTAAATTCCTACAGGTCCAAGCAGAATCATCTGCATGTTTCTCTAAGAATCTGATGTTTCCAAACAAAATTAACATTGCCCGTAAGATGTTTCAAAACTATCACTATCGTTACTCTTCAGGTAAATGTCTTTTCTTTTCTACCAATTTTTTTCCGTTGGTGTCATGATATTGGTGGCTAAGAGTGTACTCAAGAAGGGTAATTTGCGACGTGATCCATTGCGCTTGATGACAACCGTGAGGATTACAGCGACATTTGGGGTTGGAGATGGCACAAGATGCAAAGTTGAATATTCAATTAAAATTGCCCCGTAGCAACGCACGTGCCTATGAGCTCGACCATGTCATCTCGACCACGCCGGCATACTTATGGTGGACTTAGGAAATAAGGAGCCATAGATTGAACGCCAAAACATATAAGTAGGTCGCTCTATCAAGTATTTTATATGACAAGTGTTCATGCCATGTCAAATTTTAGGTTTAGCCACAGACTTTCCCGGCTATACACTCGCCGTGCTATGTGGAGGTAATTAGAACCGGTTTATTGACGGGGATATATATGGCGTCTCACATGGAGTATGTCTTTCTTGATGTGGACATGCCAGTGTTAAGAAAAGGCATCATTTCTTTATTATGAGCCAACAATCACAAAGAAAGATTTGCCATTTCTTCATGGTAGCATGACTTAACAAGAAAGTAAGCCTAATTGTTGACGGTAGAAGCAACCTCAAGAATGCTTCGTCTCACTACTTTTTTTATTTCCAGTAGTGTAATACTCCGTGACCAACAAAATATTCAATAAAAATTAACTGTAGTAACGCACGAACCTATTTGTTATAAACTAAAAATTATAGATAACAACAAGCAGGAACCAAAACATATCGATGCCTAGCTCCAATCTTTTGTTTGAGTCATATGTCCGCCATGTGATCTGATCATATAATGTTCTAGAATTTTCTCAAAAGAAATAATGATTGAGAAGCAACATAATAAATATGCACGTGACTGATGCAGCCACTGGAGGCTACTTCCATTATTAATCCTGTGGTATTTTTTAACTGATTTCCATCGGAGGCTCTTTTCCAAGGTGATTTAGTTTCACCAGGTGACGATTTTGAGAGCCCGCAACATGTTTTAATTTGTTATTCTTGTTATTTTTTAGGCCGTTAAAACAGGTTTCAGAACAATGTTGTAACCGTGTTGCTTAGCTATATTACGTGCATTGCACGTACACCACTACTAGTAGAGTACAAAGTGCAAAAGATATGTACAAAAGAGCAGCCGGCAAGTTGCTTTCAGAAGTCAGAAAGAGCCAATGAAACTGAAGAGTAATTGCTACAAAATTGGTGCGTAAGAAGTCCTTGTCTTCACCGTGCTTTGCCTGTGCTTTCCACATGTTTAAGGACTCTTGCTATTTTGTGTCTTAGGTTTGAAGTAGAGATGGAGTGGCGCGCTGAAAAATCCTGTCGTTCCGGCAGCTCCATGTTGCAGGTGGGTGCTGCTCGATGAAGCACAGTTAGTCTGAAGCACATTTTTACTTATGCCAGCGGCATTCCAGATCGGAACTGAATGCTTGCACTGAAGAACAATATGTGCAATTGATTTCAAGGCCGGACAACAATCACACCCGGTCTTTGAGATCCACCTTTTCTTGATCATATTTATCATGTGGGTTTAACATCCCTTTTTCAGATAACCAAAGGAATACATGTATTTTGGTGATCCGAACGGTGAATCGTGCTGCCACCCGCAAGGTGAATTGCAGGAATACTATGTATGCGGCAGACTGCTGATGGATACTCCAATGCTGGGTCTTGCAGTTCTACTCTGATCGTCAACTAATATCGAAGATCTAGCATTCACCAGGTCTTCATATTCAGATTATGTTGATTTCTGAATTGTTTTGGTTTGGCTTGAAGAACTGGAGCATGTACTATCATCCCAAGCTGGCATAGAATAAAATCATGTTTTGTTGTTGTGACAGACGATGTATTAACCATGTCAACCATGCCAGTTTTGTATGTCTGTTGTCATGAAAAACTGGAGCTAAATCTCGTAATGGAATTTTCTGCCACATTAGTGTGAGACATCATATCTGCAATCTAAAAGTGCTCTAGTCTAGTGCACTCTTCCGGCTTTTGGGGGGTGTATTTCTACGCTCTTAGTGTCTAATAAAGGTGTCCATATATTTTTACTATCCATATATGATTTTAAAATATTGATTAGTTTCAATTTGACCAAATCTCACAGACCTTCCCTTGCCTTGAACATATCAGTGTACATGAAGTGTGCTCACCAAACGAAATTATATCAGTTAGATGGCATGATGCTGGTATATTGTGTAAGTATACTTTGGTTGGTCTTCCTGTAGTACTTTTTTTTTTGACAATTAATACCATATATTATAGTAGCGAATAGTACATGGTAGAGATACATGAGCTGACTACAGCGGTTACAAAATAAAGTCTAAAAGAAAAGAACAAATCTTCAAACTCTTTCTTCTTCCATGACACAATCTTGAACTTTTCTGAAGACAGTCGTAGAACGACAAAGATACCAATCCATAGAACTGCGAATACCAACGAGGGTTCTCCCATAATTTTGAGCCGCAATGCCAAGGTTACGTGCACGCACGCAGCCATTAAGTTGATCAACCAACATCGGCAAGAGTACCAACACCAATATTCCAGGGAATAACAACCGGACAGCTTGGTCGACGTCGCTGGGAGCCGAGAGTACGAATCACCATTGTCGAGGACGTAGCAGCCGGGACAAATATTGTGAGGACAATCCTCGCGGCAACCATAAGAAAAGATCCAAAATCGATCCGGCGAAGCAAGATCTGAAGGACCAAACCTAGACTAATTTAATCTTACAGCACCACCATTGACGTCGGGAAGAAGATCTCGTCGTCGAAGGAAGAACCAAAGATTGCTTATTGTAGATGATGAAAACTCCATTGAAGAAGACGGCACCAAAACACTAATCAAATCTATTGGGAACACTACTTTTATTGAGAACTCCAACCATAGATCGGGTTCCCCACCCCTCGTGACACCGGCGAGGCCGGCCGGAGGAGGGGGAACCGATCTATGGTGGAAGCGGAGGTGACGGCGGCTCGGCTAGGTTTCCAGGAGAGCTCGGTACGTAACCCGTGCTAGGATGATGCCCATCCTGATCCTGTTCCTGTAGTACTTCTCTTGATTCAGTTAGATCCGGCCTGAAACTCTATCAAGTTAAGCAAATGATGGTACATGCTGAAGAAGAAGACCCCTCGCGAAAAAACTCTGTTGTGATACCACAGTCGCACTCAAACTTTCTGAATCTGGTTGGGCCAAACATTTCACCTCAACCCAAAGCCCATAGCTAGCGAGACCGAGCTGCTCCCATGGCACCGCCGCCGCCGTCGCTGCCCACCGACTCAACGCCGTCTTATGTGTAATTTTTACTTTCAAGGAGGTCCTTTCTGTAATTGTTCGGATCTGATGTAACCAGGTTTCCCCGCAAAAAAAAATAGAAGGCTTCGTCACCGCCACGGCCTCCGCCTTCTCCCTCGTCGTCCCAGGCAGCAGTCAGCGGTACGGGCGGGCCCTCGACTTCCGCCATGGCCGCGCCCTGCTCCTCTGCGGGAATGATGATCTCGTTGTATGGGACCCAATTGCCGGCGACCAGCGGTTCGTGTTTGGGCCAGATGAGGTGACGTTCTGTGACGCCCCAGCCGCGGCCGTGGTCTGCGCGGCGGACGGGTGTGACCACCGCGGCTGCCGCGGGGGCCCCTTCCGCATCGTCTTTGTCTCCATCGCCCGCGTCAACAGCGACTACAACAGCGATGACGATGAGCACGAGGTGGAGCGGCCCACGCCGACGTCGGCGTGCGTGTACTCGTCGGAGACTCATACGTGGGGCGAAATCAAGTCCATCCACAACATGGAAATGTTCTTCAGAGAGCATACAGCCAGCGTCCTCGTAGGGAAGTCTCTGCTCTACTTCGTGTCCGACCACGGAGAAATCATTGAATACGACTTGGCCCGATGCAGCATGGCAAGGATCTCACCGGCATTCGAGGGGAAGGCAGGGATTCACCTCATTCTGACGGAGGATGGTGGACTGGGAGCCGCTGAATCGTTCTTGGATTCAACTAGTATCCACATTTGGTCAGGGGATGTCAGTGACCACATCAATGCACGATGGACAAAGAGTCGGGTCATCCGCCTGGACAATGCACTCCCTCATGCTGCTCTCTCGTCCACGTCACTCAAACTCATGGGCTTTGCCGAGGGAGCAAACACCATTTTATTCAGAACGGCTGATGGCGTCTTCACAATCGAGCTCCGGTCAGAGCAGGCGAGGAAGTTGTGCGAGGATGGTGAAGTCCACACCTTGGTTCCGATTGCTAGATTCTACACTCCACCTCCTACAACACTAGAGCGGGCGAAGCAACTGTTCGACAGGGGGTTCCAGGCCATCCAGAAGGGGGACTTTGTCAATGCTCTCGACTTCCTCAGTCACGCGATCAAGATCAGGTTAGAGTTATACTCCCAAATGTCGTTCCTACACTCACCCAACCATGTGGGGTCTTCTTGTAAGATGCTTCACTTTGTACTGGATGCTCCCTAATCCTTTGATTAATGAAGAGGTTTATCGCAGAAAAAAATTATCACACTTCATTATCTGTGCAAGAACCAGTCAGCTTATATAATAGGCATTACATAAAGTAGTTAGTTACCTTTCATGTTTTCATCTTGAATAATGATCCACTCACAAACTTGTGCTTTTTTTTCTCACCTAGGGTTGCTCGCTATGGAAAATTTTCTCCGGAGTGTGATAGCAGGTATTACAAATATGGATGTGCACTAAAAGAAACTCAAGGCGTGTCTGATCCTTTGTTTAATGTTCTCAAGTGTGCACCAAATGAACAATCAGTAGAAAGTATAACCAGTAAGGATGATACTGTAAACTCAAAGGCCCCTGGTAGCAATATGGAGCATTCTAATCCTTTGAAGAAAGGTGATTTTGAGGAAGGTATGCCATTATTACAATTACCATCTGTCTGTAGAGTCGATAACATTCTACGGACACAAATGTTCTCTCTTCCTCTTTTCCTACCTAGTAATCAATGTGAGCGATTCAATTTCATATTCCAGATAGCAAATGATGTCGTGGAGAATAGAAAATGCTTTTATTTTCATGTAAGTCTTGTTTATAAGTTAACTGTAACTCATGTCTGTTGCCATATGTCGGCTAATTTCTTTTATATTTGTATGTTTATTTTATATTTTCTTACATACACACTTGGAATAAAAACGCCTAGATTAAATATAAATGGATCTATAAAGCACGGGCCTATTTTTGGCAATTTGCTGTCTAACTTGTGTATTTGGTATTTGCGCTGACTAGTGTTTACTGCATAGAAATTTATCCTTTTAGCAATTATGAGCAACAATGTGAATGCTTGTCTGAAATCTGCATCAGGATTCTGACTGTTTGCTTTTAAATGCACCAATGTGTTATGATGATCACGTTATACCGATGAAGTTGGATAATTTACATATTAGTATCCATCTCATTGCCTTTTGTTCTCTTAAATGGTCCAATAGTATAATAGTTGACGGCCATGTTCATTTTTTCAGTGTGCTTTTCGTCCTACCATAGTTAATACTGACCTAGACATTGATTAGGACAAAACTCAGATGGAAAAGATGAAGAGGATGGGAGCAGTGACAGCGACTATGATGATGATAATATATCAGGTGATGAAAGTGATTCTGATATCGATCTGGCCTGGGAAATGTTGGATGTTGCAAGAGCATTGGTTGAAAAGAGCCCAGACACCACTATGGAGGATGTTAAAATCCTTTCTTCTCTGGCCGAAGTCTGCTTGAAAAGAGGTAGTCCCAGTTTCCTGAGTTGCTTCTGCATTTAGCGAGTGAGTGGTCTTTTGATCTCATTTCACACATTTGATTTGAGTATGACGATCGTCGAATTGTTGAACTGTATCCTTTTTGCGGTAATAACAGTGTTAATTGTCTTCATATATTACTCCCTCTGATCCGATAAAAGAGTCGGTAGGAAATAGCTACTCACGTACAACCAGCTAGTACAACTTACGAATGTTTATTCGGATCGGAGGGAGTACTATAAACAGCATATTTGTAAACCTAAAGTGGTGTAGGTATCATTTCAGTGGATTCTTTCTAGTGTTTTAGAGAACCTTTTAGCAAGTTAAGCTGAAGATTCAAGTGGCTAAAGGTGTTCATTTAATTTTATTATCCATATATGATATCCATTAATTTGAGTTGAGCAAAATGTTGCATGGGTACCTTCACTTGCGTAAATGCACATTACACAAAGGAAATTTTCAGTTGGATGATGGTATAATGTTGTATCTTGTATATTTTCGTTGGTTTTCATTTGTTAATATCCTTAGTTCGGCCGTAGAAACTTTTGCATATGTTCTGTCTTGGAGGTCACGCCCAAGATTAGAGATGCGATTCGATATTGTGCAAAGTCTATTACATTATGCAAGCCACGCATACAGAACCTGAAAAATGCTAGGGAAGCTATGTTGGCTGATAAAGGGGATAATGCATCTGCCGCCGAAGGAGGCTCAGTAAAATCCACTCTGGAGGATGAGATGGTGTGCCTTGCTGGCATACTGGCTGAACTCGAGAAGAAGGTGAATAAACTAGATCCTATTCATCTTACCGACTTGATTCTTCGATGTGATCCTAGTTTTGCATGAACAGAGAAAAAAAGGTTTTTCCTTGCCTGTAAGCAATAATGACATATCTGAATTGTTTTGATTCAGCTTGAAGAACTGCAGCAAGCAATGTCATCCCAAGCTATATCAGATTCTGAAACAACATCAGGGCACTGCATCGGTGCCAAACTAAACATAGGTTGTGTTTGGTTCAAGGAATGGGATTCAAGAGGATGAGGACATTCCCAATCACCTGGTAAGGATAGCAATTTTTCTTGTTTGATTGGATGGCATTAGGGATACCCATTTTTACCTTTGGTTCAAAGGATAAAGGGTGGATGAGCCCATGTAATCACCTTTTTTATTGAGGTGGTGAGAATATGAAAATACATTGGAGAACTTGGTACCATTGCACCCGATATGTAAAAAGAAAAAAAAGAAAAAAAAAAGGTAAAAGAAAAAAATCCGAAATTGGCATTCAGGCAAACATGATCAAGTATTGTACGCGTACAAAAAAAAATCTCCAAAGAATGGCTTTTATTGCACCCTGAGCCAAAGATTTGGCTAAAAAGCACTACACATACACGCTATATTCGTTGATTTGTGAAGTCAATGAGAATCATTTCTTGGCCAATTTTTTTACACGAGTAGAATACATCATATTTTAGCGTAAAAAATATTCGGATTTTTTAACCTTATTATGAATTTCTATCGCATATCAGGTGCACCAGCACCGAGGAGCCAAAAGTCTTGCCTCCGGTGAGAATACCACTATAAACATGAAGTAAGCTCAAGTGAAAAAGAAACTTAGAATAGGAAATCTACACCAGCTAGCTGATGGCGAGAGAGCACAAGCTAGCTAGATGGCTGCAAGCTGCCGCCGTCGCGTGCCACCTAGCTCAGCCGCCCACACGGGCATCCCACCTCATCCCAGAAGGTCACAAGCTAGCTAGATTTGCACTTCCTCTGTTCATTATCTGCGACAATAAAAACGGAAACGGAGGGAGTATTGATTTTGAATATTGGAAAAATATACATCCCATCTCGGAAAGAAATTCTACCCAAACACTTCCCGCTTGAAACTTGCCAAACATACCAAGCGTCAAGTAGGTGCCGCAGACCTTTATGGACACTACGCAGAGAGTTGCACATTTTAGCCTCAAGAAAGAACATTTTTTATGAGTAGAAGACAAAAGGCCCAAACTCTTCATGAACAAAGCAAAACTGAACAAAGAAACCAGGCAAGGGCAGGATCAACATTTTGAGAAAATGCAGTTGCTTTTTCACTAAAACTTTCAGACATCACCTTTACAAATTGTTCCAACCGACATCAGATTAACTGCCTGAAATGATGCTGCCTTAATTTCTGCATCCCTATCAGAAAACCATGAAGAAGATTCAAAAAGTTCAGTCTTTCGCCCCTTTGATCTGCATGCGGTACATTCTCGAGTAAAGTCTACTGCTTTCAGAGACCAATGTTTCATGGCTGCCTGTCTCCACCACCTTGCCATGGTCCATCACAAAGATCACATCCGCGTTTGCGACAGTGGACAGCCTGTGCGCGATCGTGATGCTCGTGGTCTTGCTCGAGAGCTCGCCGTTGTTTCTCCACCCCTTTGCTTCCAGAGAGCTCATCACCGCCCTCTCGGACTCGCCATCCAGAGCGCTCGTCGCCTCATCTAACAGGAGTATCGCGGGCTTCTTCAGTATAGTTCTCGCGATCGCGATCCGCTGCTTCTGGCCTCCGGAGAGCTGGCTCCCTTTGTCCCCGACAACGGTGTCGTACCCTGTCGACAGGCTGCTGATGAACTCATGGATGTTGCCTTCATTGCTGCCTCCACTATATCTGCCTCCTGCGCGCCTTCGTATCCATAGCTGATGTTCTCTCTGATGGACAGGTTGAACAGGATTGGCTCTTGCTGAACTAGTCCGATCCGCTTCCTTAGCCACTTCAGGTTGTAGTCTCTGATGTCCTTACCGTCGACGAGTACTTTTCCTTTGGAAGGCTCGTAGAACTTTAGCAGAAGGGCGAACACCGTGGATTTTCCAGCACCACTCGGGCCGACCAGTGCGACCCTTTGGCCTGGCTCGATGGCTAGACTGAAGCCGTCTAGTATGGCCACTTTTGTTCTCGAGGGATAGCTGAAGCTGACATCTGCGAACGCAACGTGACCCATAATTCTGTCTTCGTCGTCAGCAGATGCTTTTGGTTCATCTGCCATGATCCGTGTTTCTCTGTCGAGAATGTCGAGCGCGGGATTCAGCAGCGCGATCGCCGACATGACCATTGGGATCGAGGACCATAGCTCCGTGATGGAAGGCACTGTCAGTGCAAATGTTTGGTATGATCGTACGCAGTTTTCAAATGTTGCTAGTCCCTTATCAAGCAGCGCAATGGTGCAGCTCAGTTGGATGGCGTGCGTCATATGCCATAAGCAGAGGGCAACCCCCTGCACTGTCCCGTACTTGATGCTCTCCATCCTGATTATCCGCATCGGTTCTTGCAGTGCCAAGTCGGCTTTCCTGAGTATCTCCTCTTCCTGAACGAAAGATGCCACCGTACGGATGTTGCTGACGGCCTCTGAAGTGAGTGAGATGAGCTTCTGGTGGGAAGTGGAGATGTCAGTGGCAAAACCTTTCGCCGATCTGACTTGCACAAGGCTGGCGATCAGGTGGCATGGCATCATCACATATACAACCAGACCCATCCTCCAGTTCAGTGCCGTGCTTAACACTGTCGCTATTAGGATTGAAGAGATGCATTGAATAATGACGGGCATTCGATCGGATATGACTGTCTTGATCATGAGGTGTCGCTGACAATACGTGAGGTCAGAAAGCCGACGCCGTTCCCGGGTTCTTCAAACCAACCAACTTCGCTCCGAAGAACGACTGCATTTAGCAAAAAGGGACGATGTTACATTCCAAACAATGACGGTCCACATACTCCTGTGCTACTAAATGCAACTTGTGAGAGATACGAAACTTTATGTTCGTCGTGTGTCAGACCTGAAAAGAGAGCCTCCCTTAGGTTATTCATCGCCCTTTCGCCGACCAGGCCATAGATATAGTGCTGGAAGATGTTACTGATACATGTTACCAGCCCGACTAGAACAAAATTATCGAGTATTTGCCGACTATTCTCTTTGCATCTGCGTCCAGGTATGCCATGCCGACTGTTATGATAAAGAAAGCAAATATAGGCCTTGAGATCCCAGAGATTGCTGCTGCTGTCGAACCTAGCAGAACTTTTCCTGGCATAGGTTTAAAAGTTCTAAGGAATATTCTGTAGAAAGCAGATGTTCTCTTCCTGGCCCTTGTTTCAGTTTCTTCGAGGTCAGCTCTATCCTCTTCTCTTCATCATGTGCAGAGAACGATGTCTCGTTATCTTGTTCTTCTTCGTCTTGTTTCGTGATTCTGTTTTACCAATCAAAATAAATTAGTGAGTAAACTGTACTCTTATTACAAGCAAGCGAGGTACTTGTCGTTAGTATACAGTTGTTCAAAAACATTTTTTCAGCACTGTATTGATGAATCTTCTAACACGATGGTTAATAGTTGCACGTGTACAATGTGAGTATGGATTTTATAAGGGAGCATACAGTGTAAAAGTAAGTGTGTTGATTCTGTTTACCTTTCTTCACTCTTGCCAGATTTCTTCTCTAGATTTTGCATACCGCATACACTCGAGTAGAATGCACTTTTTGCTAGCAATTCTTCATGTGTTCCAGAATGAGCTACTCTTCCATTCTTTACAAAAACAATCTTGTTTGCATTTATAATTGTTGACATTCTGTGGGCGATCAAGATAACAGTCCTCTCTTGCATAGCTCTGTCAAGTGCTTCCTGAACTAGCTTCTCGGATTCTGAATCAAGTGCACTTGTGGCTTCATCAAGAAGAAGAATTGGGGGATTTTTCAAAATAGCCCTTGCAATAGCTATTCTCTGTTTCTGGCCTCCAGATAATTGCACACCTCTTTCTCCTACCTGAAGTGATCCATAAATAGGGCAATGCATACAGTTATATGGATTTGGTGTCTAACTAAAGTTTCTATAAAGAATAGCTATGTTTCCAACAAATTGCTGCTCTCTGTGGGCTGCCTAGGGATAGGGACAAGAGTGCTCAGCTTGAAATGCAGTCTGCATTCTTGTGATGCTATTTAAACTCAGTAATTTGACTTGGTTTGATTTACAAACATATAATAAAAGAGATATCTGCGAGGTTGTTACCGTAGTTACTTTGTGAACATTAAGTCGTACCTCAGTTAAGTATTGGTTTGGAAGTTTGGATATAAAAGAGTGCACATTAGCCGTTTTCGCTGCTTCAATCATCTCTTCGTCAGTTGCATCCATTTTACCAATTCTCAAATTATCAGAAATAGTACCAGAAAAGAGTGACGGTTCTTGAGACACTGAACTTATATTTCTCCTCAGAGACTTCAGATTAAGCTCCTTAATGTTTTGACCATCAACAAATATGTCACCTGCATTGTCACACCATATTACTAACAGTAGTAAAATCTTATATTTTAAACTTTACCATATATTTTAACTTTATTTTTTGGAACAATGTATTTATTTGATATGTGAAAGTATTTTAAAAAAATTGTGTTGATTTTAAATGATGTTTCGACGCTGCAAAATCTTGCGACCACCCACACTCAAGAAAAATGGTCTTCTCATTCTTTCCACTATTCCACCATCCTATTATGTTTCTGACACTTCTTTGTTCAAAGGTTTTGACCATTAAGAATACATGAAAAAAAAAGATGTTAAAAAAACAAAAAATCAATAGAAATTAAGAAGAAGTAAAATGGAACACCGAGAATGAGAGGAAAATGATGGATCGCTTTGGACCAGTTAGAAAAAAAAATTACACCAGATTGTTTAAAGATGCTCCGAAATAGGTTAAGTTTAAAAAATGCACTAGGATTTGTTATAAGGATATTTGTACTACGGAAAATGTATTGATATTTCTAAGGTTTATGGGACAAAAAATTCGTAGTGTTTACATGTTTTCTTCAGAAGTGATTCACCATGGTTTGTTTAATTTTTTCTGTATTTTGTTTGATTTGTTTCTGAAATTTCATGCATTTCTCTTGATTTCTATTTTTTTTTTGTTTTTCTAATGGTCAAACCTATTTAACTACATGGAAGTCACAGAAGAAAAATAGGGTATGCTGGAATAGTGGCACAACGGAGAGCAATACTTTTTTAGTGCATCAGGGAGATTGCAAAAGTTTCCAGTGACAGTTTTTTCAACCTTTTTTCGAAGACAATCTTTTTCAACTTTAATTTGTAAAATATGTAATGTGAGGAAAATCAAGCACTGCTGAATACAACAAGCAAATTATATGAGGAATATACAGCTCAACAAAAGTTTATGCAGAGTTAGTGATCAAACCTGATATAGCATCGTAGAATCTTTGAACCAAAGAAATCACGGTGCTCTTGCCACATCCACTACTTCCCACAAGAGCCACAATCTTGCCTGCTGGTACAGCCAGTGAGAAACCTTGGAGAATTGGATTGTCTTCACGGGATGGATATGCGAAATGAACATCTCGTATTACAATGTCTCCAATGACCTTTTCTAGTATTCTTCTATTTGATTCATGACATATTGCCGGATTTCTTTTGATAACCTTAAATACTTCTTTACCAGCAGCTTTTGCTTGACTGAAGATCTGAAGATCTGGCGCTGCATTTGAGAGATATCTGAAATCACCGACAAGAAGATCAGCACTGATAGCTTTTCAAGATTACTATTTTTGGATGAACAGTAATTAAAAAACCATGGCAGTATGCTAGATTGTTATAAAGATAGTTCTCAGTATTACATTGCACCGGAGAGGATGTTAATGACGGCAGCAATTGTTTCACCAGCTTTCGCTGATCTTCCAGTTACTGCTACTGCCCCAACATAGATTGTCAGTGAGTACGAACAGAAAGTTGTAATCTGTAACATTCCCAAACCTAGTCCTTTTATGAATGCCTCTTTCTTGCTTAGCTTGTATTGCTTGTCCATACATTTCACAAAGGAGTTCATAGCAGAGCTTTCTCCGACAAATGAGAAGACAGTCTTGATATGTGAAAGAGTCTGCACAAATACATGTGTTATGCTAACACAAATTTAATATGGTAACCTACTTAGTTCTAGCAAAACAATCATTTGTGTAGGTACCTGTTCTACAACCGTGGTTGTTTCAGAGACGAAAGCTGTCCTTGTCATCGACATGCCAATCATCGTTTTCGCATATGTTGCTCCAACAACGAGAAGCATTGGAACAACCAACAGAGATAGCATACCCACCTCCCAGCAGCACACAAAAGCAACAACGACTGCGACTAGGAATGTGGAGAAATTAGAAATAAAGTGACCCATCTGAGGAAAAAAAGTAAGCCCGTATTCACGATTTGTTATCATAAAACAAACTTTTTGCTTCACTTTGATTGACGAACATACATTGAATGTCATAAAATGCAAACTGATACCTTCTCGCCAATTGCTTCTTTTATGATGCTCATGTGGTTGGTTGCTCCAGCCATGATGCTCGCGGTGGTTAAGACAGTGTCAAAAGCTCCGACATCTTGATTGAGTACTGATCTCAGATATGCCATCTGCATGCTTTTCATCTGTCTCTGCCCTGTGTACATCCAACATGCAATTTCTGCAGCACAGTCATTGTGGCAGAATGGTAAGACAGTCTGAATAACTGATGCTATTCATACTATTTGTTCTCCTGTCACGTGGTATTTCCTGTTCATGCAGCAGTAGTTAACTAAGAGAAGTAATTAAACAGTGATAGGTATTAATATGAAATTCCCATCTTTTACTGTCAAAAGCTTTGTTTTCTGTGCATACATTTTGTTGCTGTGATGTGCTGCTAGCCTGCTACTCCTCTGAACTTCAAATAATATATTTTGTCCAGCTATCTTCAGGTGGCTACTAGATAATATCTCATAGAGGCATCGACAAAATTTGATAAAATGCTAGTCAGCATCAAGGGCTCACAATTTACTTTGTTCAAAATGATCAGTACGCCAATATATACTTCCTCATAGGCTATCACGTCTTATATTTTGGGACTGAGGTAGTAATAAACATTGACTTATATTGTGCTATCATGTTGACTTAAAGTAATTTTGCTGTTGTTCAATAGTCATAACTGTCAAATTGTTTAGTTCATCGCAATCTTAGGATTTCCATTGATTTCTTTACGGTAATAAGTAATACCTATAACTTCCACTATTTTGTTTACATTGTCAAAACTGGAAAGGTTAGAAGAATGTACTCACCAAGCATTCCAGCAGGAAGTGTAACAATTGCCAAGGACCACATATATGGAACTAACTACAAACGAAAACAACAAAAATATACATTGTCAGTGACATAGACAACTGCCTTTTTATGTTAATAAAATCAAACAAAAACGCTTAACAAAACCAAATAGGTCTTTTATCATGGATCTGAATATTTTGGATAGAAAAGTAACCTTCCTAAGTTCATGGACAATTGCCTCCCGATTGCCTATGTTGTCCCCGAACATATCGACGGCTTTGCCGAGTATGTAATACGACATTGCAGGCGCCATGCCGTGCAGGAAGGACCCAATCGTCCCTGCCACCATTAGTAGCCAATCTAGCGCATCGGCGTAGCAAAGCAGGCCAAAGAACGGGAACGGTTCATCCGCAACCGCTGTTTCTAGCACTGAAGATGTCTCTTTCTTGTCATCCTGGCTATTGGGTTTAAATAATTTGACGGGGCAGTCCGTCTCTTGGATGTATGACATTGTTCTTGCGAGTCTAGCAGCACTTTGCAGAAGAGTAGCAGAAAAACTGTGGTGTATATATAGCAACAGATAACTTGGTTTCGGAGAAAATTTATGCATATAGGTACAAGGTAGGACAAAACCCACTGTTACTCTCAAGGTATAGTTTGAGCTACTACAGCCTGACACCAAATAACCTTAGTTTATTTCCCTAAAAAAACATCAGTATAATGTATCAGCAAACTGTTTTTTGCTGGCATGAGCATGCCAACCTGCTTATTCAAATTCACACGAAAGGAACTTTTTGTTTTGAGTGGCATGTGGCACTTGGATCTATTCACTACAAGTCACTCTGCTGTTATAACTAAGCATGGATCTTTTGTTGTTTCCACCAACTTTGTTTTCATCTATGAATTTTGTAAGGTTGGAGAATCCAAAACTGCTGTCTAGGATCTCACTTCAAAGATCCTAGTATGATGACTTAATGAGATCAAGATGAGTTCATCTGCATAATAGGATAAAGGAGTGCTTACATAACCAAGGTTGGTGACATATCTGTTGCACAACTTAGGGCTTAATTTAAGTATATATAGTTTACTGATGTCCTTTTGTCCATACAGTTCACTGATGCATCTTTGTCCAAGAAGAAAAAAATTAACCATTCCATATGGAGCATGTTCTCTGAACATATGCTCATTTTTCATCGAAACAGAAGGAAACTAGCGCCTGGCCTTATTGCATTGTGCAGGTTCGAATAGGTGACTGATTTACTCTCAGATTATCTGAACAAAAGCAGAGTTTTCTGCAGCTACCTTCTACAGGTTCAGAGACACTTGGAAGCTACAGAGATATATTCTTTTAGCCAAAGAGACGATGTTTTCACTCATCTGGGCTCAGCAAATAAACTTCAGACGTCAGGCAGATTACACCTTTCTAAACATGTCATGAATCATGCTGCTGCTGGTTGTCTTGATTGAAGCAAATGTTAACAAAAATGTAGTGTACTACTACTACCTGCATGCTGTAGCTACCTTGGATTGGATGAACCAGCTATGTGTGCAGAAACCACCGTCCCCTTTTATTCCTTGTCAAGTTGTTGTGAACTAGAGGCTGGGGCCTGGGGGGGGCCTTGGGGCGCTGGAGTTGTGCGCCCCAGTTCCAGCAAAATGGCAGCTACTGCCTACTCCGCAGTGAATATGACTTCTTTTTACAATCTCTGGTTGCTATTCTTCCAGTGTATCATCTCGCTTTTGCAACACCACTATGTCTGTCATCGGATCGGTCATGTGGACAGGTGTTTTACTTCCATAGTTATTACAAAAGAGAGATTTACTGTGAGTTCTTAAAAGCTCAACTGGCAAAAGGGTAGTAAAATCTTGTCAACCAACATGGTGACTTAGTGCCTGATATAGACAAGGCTGCTTACACGAAATAAATTTGCGAAATAAGTTGGACTGAAGTCAGAACCAATTAGCACAATGACCCAGTGGACTACACAGATAACACACACATACAAAAGAAACGGGCTGGCAGCTGGGATCGAACTCTCAAGCAAGCTTTTCAGCACTCATCACAAACTCCACCAGACTCGGCAGCTGTTGTGTCGTCTTCACTGGAGACAAACGTGTTCGGTCTGAGGTTGCATTGATCAGTGTTGTTAATTACAGTCTCGCTTGTTGAATCTATTCCAAGTCCTTACTTGACAAATACCCTCCATGTATTCTGAGCTACAATGAAAAGGCAGCAAGAGTTAAAAGGGTTTTGTCAGGTTCCTGAATTGCTGGCAAAGACAATGACAATATGCTACCTTAATGCTCCACACAAGCTAATAACTAGGTATGTAGGAAAAAGCATTCAGCCAACCAATTGTAAATATCCGAGCGTCTGCGACAACTCCATCATCTCCATCACACAGGTCAATGGCGCCCCGCCATCAGATGTCCTATTCGATGTTTACTCTGTAACCATCGGCTCCGTCGCCACAATTTGAGCAGCGGTGTGGTACAGCCTCCCAGCGCCTCCTTGCCACCGGTTGCAGCGTGTCCCGTGTCCGCTCCTCGTGTTGGACGCTGAGGAGAGGCCAAGTGAGGTGTGGCGTGAGGGAAGAGGAAGCGTGAGAGGTGGCGGCGGCAACGAGACAGAGCACCGAAGGCAGGACCATGGCAACTTCTAAACATATGAAGCATTTTTTTAAAGAGCACTGTGATAACCCGAATTTTTAGCTTATCATTTAGTTTGATTAAAATGAAATTAGCTTTTGATTGCTCTATTTTCTACTCATCTCTTGTGCTCAAATTAGATGTTTATTTTTGCATGCATAAGAAAAATAGAGTTGATTGGCTTGACTTGCTTGTGCATTTTTGAGCTAGTAATACGTTTGCATGCATCAATGGAGCAGCTCATGCAAGCATGTAGCATCGAGCTGATGCATGGGATCCGATATGCATGCGCATGCACTGACGTTGCACTTTTATCCAACGTGGAGCTGTGCATGTTAGTCAACCAGTGAGTGTTCGACACGTGTGAGGGAGTGAGCCAATGAGAGCAGCTCGTTGCTCTCTGCCTTGGCAGCGAAGGATGCCCAGATATTTAGCTCAGCAAAGCGGCAGGATATTTTGGTCGCCACCGATCATCTCTCCTATACTCCCTCGGTTCCAATGCATAGGGCGTATATGTTTTGGCTCGTTGATTAAGGAGAATCTAGAAGTGGCAAGAGTTTCCAAAAGTACCCCTGTTAATTAGATAGGCAGCTCCTCTATTTTCTCTTTGCATGCCGCTCGTCCGCCAAAGCTGGCATTTATTCCCTTGCGCATGCAGCATGAAAGCCAATGGGCAAGGCTGCTTTTAGGAAGCAATGAATGCGTCGGAGGGTTAATTTGGGGAGATTATGAGAGAGTAGCACCCTGCGCCTTCCTTTTTGACGAAAAATTAAAAAAAGTTATAAGCCCTAATCATAGGAACGGAGGGAGTATATACTAGGCAGCTCTAGCTGCTAGCTCCTGAGGCACACCACGAAATCCATCGATCGATCCCTATAGATAGCTGTTGCTTCTGTACTCTTCTCACTCCATATCCGGCATCGAGAGTGCAAAACAGAGAAAGCTGAGAGAGGGCGAGATGAAAGAGAGTTGAGATCGAAGAGGGAGTCAGGGAGGGAAATTAGAGATCGACGCCGGTGCGGTGAACGCCGACGCTGGCGATGGTGGCGATTCTACAATGACGGATGGCGGCGATGAGCTCTCTGGCTTGAGAGGCGAATCATCTGCTGTGGGGGTGCTACCGTGCTAGCATGAGATAGGCGGCGAGTGGAGCGTCTGGCGTATCATCTTGCTGGTGGTATTCTTTGGCTCTGGTCTGCTGGCGTATCCACGTATGGATTGTGAGTTCATATGCTGAGTCTAGCTGGTATCTGGAGTCTGGAGGGATCGTTTGTATCATATCTGACCACCGGCGATATATTATTTGTTGTCTACGACTTGGCTAACCGAGGCAAGCTCTTCGTACCTCTCGTATATTTTTGTGAAGTATGCTTTGATTGAATATATGTGATACCCTGAGCGGTACGAGCTTTGTGTTGATGTACGGGGCTAATGCGCTGGTGTCGTTACGGTTGATAGATCCGTAAGAGCCACTGGTACGAGCCGGGCTTAGCACGTATTTTGACATGCAAATGAACTCAATGTTTTTATAAAGGAAACTTGGTGCTACGAAGGTGATCGTATTGTACCGGTCACAGTACAGGTATGGGATTGTCTGAGTTCTCCGCGAGGGGCGGCCCTTGAATGGAAAGTGTCGGTGATGGATCCGTAGGAGCGATCGACACGAGTAGGCCAGGGTGTCCGGTGTCTGAGCGGGTAAAATGGCTCTGCTCGTTCTGGAGCCTGTGTGGTTCTGGGCGAGGCTGTCGACGTCGGAGTACCCCTCTTAAGAGTGTAAAAGCGTGGATATTCACCCCTGTGATTCCCGGGTAGGGAAACTCACTTTCATATGTGGCACCATGGTTTTTAATCTGCCTAACTACTTAACCACACAATGATTTACTGGTATTATGAAAATCTAGTGTATTTTACAAATTATATGAAAGTGTATGAATTGTTTGCTGAGTATAACTCGTGTTGTACTCACCCTTGCTATCCTTTGTTTTTAGTTGCAGTATCAGAGTTCGCATCGGAAGACGTGGTCGTTCGAGGAGTAGGCTGGACCAGTGGGTGGGATGCGAATAGAGAATCTATTTATTCTTGTAAATGTGATAATACTGTAAAAATGAGTAAAAGAGCTGCTTGTGATCCACTATGTTGGTTTATGCCTGCTTTTCTAGCCTTGCACGTGTATAGGCTTTCGGGCCTATAGGCGCGCGGCGGCTGTCATTCTTCCGGGCCGGGTCTCGGGGCGTGACAGTTAAAGTGGTATCAGAGCTCAGGTTAGGACACGTGGGGCCAGATGGGTAGAACGGTAATTTAGTTTTGCGACTAACTCGATGTGTGTTTTCTTGTTCTAACTTTTAGATACATTTGCTAGATATATTGCTTGTTTGATTGATAAATTGCTTGTTTCGATATGCTAAAATCTTTCATGATAGTTTAATTATGTTTGAAAGTTTTTGTGTGGAATTTCGGGGACGAAATTTTTATAAGGTGGGTAGGATGTGATAACCCGAATTTTTAGCTTATCATTTAGTTTGATTAAAATGAAATTAGCTTTTGATTGCTCTATTTTCTACTCATCTCTTGTGCTCAAATTAGATGTTTATTTTTGCATGCATAAGAAAAATAGAGTTGATTGGCTTGACTTGCTTGTGCATTTTTGAGCTAGTAATACGTTTGCATGCATCAATGGAGCAGCTCATCCAAGCATGTAGCATCGAGCTGATGCATGGGATCCGATATGCATGCGCATGCACTGACGTTGCACTTTTATCCAGCGTGGAGCTGTGCATGTTAGTCAGCCAGTGAGTGTTCGACACGTGTGAGGGAGTGAGCCAATGAGAGCAGCTCGTTGCTCTCTGCTTGGCAGCGAAGGATGCCCAGATATTTAGCTCAGCAAAGCGGCAGGATATTTTGGTCGCCACCGATCATCTCTCCTATATATACTAGGCAGCTCTAGCTGCTAGCTCCTGAGGCACACCACGAAATCCATCGATCGATCCCTATAGATAGCTGTTGCTTCTGTACTCTTCTCACTCCATATCCGGCATCGAGAGTGCAAAACAGAGAAAGCTGAGAGAGGGCGACATGAAAGAGAGTTGAGATCGAAGAGGGAGTCAGGGAGGGAAATTAGAGATTGACGCCGGTGCGGTGAACGCCGACGCTGGCGATGGTGGCGATTCTACAATGACGGATGGCGGCGATGAGCTCTCTGGCTTGAGAGGCGAATCATCTGCTGTGGGGGTGCTACCGTGCTAGCATGAGATAGGCGGCGAGTGGAGCGTCTGGCGTATCATCTTGCTGGTGGTATTCTTTGGCTCTGGTCTGCTGGCGTATCCAAGTATGGATTGTGAGTTCATATGCTGAGTCTAGCTGGTATCTGGAGTCTGGAGGGATCGTTTGTATCATATCTGACCACCGGGCGATATATTATTTGTTGTCTATGACTTGGCTAACCGAGGCAAGCTCTTCGTACCTCTCGTATATTTTTGTGAAGTATGCTTTGATTGAATATATGTGATACCCTGAGCGGTACGAGCTTTGTGTTGATGTACGGGGCTAATGCGCTGGTGTCGTTACGGTTGATAGATCCGTAAGAGCCACCGGTACGAGCCGGGCTTAGCACGTATTTTGACATGCAAATGAACTCAATGTTTTTATAAAGGAAACTTGGTGCAACGAAGGTGATCGTATTGTACCGGTCACAGTACAGGTATGGGACTGTCTGAGTTCTCCGCGAGGGGCGGCCCTTGAATGGAAAGTGTCGGTGATGGATCCGTAGGAGCGATCGACACGAGTAGGCCAGAGTGTCCGGTGTCTGAGCGGGTAACAGGGCTCTGCTCGTTCTGGAGCCTGTGTGGTTCTGGGCGAGGCTGTCGACGTCGGAGTACCCCTCTTAAGAGTGTAAAAGCGTGGATATTCACCCCTGTGATTCCCGGGTAGGGAAACTCACTTTCATATGTGGCACCATGGTTTTTAATCTGCCTAACTACTTAACCACACAATGATTTACTGGTATTATGAAAATCTAGTGTATTTTACAAATTATATGAAAGTGTATGAATTGTTTGCTGAGTATAACTCGTGTTGTACTCACCCTTGCTATCCTTTGTTTTTAGTTGCAGTATCAGAGTTCGCATCGGAAGACGTGGTCGTTCGAGGAGTAGGCTGGACCAGTGGGTGGGATGCGAATAGAGAATCTATTTATTCTTGTAAATGTGATAATACTGTAAAAATGAGTAAAAGAGCTGCTTGTGATCCACTATGCTGGTTTATGCACGTGTATAGGCTTTCGGGCCTATAGGCGCGCGGCGGCTGTCATTCTTCCGGGCCGGGTCTCGAGGCGTGACAAGCACCCTCATAAATCAAATACATGCATAAATCAAAAAAATGCTATCATGATTCTTTAGCTTCCGAGCACAGTTTTTTTGGGCATATATCAGATCTTCAATTATAGAGATGAACAAATGCTAACATATATGGTTGTAGATCAAAACATATACGCACCTGTCAAAATGTTGAAAAGCATGGTGGTATTCAGCTCATGGAAACCCATGTTTCGTTAGCATGGGATCGAGCATGAGTGTTTAATTTTTTTACCATTGTGGGAACATTCTGCAGTTTTGAAAATGATAAGATAGCAGCATCAGTGAAGCAGAAATTTTAGATACACCACACTGAAGGTAAATTGCATATGGAAAACTTTGATGTTGAGAAGCAAGGCTATCAATGATCCACGCTTTATTCAGTACAGCAAGTAGGGCAAAAACTCTTATATTGGTTTGTTTCACCAACTCTCTTAGATATCTATCCTAATTATCCGAAAGCGCTAAAACCCCAGGAACTTCACTTCCAGATAGAATTGCAGTTACCATATGTTGTCGATGTAAACACCAATGTTCATGTTACCTACATCTATTTTCTCTAATAGCATTATTTTAATACTTGGCATGCACAGAATTTATGAGCTGAATACATCTGATAATTCCACATTACTTCAGCCTTCGAAGGGTTTCAAAGTTGTATTATCAGAAGTTCATAACGTAAAGGGAACAGTCTTACAAGAAGTATCTTTACACAACCTGGAACCGTATAAGTTAATAAGTTACTTAGACTGATAGATAAGGAGCAAACCAAGTCAGTAAGGTATCATCAGAAATTGAAGCATACCAATTAGAAATCTTGCCATAGAAAGCTACAAAATAACACATATCTTTCCTAATAGAATAAGCATATGCTACAAATCAGTAATACATCATCCTGGGGCACACTAAGTAAATAAGCATATGCTATGTAAAATGATAGCCTAGCAAAATAAGCATATAGATTCAACATATTATGTACCATATTCTGTGGCAGAATAGCCCGTGAAGGAAGGATCAAATTGCCGTGTACCATATTCTGTGGCAAAATAAGCATATAGAGGTATGTTTCTTATCCAACATTTCTACCTAAATTAGAGTTTGCTTAGATTCACGGAGAAACAAGCCAACATGTGGACCATGGAAAGGCAAATAGTAACAATTAGAATCTTACGGGAATTTCCATAGCTCGTATTTGTATAGACACTAATTCTGAAGGATTCTAGCGACTGCAGGTGCAAATATCAAACCGCTGAACTTATATCTGACAATGTGAACCATTTGGTTTTCAGACGCTCTAATAATTATTTCAGGCAATTATAAGAACCAGTATTTCACAATCTCGATAAAAAAACGTTTATCAATGCTTTTGGAACAGCATACTGGGCCATTTCTTTTGATGAACACAACAGATGTCCAGGCAATGGACAGTAAGTTAACGATCAAATTTGTCTTACCAGTTTCCGCGCTGTAGTGTGCTTCTTTGATATCAAGTTCAGAACAATCCTGCAAAACCCAGCTCACAGTACCTACAACAACATACCAACAGCAGGAGTAGTAAATAATAAAGTGTGATACAATTTTGCTGACCAAAGTTACTACTGCAAAAGGCTGCAGTTTCACCTACCATCATAATGACCAATGTCGACAGCTCGCCGGACAGCACAATGGACTTGGGGTGCCGCATCGCCATGAGAGCCGCAATGATGAACGTCACATCGCCAATCTTCAAGCAGCAAGGCATAAACACGCAACACCCATATGAGAACACAGGCAGCAGAGCAAATGCACGAACACTGGAGTAAGAGTATCTATATCCGAGAATTATAAGCTCACCTAACTGACGAGAATCATGGAGAGACTGGCAAAGAAGGCGTCAAAAAACTCCACCTCCACTTCTCATTTTAAACTTTAAAAGTTCTTCTCTTCTACAACCAAGATCAAGTAGCTAGTATTAGATTCATGAAAGTGAGCTATGAGTACGGACATATTTGTGAGTTTTTTAATGAACCTCCTCAAACTGCAGGAAAAAAATTAAGTGCTCACGGAAAACTGAAAATCTGTGCAAAACAACTGTATATTTTCTTCGCTGATTGTTACCACACATACCATATGGAGACAGTCAAATGCATGATCTTCAGCTCTTGACCATTCATCAAAACGATATTGCTGTGAGAGTGATCTGCAAGCTGCTATACAACTAAAGACATAATTATATGAGTATATATATCGCATTTTAAAAACTCCACAATCTTGTGTCCGCATATCTTGATTATCAAGAGTTACATAACAAAAAACTTTTAACTCTGTGTATTTACGGCAGTATAAACTATAAATTCTAGGCAAATGAAGTATGAGCCTAAATAAGAGATGCAAATGTAGGATGGGTGTTACAAAATAGACTCCCAAGTTGGGAGAAACAACTTCTGTACCTATATATTAGGCCAGAATATATTCAGATTTGGATGCATCTTCCTCTTGATAAAATCCTCGTCTGACAGTGCTGCATTGTCCAAAGCAACATAGACTTGGTTTTGCGTCAGAATGCATCATAAGGGTGGGATCGTTTTGTTGTTTTACAGAATAGTTCTTATGTACCACAGAAGATAACTATTTTGTTAAGATAGCTAAAGCTAATAATAAGGGTGGGATCGATTTGTTGTTTTACAGAATAGTTCTTATGTACCACAGAAGACATCATAACAGTATTGATGAGACAAGTTTTTCAAAGCACTTCATCCATTAGTACAATCTATCAAAAATACAAGCAGACCGCCAACAACATCAACAAGGATATAACCAGCCTGCATAAAAGGCATGATGAATCAAAACAAAGAACAATAGTAGATTAGTTACATATGAGGATTAAGATGATTATAAGATTTACACTTGAATCTTCTATAAGAGCTATCACCGATATCTACGTATCATCTTCAACCTGTCAAGATGGAAATTACAAGAATTATTACTGCTAAGTAGCAAACTCTGCAAAAACTATTGCCAGATCCAATTGAGTGCAAGTTTAATGGGGTTCCATGATAAGCTACCAGAACTACTGATCATAGCTTCAGAGTTCAGACTAAAATAGCACTGACAAGCAGTATCTCCTAGTGTTTGTCTGTCTTGATTATCAATCATTCGTACATGGTGGCATCTACACTCAACATGACTCTAACATCTCACAAGCTCCGAACCATGAGTTGACATAATTGTTACTCATATATAGATAGAACAAGCATACATAAGTGAATAATTGGAGGACAAGAATTGTTACCTAAAAGAACAGGGGCATGGAAGATCTAAACAATACGATAACTTGATGGCCCGTGCTGCTACAGCATACAGGCAGGGCAATTTCGCTGCCACTCACATCCAAACCCATCCAAAGAAGAATCTTTATCAAGGAAATTTACAGATCGCTACAGAATCAAGAGTTTTTATATGCCGGAACAAGCTTAAATGAATGAACACACTTCATACATATTTGCCACGTGAATAGCATAAAATTGTCGACAGTGCGAAGCAAGCTGCTATCAATAAACCACAGAATGCACAAAAGGTAGGATCACAACAACGTTTAGCTCTGAAACTAAAAACCTGTTCAGCAGGATGCTGTTCGGGAAACAGCTTTTGTACACACTCAGAGAGTACACGGGCAACACTTGGCCAAACTCATTGCATAAGTGCAGCAACATGCCAGTGTGAATGTTCAGATTCTAGCATGGAAAGTGCCGTCGAGCCGCTGCACCTAGTTGTTTCTAGACAAGATTCGGCCAAAAGCTATCTTGCTGTTGTGTTTCCGTCAGATGTTACGTGTGTTCAAAGGTCAGTGGCAGGAGACGTTATTTGTTCCATAACTTAAGCGTTGCAGGCTTGCGTCCAACATATCCGTCATCCATCTCTGTGGCCCACCATCATCTCCAATGATATTGTACGCGTAGGAAGACAGCCCAACATCCTCGCCGCATGAGCTTGCCTTCCCGAGATTATATAGCCTTTCTGTTCTAGAGAGCACGACAAGATTGGAAAATGTTGAGAAGCTATTGCCAACGAACACATCCGCTCTGGCGCATACCTCAAAGTCGATGGCAGACTTTATGAGATAAGGCTGCCTATCGTATATGTCAGTAACTCCAAGCTTCTTCTTCTCATAAGCAATCATTCCAACCCTCCAACCACTGGTTACTGAATCATCTT
Source organism: Poa pratensis (assembly GCA_947311845.1). Classification (NCBI taxonomy): domain Eukaryota; kingdom Viridiplantae; phylum Streptophyta; class Magnoliopsida; order Poales; family Poaceae; genus Poa; species Poa pratensis. Next base: position 52,174,984 of record CAMZMU010000043.1, read on the forward strand.
CTAGAAGGCTGTCGGCTACTGCAAGATAAACTACAACTGGACGGCGTAGGTCAGTGATCTGTGAGACCTTATGAATGATCTCTCCTTTGCTGCTGCAGATTTCCTTTGAATTGGACCGCTGCTCCCACTTCTTGCAATGGATCATCCAATCTTTCTCTATTCTCATGTGAACAGCAATGTACTGCACAGGCAGATTTGCTGAACCATCTACCCTCTTCTTATTATGAGAAATGGCAGCCTCGTGTCTTGCTTTTCTCCCTGCATCTTTAATCTTGGATATGACCTTGACTACTTCAATTTCTATCTCAGGAGCTAAGGCAAGGCAATCAAAGATCCTGGCATAGTCTTTCACTGGCCAATGGTCAGGCCACAGAAACGGATGTTTCCCAGTGACATGAATTACTTCAGAGTCATCAGCCTCGCCCAATCTGGATTGTTGCAGTTGATCCAAGTCTCTGTCCACTGTCCACCTCCTGCCACTTCCCTTTTGAAGTTTGAAAGGCTCGGTATGATTCGAAACTTCTGAATACCGAGCTAGCCTTACAAACCCATGGCAACGGGCATTGAACTTGTTAAAGTCAAACACCTTGTCAAAAGTAATAGGTTTCAGCAAGTCAATCTCTTTGTAGAAAAGTGAAGCACTCAGACTTGGCATGAGCAGGGACCGGTTAAGGAATTTCGCCGTCAAGCATGCTCTCGCAAATGCAATCTTCTGATTGTTCAATCCCCATATAATCTGTGGGACCTCAACAAACTTATTTTTCCTAACTCCAGGGAACAAGTCAAGGGTTGTTGACTCATAAAAACTCTTGTCAGACGAGCTAATGGCAAGAAAAGGGGAGATAATTGCTCTCAGTACGACAAGGCCAATCACTACGAGAAGGCATTTGCAAATGACAGTCCTCGTCGGCAAGCTAATGTGCTTGAGATGCTTAAGGTCTAGTAGAATGCTCATTGAAACAGTCCTTTAATTCCTTCTCATACTAGCAGGTCACTTGTATCACCCAACGGTGCAGATTATCTCATTTCCAAAGCCAGTGGTGCATGGCCAACATTTCCCTTTGATTTTGTTGTTGAAGTACAACTGTGCTGCAATCCAATGGAATCAGTAACCAAGCACGCTTGGATGGCTTCAACAGTTCTTCCTGGGCAATGGGTGAATCAGGTTTCAAGCTCGGTCATTCAGTTACAAATATAAGCATACTTCTTGAACCCTTCTGTCAACGATCTAGAGTACGCTCCACCAGAGAGGCTGCAAAATGAAACGAAGAGGCACAGTTCAAGGTTATTATACTGCCAGACTTTACTCAACTTGAAAATCTGCTAGGTGACTACATAAAGAATTTTCTCTTCACTCTATTCACTCATAAGATGCCCTGGTGTGGATGCATCTAGAGTCTTATGGTTCACAACAGTTACTGAATAAATGTCAGGTGCGGAGGCATCCACCACAATATAGATATCCAGTAGTGAAGGAGTTTACAAGCAAATTTATACCCAAACATATTCAGTATAACGAGTTTAAACAATCCTAAGCTAGCAGCTATGTATATCCAAGTTTCCATTTCATATGTAAGTCAACAAGCAAGCCTAACACCCTGGAACTTCACTAAATGGATGTAAAAAATAGTCATGCTTGCTGGTCGCTACTCAGAAAATGAATCTTGAATGCACATCTGTACAACTGAAAAGCAATCACTACTTTGTATACGGATTTAGATCTGGCAGAACCTGTAGAAACTATAAAAAAAAACTAAGAATACATCATCTTAGTTGTCTCATTCACGTATAATCTAGCAGATCTTTCATCGCTAAAACGGGGTTGAGTCAGGGCACAGGATATTGACAATGGGTATTCAGAGTAAAAAAAAAAATCAATGCAAAATCTGAAGATTCACAATTAGTTTAATGGAAAATTACAGACAGATTGGCAAATTACCATAGTTCCTCTTCATCTCTGTGTATGTTGAACTAAAAATTCAATACAGATTTGGCAAATCAACACACTGATATGGGTTCTCCCAGAAAATTCAGTACAACTACGACGTGCATGCTACATCATAATCAGATCGATGGAAGAGCATTGCTTATTTCTAGCTTGGAACTTGGAAAAGAAATCAAAGAGGATTCAGATTTTACCGTGTGAAGTCCTGCAGTACGCTGGTGGCCCCAAATCGCTGCCCTGCGGTCGGACCTCGCCTGAACCCGCCTCCACCCGACCTTCTCTGCAGCGGTAAAGCACGGTTCCTCCTCCTCTACCGCCGCCGCTGCCCAGCCCTCCTCTGAGCCGCCGTTCCTCCTCCTCCACTCCTCCGGGAGGCGAGGCCCGATCCAGCGACAGCGATCGACTCGATCTATCGCGGAGGGAAAGGAAGGATGGGAGCAATGGGGTGCTCGACTTGATTCCGGTCTTCGAACGCAGATCGCTCCGCTCCACGGCGAGCTTCACCACCGCACCGGAAGGAGGGAAGAAATTGGGGAAGAAATTGCGTCTTCGAACGCAAATTCACTATCTTGAACACCTCTCCTCTCCTCTAGGGTTCCCACCCGCCGCCGCCGCCGCCAAGCCCTCCCCGCCGGCGTTCCCCCCCCCCCCCTCCCCTCTCCTCCCTCCCTCGTCCCCGACCCCCGTGCCGTCCGCGCCAGGGCGGCCCGGGGAGAGCCGACAAGCGCTTCGCGGAGATCGACGAAGGGGAGCCGCGCCGCCGCTGCCGCCGGCTTCGACCGCGGTGGCGGCGGGCCCTTCCGCCCAAAGGGTGGCGGGACCCTCGAGCTGGGCTGCTGAGCAGGTGGCTGAGGATGGACGCCGGGGCAGCGGCCCCGGGTTGGCGGTGGGTGGCGTCGGCGACCTTCGCGCGGGAGGTGCGCGGCGGCCCCGGGGCGCGGTGGTGCGGCGATGGTGCCCGGTGGCGAGCCGGCGGCCGGCGCCACGTTGAGGCTTGAGGAGGAGACGGCTGTGGCGAGGGCGGTGCAGGCGGCCTCAGGCGGCGCTCCTGGTTCTGTGTCTCTTCCAGGGCCGGTGAGTTCGGCTCGGCGGCGGCCTGTGGGTTCGCAGCAGGCGGCGCCCTGCGGGCTTCTGCAGGCGCTGGTCTGCGGCGTGGTGGTGCTGGCAGAGCGGGAGGGGGAAGAGGTGGTGGTGACGTGCTGTCGGCCGGCTGGCAGCGTGGCGAGATGCAGGTGCTGCGCGAGGTGCTGCGCCGGTGTCATGCAGGTGCTGCGCGAAGTGCTGCGCCGGTGTCTTCGGCCTGGTGGTGCAGGGCTATCCCGGCAGGGTGTGTTGGCCGGCGGCTTCGGCGCGTTCGGTGGTGGTTTGTGGGCGGCCGGTTCATGGTGGAGTGTTGTTGAGCATCACCGGAAGAAATTCTTGCTCCGGTTCCTGCCAGAGCTGACAGTGGTGACGCCCGTGGGTGTCGCGGTCTTCCTTGGAAGCATTGTCATGTGTGGTGCTCACTCCTCCTCCTGCGGCCTTGACTCCGGAGGGAAACCTCGGATCTGGGATCGGGCGATGGAGGCGCTGTTGCGTCTCTTTCCTTCTTGGGGGCATCGGCTCGGAGTCGCCTAGGGGTTCGATGAAGGTGGCTGGTTGTCGGATAGCTGTGCAAGGTCCAAGTGTGCAGTTTGGCAAAGAGGATGCTTTGGGCGGAAGATGGGTCGCGGCTGGACTTTGGTAGTCGAGTCTCTCGGCGTGTTCGATGGGTCCTTCTGCTCCGTTGTGTTGCTGTGGAGTCGGAGCTGCGGTGGAGGGTGTCCAGGCGGCGACGATGACCGGCCGCCGGTGGCTTCGCAGAGTTCTCGATCGGCGCAGGTTCAGCATATTTCCCTTGTGAAGCTCGTCGTCAGATTCGGAGCTGTCTGTCCTTGGCGCGTGTGGCCAATTGTTGGCATAGGCCGGCATGGGCTCCGATGCTTTTGTGAGGCTCCGTTTGGGAAGCTGCTGGTGAAGTCGGAGTCGCTGGCTCGCGGAGGAGTGATGACGATGAAACTTCGTGGCAACCTCGACATGGTCTCCTTGTGTGTTTGTGCTTCGTGTGGGTAGCCGGGTTGGCTGTGGTGGTGTGCCCAGTGTGGTCGTGTTCCATGACGACATTGGTGCATTGTACGGGTTTTCGGCCGGTTCCCCTGCAAATGAACCGGTCAATTCTCTTCTACTTTTTTAAATAAAATGAGGCAATGTTGCCCGTTTTGTTCAAAAAAAAAGAAATTGGGGAAGGGGACGCAGCGGGTAAGTCAAAGGGGGAGAAGGTGCACGGACGGGTACACCTAGGAAAGGGTTCCCTTCGCGAAGCGCGCACGCAAGCGGAACAAGCGACGCGTGGCAGCCGCGCATGGTAGGGAAATTTGGGCACGGCACGTCGCCGTTACGCACAAAGCCTTCCGCGTCCGTGGTGTACAAAGCTCTCGCGCTGGGCGCGCTCTGTACATCGGGCTTGCACCGTGGCTTCTTGAGCTAGCTAGCTCAAAAATAGGATCGATCGATCCATCCTTGTGCTAGCTATCGGGACGGCAGGCAGTGAGGGTAAGGCCGCTCGTACGCGCGTGCGTCAAGACGGACGGACAGATGTACACGTACGGAACACGTAAAAATTGTTTAGTTGTACAAACGTACACAGAATAGTAGCACGGTGTACAAAAAAAATTGATGTACATCTATGCTGTCACTAGATGTACATATTGTATAATTATACACACGGGTTATACAACTAAATATGTTGTACAACTATATAGACACATGTTGTACAACAAGACAGACACAGTTTGTACAACTAAACTGACACAGGTTGTACAGACACAGTTTGTACAACTAAACTGGTACAGATTTTACAGACACATGTTGTACAACCATACAGCCACAGGTTGTACAACTACGTAGACATAGTTTGTACAGACACATGTTGTACAACTACATAACACATGCTGTACAAATAGACAGACACATGTTGTACAGACAAAGTTTGTACAACTACACAGATACAGGTTTTACAACTAGACAGATACAGGTTGTACAGACACAAGTTGTATAACTAGACATACACATGTTGTACAGACACGGGTTGTACAGACGCAGGTTGTACAACTAGACAGACACAGGTTGTACAGACACAGGTTGTACAACTAGACAGACACAGGTTGTACAGACACAAGTTGTACAGACGCAGGTTGTACAACTAGACAGACAGGTTGTACAACTACACATACACAGTTTGGGTTGTACAACTATACATAACCGGTTGTACAAAAAAAAAGTTCGTCGAAACATATCAACATGGCATCTAGTTTTGAAGATCTCGACGCGAGGAGCTCACAAGTGAAAACGGTTCGTAATTTGGATAAACGGTTCTCAAGATATTTCGTTTTTAAAATTCGGATTTGAAAAATAAAAGGCAAAAAGGCAAAACTGTATGCCCACGTAACGTACACATGCACTCCCTTTCTCTCTCATACTCCCCCACTTTCAATCTAATTGTGACACATGGCAGACATGCAGACAAACACAATTGGATCATGTGAGGAGAAACCGACACTTGTCACAATTAGAACGATTGTAACCCTTTTTCTAGTGATTACCTGCACGAACCAGTTCACGTGGACCGACTCCTGGGCCCAGATTGACATTAATTTATTTTTGTTTTAACGGGCCTAGTTTGTCACTGGGATTTCCCTTCCTTTATTTTCACTCCAGTTTGGGAACGGATGAAATGATCAGACAAACCCGCTTACACCTTGTTTGGGCTCCTGTGAATTGGCCTGTGAATTGGTCTAGAATTGTTTCAGAAATACTTGACTTAGATTTGTGGATGTATATACACACTAAAATATGTCTAAATATGCACACATCTGTAGTTTAGATAAATCTGTGACAAATATTTACAGACGGAGGGAGTACAAAGTAAGGTTAGCACAAGAATTAGAATTCTAAATTCTTTTTCTAAGATCCAGATTTATAAATTCTAAAACCTAATTCTAGTGGGTTGAAAGTTGAAACGTGGCTAAACCATTTCTTTGCCATTAACAAAAAATCGCTTGGAATCCACAGGTCCCACACATTCGCGAGATCGGGGCGCACATAAGGACCTGCCAAAATACACAACTTGCTCTGACATGCACCAAGTCATCTTTGTGACCGCAAAAGTGAAAATTTAAATACCAAAATTATGAAATCCACGATACAAGTACATGGTCCTGCTTGCACAAATTGATTCGTCAATATGCTAAAAGTCATCCATCGTCACGTGGACAATACCAATCAAATCTTCAAACCATTTTGTGCAAATTTCGTAGTACAAACACCAAGTTGAAAATAACGAAGTTTTGTAAAAGTGTTTGCGGGACATGGTTGTACGGTTTGGTTTGCTTGAAGCGGTTGCAGCATAGTATAAGTAGGGTGTGTATGATGACCTTTAGTGAAGGTTGTTGTAAACTAACAAGAATATATATTTTTTTAACAAGTTTAGTTGTCCCGTTGAACGGGACTTACTCTTCACAACGTTGAGGCCAACATCAAATTACTCTTTCTCAACATTAGACCGAGTCTGACTGCACTCCTTGGACTGGACCCTAGGCTTACTGATATACTCCCTCCGTATCAAAATGTAAGACTTTCTAGCGTACGTATGTAGACATATTTTAGTGTGTTGATTCACTCATCTATTATATACTAAAAGCAAAATGAGGGAGTTTTTCGAGGCACCAGGTTACAGAAAGCAAAATGAGGAGTTTTTCGAGGCACCAGGTTAATCCACATCACCTTAATTATTGTAACAGTTAGATCTAAAATTTACGGTTAGGATTTAATATGGATTAATAGTAACGTAACTACTCCCTCCGTTCCATTTTAATTGAATCCAATATAGATGTATCTAGTACTAAAATATGTCTAGATACATCCGTTTTGGAGTCAACTAAAATGGAACGGAGGGAGTATGTTATTTGTTTGACACGATCCATGTCGGAGAAAATCTTCGGTGTAACATATGTCGTAAGAAAACTTGATCGATTGGACGCGTCAAAATAATTAATCTGACGTATCCTGATAGGACTCCGGCGGCCGGCCGTGATCAGCTGGCCCATGCTTACCGATATGATTGTACTTGAGATGGACTTCTCCTCACGCACGCGCAACGGCTGATCGTCAATGACTTTGCTGGCCGGCCGGCCGGCCCTTCTATGGCTCTACCATATCATAAGATAAACCCCAATGTGAGATTAATCCAAGTTTTGTGTCACTCCAAAAGCATAGCGCCTATAACAGGTTTCTCTCTTTTTACTAATTCAACATCTCTTAATTTCTGTATAATACACCACGGAATCTACATAAAGATGGCCTGATCGATTTATTTCAGTGCCTCTGGGTATTTATCGGAATGGACATGCAAAGAAACATGGTTGGCGGATCTATAATGTATACAACCGTTGAATTATTTGGTTTCCAGCATACTGACGTGGTAACACCACCATGGGCAGATTTTGCGCTCTCGCGGTGCAAGATGATTGTTAACTAAAGCCGCGGACTTGAGTTTTGGACGTAGAAGCACATGAGATTCAACTGTTGAATTATTTGATCTCCAGCATACTGACATGGTAACACCACCTTTGGCAGATTTTCCCCTCTCTTGGTGCAAGATGATTGGTAATTAAAGCAACGGACTTCATTTTCGGAAGCAAAAGCACATGAGATTCATAATGTCCAGTGTCATCCGATCATCCAACCCAACGACACTGCAAACTGATCATGTATTAATTAATTTAATCCCTCTGCTTTGCAAAATTAAAAAAGAAGAAATCGATCTCCGCAATTGCTACTCTTCAATTATAAATCCATTGATTTTTTCAAGATGTGGAGTATTACTGTTTTGATACATACAATGGAAGATAGTCGTTAGTATATATATAGTATTACTGCATCTAAATTTGAGATAGTCGTTCATGTTGTTTTGTACATTGCAGTTTTCGCATACGAGTCTCTAATTAAATCTAAGCACCATAACCAAAACCATTGAATTTTTATTGATCTAACATTTTTAGTAAGTCGGTGGTTATCACCACTCGATCCCGCCAATGTGATAATTTATATCTCATCCCATTAAGTACCACGGCCTATGGGCTCAAGTTAGACACCAGATAAGTAATTTATTTTAAAGAACATTAGATGAGATATTTTGTTTATGACGGATGCATTATATATATATATTCATAAAATTTTAAATCTCTACTGGTGCTTGTGTGTCCAGGACGCTTACTTTTCCTTCATTTGTTGTCTCCCCTTTGCAAGCAGTTCAGACGACCTTCAATTAAAAGATCATCTAAATAATCGATTGACTCCATAAGCACGATATTTTAAGCTACATACGAAAACTTTATTTTTTATACATCATTACAATGTCACATGCAAAATATAACATACATGTAATACTATGGTTCTTTTGTAAATAAAAAATCAATAATTCGTAAATTTAATATGTTCTCCATGAATGTGATATATTTCGGACTTTATGTCACAAAATTCAAGTATCTTTTTAAAAATTCTGAATGAAAAAACAAAAATTACTGTGTAACAATTTCTGCACATTAAAGATGGTGCCCTCGCATTTGCGAGGGCCACCTTGCTAGTTTAGTAACGAATTGGAACAAACACAAAAAAGTCCCACCCCCCCCCCCCCCCCCCCCCCCCCCCCCTAATTCTACGTAAGCAACATTGACTCAAAGAAAAATTACGAAATTAGTTTAAGTACCATACTATAACGATTCAACAATTCCGTAGTAATTACCACATTTTTTTATTGGGCAGACATATATAGTGAAAAAGAGCGTGTACATTTTAGAATTTCTTTTCTGAAAATACGCGACTGGCAGATTCAAAATTCCTTATGGGCTACACATATTGTTTTGTTTAACTCTACATTTTACTTTTTTTGAGATAAACTCTACATTTTGCATTTTACTGTATGCACCTTCATTGGCTTAGGATACAAATTTCCGAGGAATTAAAAAACATCCTCTAACTTACCCTAGTCGACCAATAATTTATCAGGTCTAGCAAGCACCACCAAAAAAAATCCTGAGCTTCTTGGCTGACGATATCTTCTGATCTAGCGGCTGTTTATTTACCCCTGTGTGTGCATGTGCGTCGCTTTTCTCTTGGTTGGATCTTAGATAAACTCATGGAAAGGAATAAAATTCTTTCCGAGGGAAATAAAGTCTGAGGCTTTACATATGAAGAGAAGAAATGTGTACAAGAATTGGCGCAACTACAGTTGTTGTAACCAACGATTTCTTCTTCTTCTTCTTTCATACTTGTATGCAGTTCTTCATCACTCAGAAGTTGTTCATCTTCAGGTGTCTGTCTATCATCTGCAGCAGGCAAAGAGGAGCTCTTTCGCCGTCCATGTCACTTCCGCGAGATCACGCAAGGACTCCGTCGCCTCTTTATTTAGTGGGAATAGCTTCTCCAAGCATTCTGTCAGGAGGAAATGTTGGATTAAAATGATTGAGCATCCGGGCTTCAGCGGGGAATGGCGAAAATAAAGTTAATCATGTAATGGGACTTTGTATTTACGTTTCTACAGAACAGAAAAACCATTACATGTACCAGTATATGAAAAAGAATTGTCACTATTTTAGCCTGCTTAGGTAAAGCCTCGTAAATGGCACGACAAGATATTGCATGTGATCATAATTAACAACTGCACATATCGCTAAAAAAACACATTATTTCTCCAGCACTCGTGAAACTGAAAAAAAAAATGGCTTGGTATAGTGGTTAGCTCGTGTGTGGGTGAAGTAGTCATGAAATTGGTTCTAACAGGATATAAATACTAATTACCAAAATTATTTTCCTAGAAAAGAAGGTTTCAAGATTGTGCAAGACAGTCATATTTATATCTTGGCTAGAAAGTAAAAAGTCTGCATGCTATAGTACTTGCCAAACTAACTAATACTAATTGCAAGAATATGTTGAGCAAAAGGAAATGCACCTGGATGTCTCACAAGGTTCAACAGTGACAGCGAAGCAAGCACCCTCTCTTCCAAAACTTTGTCATAGCTTAACCTATCTAAAAGCCTAGGTGCGAGAATGGAGCACGCCAAAGGCTGGAAAGTGTTGCACCCCTGTAGTGGGGAGAGGGAGCTGCTCATCCATGTTACCGTTACAAGGCACGCCCGAACCAAAGTTGGGATCCCATCAGATATGCAGTTCGACAGTGCCACGAGGAACCTTTCCTTCCCGGTTTTTAGCAACACGAGGGCAAGTTTCTTCAGCCGCTTTTCAACTTCCTTCTCTTCTTCCTGTGAATTAAGACAGCATCCAGGTAAGAAAAAATTGAATTTATCCGTCAGAACCCAGTTTCCAAACAGGTTACAAGGCAATATAAAGCATAGTTTCTATAAGATGACCACATACCGCTCGTGCGCCCTTGTTTTTGAATATCTCTGTTCTTCTAAAGGATTCTGATAGGGAGCCATCTACGCCTGCTCTCTTTAGTAGCCAAGCTTCTGCTATGGGTTCTCCCGAGGACGAAAACCGTCCTGCCAGGAGCAGCAAAGCCCGAGCACACTGTTGTTGCACCTTTCTGCTGTGTAAACTATGTTCCAAAACAGATATGATAGCATCGATTGCTTCCTCTCGGTACACGCTGTACTGCAAAGGATCTCCCTGCAAGAAAACTGGTATATGGGCACCGTACAAAAGCACAAAAGCTTCAGTGAGCAAAGGAACAGAGATTCGTCTTTCAAGATGTTACCAGGAGATCAAGCTGGAGTAGCATGACAGCTGCTAATGGATGTTGGACAAGAGGAGCCTGCTGGAGATACACTAACAGAATCTGCATCGTATTTAAGCAGCCACCATGTTTCAGCTCCTTCAGGAACTTCACCATCTGGATTGTTCTGTGTAAGAAGAACATGGTAAGTTTAATCCAAAGGATGGTTTAGATGTGCTTCTCAGAATCTACAGTACACCATTTATCAATAGTGTATACACATTTTACCTGTTAAGGCAGGTTAGCTCGCTCATCAAGTTAAGGGCAGCAGCACTAGCCTTCTGATTTCGTACGAGAAGTTGGACAACAGGCTCCTTCTTCATATTATCAGCCAAGTAGTATCTACAACTGCCATCAGATTGAATACATGAGGTCAAGAGAGAGATGCAGATTTTGCTTTCGCGGATATCACCAACTTCAAGTCTGTTCATCAGTAGGTCCAAGCCACCTAGAGCAATCATCTGCTTTGCGTTCTCAACATTCCTGTCTACGTCAAATCCTGTAAGGAGCTGATCTAGGAAGTACAATGCAGCCATTTTTGGAGAACACTTCATGGAAGACAGAAGCTGCACCTCATCCCCAGACTCCAATATGTGTAATACTAGTGGCATCCAATCCATAGATAGCATCTGCTTAGCTCTTGGCTTCATCAAATAAAGCACTGCAGTTGCCTTCAGGAACAATCCGTTGCTTCTAAGAGTCAGAAGTCTCAAGAAAACCTCAAGTTGTGGATCTGCGTTAAGCAGAATCTGCCTATTCACCTCATTCTTCAAAACTAACTCTCCCATTATCAAGATTGCTGACTCAAGTACTGCATCATCATTGGAAGTGAATGTAACCTCGAGAAGCCCTTGAATAAAAGAGGGACATGCCAGCCAAGTTCCAAGATTAGGAGCCCCTCCTAGATTTGAACATGCTCTGGCAATTTGGTGCACAGCATACTCGCACTGCATAAGGCTGTCTGAATTCGACACAACGGAAACTGCTCGTCCTAGAATCATTGCTACCTCACTGCCATCTAAATCCTTCTCGACAGAGACAATGCCTTTCTTTGGGACCTTAGGGTGATTAATAACATTCCTGCTTAGATCTCCACGGCATGAGAACAGTCGGAACGAGTAGGATTTGCGTGGAGTTGGTACTGTTTCTGGAATAGTGCTTTCTTTCCGAATGCTGACATGCCTTTCTTGTAGCCCAATGTTTCTCTGTCTACTCAAAACAGCATCAGTTAAATAACCTTAAATGTATATGGATTAAACAATTCAGCTTTTTTGAGAAATTAACAACACGATTTTTTTAAGGTAAAACGAGAGAGACAATACAATTTGGCATGCTTCAGACATCAATGTAATAAGAAGAGTAAATGCAACAGGTATGCCTATGCTCAAAGGCTTTCCAAGTCTATCAAAATGGTTTAGATTTCTCTTAAGGCATGTTTGAAATCTCAGTTCGATCATGTCAATGATCGGTCAACATTGACTGACATTAACTACTCCATGCAGATAGAGTGTAAAGATACAATTCCCAGATATAGCATTCCGTTTCACCTTCCATGTCTTCCAAAATTAATGGAAAGTTGGCCCCTTCTCTGCGGGGATACTCCAGATTGTGACTACCATCTTGGAAAACAACGGAACCATAGGGACAGCTTTACAAAACTTCTCATTTGCAAGTAGGCCAAGTGCAATTTAAAAAGCGAAAGGAATAAAAAGACCCTGGTTTGCTGATTTAACTCTTGCAATACTAGGAAAAATGCATGTCACTCTCTCGGTTCCACGGTACTGGAAGTGGCAGACTAGAACAATTCAGCCATAGCAAGAAGGAAGTTACATGTGTGTGAAAAATATGAACTCAACAGTTAAGAGGGTAATACACAACAGGATGAGCAGGCAAATGTTGAAAAAGAGTAACAATATTTCTGGAAACACTATATATATTCTGGTGCACTCTGAACCACGAGATGAGTTTTGCAACATAAATTTGGAAATTACCGTTATTAAATATTATATGTACAGGAAATGTCATTGCAATGTTCTTCAGTTAACTGGCATCTAAAAACCAGATCCTAGTTACAGGAAATGCTATTGCAATGCAGCCAAAACCCTCTAGTCCCCACACCATAAATAACAAAGATGCTTCCCTGGGACACAAACACAGCTGTCTATTGGAATTATCACTGACCGCAATGAGTGATCATAACTTGTCTCTTGTCAAAACCAATACCGGTAGTCCTAATCCGAGACACGCACGTTACGAAGCACATTGCTAATCACCATATATAGTGAGAACTGAGAATAAAGGAACTGTGGACTCACATGAGCAAGCTTCTCCATCTTCAAGCTAGCTGGATTTTCGTCCAATTGCACATCCATATCCAAAACAAATCCAGCCTTATCAGGCAGCTTTGCATCCTTGACATCTTCCTGCTCAAATGACGTGCCGAAAACCGCATTATACCTGTAAAAAAAGATAACCTTAACACTCTAGTCTTTACTACCAAACTTACTGATAAACAATTAAGCAGCAACATTTTTCACAATTCATCCAGTGGCATTGTTCACGCACAGGTTTCTGCTGATGGAGCTAGTGCGCAGGGACAACGAGTGCTTCTCCCACTTGTCGAAATCCCCGGGCATCGAAGGCAGCGGCACGGAGGGGGCGTCCGGCGGCGCATCTCCGCCGCATTTGAGCCACTCCTTGTAGTACGTCGCGAACTGAGCCGTGCCGCTGTCCATTTGGTCGTCGTACAGCTTCTGCAGGGTCTTCATCCTCCTGCTGGTCCGGCCGTCGGCGTCGTCGTCGCAGCAGCCCGCGACGAGCTCGGATTCATCGGCAAGCCAGACCTCGAGGTGGAGCAGGTGGGGAAGGAAGACGTGGGCCCAGAGGTCGGGGAGGAGGGTTTCGCGGGCCAGGCGGGGCGCGTCGACGAACACCTGGAGGAGGTGGCGCGCGGCGAGGCCGGAGTCCAGCTCCATCTTGTACACGACGGCCAGGTAGAGCTGCGCGCACGCGGCGAGGTGGGCGTCGGGCACCCCGCAGGTGTAGCCATGGTCTTCGGCGGCGGCAGCAGCGGCGGCGTGGCGAGGGGCGTGGAGAGATGCGACGACACCGAGGAGGCGGATGGAGTTGCGCAGCGAGCGGACCTTGGAGTCGCGCGCGGATGGGGCGGCATCGGCGAGGCGCTCGGCGCTCTCGACGGCGAGCTCGAGGTCGGCCAGTACGGCGTGCTCCCGCTCCCGCCGCGCCGCCGCCGGCACCGCGGGGGCGAGGCACGAAGCACACTTCTCCCGGAGCGCCCGCCGGAACTCCGGGTCCCTGGAGAACCGCCCCGCGTACCCGGACAGCATCGACACCACCGTGTCGACCGCGCGCCCGGGCCGTCGCCGCTAAGGAGAGGTGACGCGTGCCTGTTCGACAGCGTGCGGCGCGGCGGCGAGGGGGCGCGTAACGGGGCTCTGAGCGCTCCTGCGCGAGCAGGTCGCGAAGGGAGGAGGGGCGGCGACGTCATCGCGGCGGCGCGGGTCTTGGGGCAGGAACAGGATGGCGCGGTGCTGCGGCTCTACTCCGAAGCATTTAGGTGAGCGAGTAAATGGCGCGGTTAAGAGCATGGGACCCAACGGTCAGGCCGGAGGCGCCCACCCACGACGGCACGGCCATGCCGCGTACAAGGAGAGCACGACAAGGGGAAAGGAAGGTGGTGGTGGAGCCTTAGGAAAATTTTGATTCAAAACCAACTAAAAAAATTGATTCAAAAGAATTTCATAAGTTTTTTTGGTGGATTTATATTCTTGGTAACAAGTTTCAACGGTGGTTGTTTGTCCTTTGTAGAATTAGAATCGTTACAAGATTTTTTTTTATTGGCCTTGTTTGGTTAGTGCTTGAAGTTTTGCATGGTTGAGTATATAGAGGAAACTCCACCGATGTTTGCGAATATATGAAATTCAAGTTTATCACACGTGCATAATTGTGAGGAGATCGTTCTATAAATACTTTTATAGTAGTTGATGTGAGTAAAATTGGATTTGATATTGCCAGATAGCTTTGTGGTACTTGACCATATCAAGTACAATCTCAAGTATAGGTTGTTGCTTTGAATATTCATTTTATAAATCCTCTTGTTGAGATTGTCATCAATTAACAACTTGAGGAGGGTCAAAAGTGAAGGAGATCTCATGTGTGGTCTTCTTAATTAATGATAATATTTATGAATTAACAAATTGAGGATTGTCATCAATTATCTTGCTCTAACTTTTGACTTGACCTATGAAGGATCAAAATCCTGAGAAAATGACTATAAGAGAAGAATTCAATATATGACTCTAAGTCGATGTCACAATGGACTCATATGTGAGCCATGTCTGACCATGGCTTGGAACATGCAATCAAGTGAAGAATTTATTCTGTGTGTCAAAGATTGTGATAGAGTATGAAGAAGGTCAAGGAATGACCAGGACGATGTGGAATCAACTGATCTCATGGTACGGTATGAAATTGTCAATTGTGCTTTGTGAACATCTCATGCTCTCTATATTTGGTGTTATATGAGGGTCATGTATTTCTTTTCATGGGTTTGTGTCTAGATATATAAATATTTCATTGAGCGCATGAATGGATGACATCAAGTGGTGATCATCATCAAGGTTGTGATATGCAAGTTCAAGAGAAGCATCTCGAAGATACCATATACTTGGAACTTGTCCTCCATTTGGTGTTAATGGACATGTGAAATATGCTTAAGTGAAGCTTTCTTATAGAAGAGTATGTCGGAGCAATTTATGAATCTTCACCAAGCAACAATAACCAAGCGAAGTCTTTTTGCTTGAGGGAAAATTAAGCGTCCCCATCATGCTGAAACGGAAGGTACGATGAAAAGTGTTTCAGGGCATTGAAAGAAAGAATTGTCCCATTCTTATATGAAGTCGCTAGAAAATCCCTACTAATAAGAGAGGGTGGTCTTTTTTTAAAGATAATGGTCGTGGTACATATATCATATTTGCACCCACTACCCTTCCTATGGAAAGAGAGAGATCCTACACCCATGGTTCAACTATTGCAATCTAGGTTTTGCAAGTTAGATACTCCAATACCCGAAACGTTGGGCCAACCTCCTGGTGCAATAGAAAGTTGGGCAGAGATGTGCATCTCTCAGTTACCCAACTGAATATTAAAGTAACAATGCTTCGATTTTGGAAACCAGATCACATTAATACCCTAAGAAGGATTTGAAAGTGGTTTTGATTTATGAAAAGACCGTCATGCATAGCTTAGCGCAAAAAAATGAATTAAGTCTGAGTTCATTGTGTTTGTTTTATAATCTAGTGCTAAAAAATAGCAACCAAAGTTAACAAAAGCGGACCAAACAAACACAAAAGTAGGAAAATACAGGTGGGGCAACCAAGATTATGATAGACCATCGCCATAACAAAAACAACCTAAGAAATGTAAAAAATGGATACAACATTTTAATGCCAAAAAATGGACCGAATTTGGAAAAAACAAACATCGAATCATTTAGAACTAAAATAAAACGTTCATGAATTTTCTTGTTACTGTGTGGGTTCTTAAAGAAAAACTTAACATATGTGGGAATGACTAACTCTTTAACGCCTCTAACTAGTTACCTGAGACCTAGAATCGTGCCAAGATGAAAACACACGGCTAATACATGAACTTGTCATAGATGTTCAGTTTAGTACCTCTCGCAAACCGTACAGTCTACTCCCTCCGTTTTTAGATATTAGATGTTTTAGTTATTATACATGTTGTCTAAATGCATACTAAAATGTCTAGATATATTTGCCGTACATATGAATGTTTACAAAGTCTAAAACATCTTATATTTAAAAACGGAGGGAGTAGTACACATCAACTTCCAAAGTGTTACTCGACGGGTCCAAGACATGACTCTCATGTGTTGCAGTTTTCCAAAGTGTGGTGTTTCATCTCTTACTCAGATTTTGATCAAAACCTTCAGACAAAAACCACAACATGCATGCGTGAAGCGAGTGTAGTTTAACGTTAGTGTAAACTTCACTTCATGTACTGTGCATTTAAGTAAGTATGTTTAATCTGATGTTGACGCTAGATAAGACAAACCTTGCATAAGATTTTCCCGATTTTCAACTCCAACTTGAACGTCACGGCCTGTACGTAGAGACGGATCTCCACAAGACCAACCGTTAGCTAGAGAGATATCACTACGGTACTGTAAAAACTACTCAGCTTAGGTAGGGACAGACAACAAGTAGCACGGCACCGGTAGAGACTTCAACAAACGCTCTTGCAAATCAGTGTGCGGCTAGATGCCTAGATCGATACTGATAGCTAAGCTGCCTAGATAGCTGTAATATGTTGCTGTTGCGGGCCAATTGATTATGTTTCTTGAGAACATTTTCGTTGGCATGATCTTGCTCAGACTCGAACGCATGTTCTGTCCTACCCACTAGCCTGGTTACGCATTTGCAATCTTGGTTTCTTGTGTTTGGGATCAGCTGGCTGCAACCAAATGGTCCGCACCTGCAAAGAACTGAAGATCTCAAATTCTCAACTCTCAAGCTACCAAAGTTTTTTTTTGACGGGATCAAGCTACCAAAGTGAACTGCGAACATCCATACATAAACTAATTACTATAACTGCAAGCCATATTGCCATGCATGATCAGGATTGATAGATGGAGCAGGATAGCTGCCAAGCAAAACGCCATGGGCTTATTCCGAGGTAGTGTGGTGACTGCCTGTGGTCGCCGGGAACCAGCTGCTACAGTAGTGCACGCTGGAGTCTGACAGACAGGCAGGCAGGAGCGCGTGGGGGTGGCAAACAGTCGTCGTACCCGTGAATCTACATCCCCCATGACAATATGACCATTTGAGCGCTAGATTAGTGTCATTTTGGCAGGTCTTGGCCTGCCTGCAGCTCTGTTCCTTTGTCTAACTTGCCCGTTTGATGAGTTGATCTCATTTGTTTTCATCAGTGTCAGAGGCTCAGGGCCCTGCGTTTTACTACAGTGCCTCTGTCAAATTCTTTCCAGTTTGGGAGTCGGGTTGATTCCCTCTAGCTCCCACACACCTCTGTTTGCTTGCACTATTGCACTAGCGTCCATCCGATGGGAACCCCCACCGTCTGGATCGTCTCACATGCGGCGCAGATCTTACCCTGTTGCTCATCTAGTGGGCATTTAATTAGTTTGTTGTGGCAGTAATTGCTAGTAGGCGCTGTAGGTTTACGTTAAGAGAAATGCAGAACATGTTGATGGGGTAGCTTTGAATGACAAACGCATATGAAAGTGGTCAAATCCAGGTAAGTTTCCTGCGAAATCCATGTATGCTGGAATCTCAAGCAATGGTGTGTTGGACAGAATTTTTTTAGGCATCGATCGATGGAAAGCAAAGATTCCATTCAAGATCAAAGTGTGGCTCTTGCTTGTATGACACAATGCAACCGCAACAAAAGACAATGCGGGTAGGAGGAAACTATTCATCACCTCTTCTTTGAGTGTTTTGAGACGATGCCAGACATCGATGTGTGTTGTTCCGTTATCTTTCGACTGTAGAACATGGCTCGTAAGAGTCGCATGGAAAAACAAAATCTAGGGCCTTAAGTGAGTCACATGTGTATGGGCTGCTGGTCCTTGATCCAACAGAACGAGGCCAAGCATGTCGAGTGCAGGACTTACAAGGCCCACTTTTATGGCATAACTTTACACCGCCACGACCTCTCATTGTTCGGGACAGACCAAACATCACCAGGACCAGCATATAAAGAACGAAGAGAGGGCAGGTAAAAAAGAAGAAAAGGAACCGAAGTTCTCTTAATCTTATTGGTACCCAGCATCAATCAGCAGGTGATGAATGTTCGCATAGTCACAGCAGCAACTATCATATATACCACGTCTTTTCACAGAAGCAAAGTTGCATTGAGGCGCAAAGAAAAAGCTTCAGCTGACGACTGGCGGCTTCGGCCATGGGTTGGTTCAAGACACGTGAACTGCTATTGGAGTTCATAGAGGATTGAGTCGTTTGAGACTGTCGATTCATCAGGAAGCAGTCGTGTGATGCTCTCTACTCGGCGTCTTCCTCGAGGTGGATCAGCTTCCCGCTGATTTTCCTGGTACAGTTGTCATGTTATGTGGCAATTCTAAGCATCTGTTTGATGTAAACTGATATTATCTGAATTCTAAGAACGAAATAGTTTACAGATCCGGTAGGTTACATATCCGGCATCTACTATAAGATACACTACAGACAGATAGCGACTGTACATATGGTGAAAGCGCTTAGCACGAAAAATGCAGGATACATACCTTTCATGCTTTGGTTTCTCATCGGACAAAACTTTCATCAGTCTTTCCTCAAATGGTGTGGCATGCCAATTCACTCTCTGGTCCTAATATACAGCAATGTACGATAAGTTATACAGATAGCTATATGACTGAGGTACCGACGGAAAATATCATAGTACCTCTTTGTACTTGGTTGTTGTGTTTGGAATCCCATTGCCGTCCCACGCCTTGGGCAACATCGGAGTAGGGTTGTCGTTGTCCCAGTACAGTCCAGAAGCCACAAAGATTGGCACATCTGTGCTATCAGTGATCCTCTCGAAGCCCTGCTGCTTTCCCATGTTGCCACCGATTCCACTCTGACTCTCACTGTCTGCAGATGAAGACTTAAGCCAACAAGACAGACTAGCCACGCCAGGCTTCTCATTGTATGAACTATTTTTCAGCAGCTCTCCAACGCCACCATCCAGAAGCTGTGGGTTGTAATTCTGATCCTTGTGTTCCTCTGGAGATGTCACCTCTTCGGCTTGCTCTTTACTGTTGGCGTGGAACGAAAACGGTGCAGACTCTGATAGCTCTGTATCTGTAGTCACTGAGCTTGGAAAAGTTTGCTGAGGTTTCTCAGTAGAATCTGCACACAAGTACCTTCTTTTTGGAGGATGGGTTGCAACCACAGGGGAAGACTCGTCTCTTAGTTCCATCCACTGCAGTTTATTCTCAATAGGCCTCAGGACAGGGTAGATGAACTGTTTGCCGGTCCTCCCACGCTTCCCAGATTTAAAATTCCCTTGGTATGCTGTAAACATTGTTCCAGGAGTCTGAATGTCCCCTCTGAGAACCAAAGGGGTAGGGAAAGGTGAATCGCTAGAATCAAGCTTCTGGTTCCGGAAGGTCTCGCATGAAGACTTGTCCTGCAACAATGATCCAGGCTCTGATTCAATGCCACCAACATGATCAGCACCTTCACCGGTGTTCTGGTCCTCACTCAAAGCACCATGCCCATCACAATCGAACCTATATTAGAAGAGACAAAGAGCTAACTTAGTGACTAGTTAACATGGTAATTGACAGTAGTTTACAGAATCACAACATTCACGAAGATAGAGGGTCTTTACCCTTCAGATGAGTACTCTTTATCTTCAGATACCATTACACCTTTAATCTCCTGTGCATTCTCGGACGTGTCATTGCACTGTGTTGTCAAACAAGAATATTAGGAGGCGAACTACGTGAAAAGAAGATCACAAAACACACTGGTTACCTCATTACTATCTTCTTCTCTGATTTGGTCTGATACTTTCAGAATTTCCGGAGGGGTTTCTGATATTGTGCCACAGGATTTGAGATAATTTGCCTGGTTATAGTGGAATGTCATGAAAATCATCTAAAGAAAATTGAACAGACTATGCATTGCAGTGCAGACATAACCCTGGAAACACCCAACATGAACTATGCTGAAATCTCACAGCCAGTAGACATGACCTGTATCTGAAGATTAGAATCCTAAGTATTGAATTGCAGGCATCTAAGCAGTTCACCCAAAAGCTTAAGCTGATGAGGAAGGCAGATAATATATTTCTACACCCCTCTCACATCTAAGCTCTTCTAGGCTTTGGATGTGGGATCGATGTAGTCGCAACGCTTTTAAGTAATAGTGCATCAGCTGAGTCTTGAATTAAAAATCGCTTGGTTCTGACCCATGTTAAATCGCATGAGCCTAACTAGTTGCCAAAAGCTTAGGCTGATGCAGAAACGTGGCCAGGTGGGTAATGCATTTCAACAATAACTGATCATCGTACTATTATGAACTACCTATACCATACATACAAAAAAGACCTTTCCGAGGTTCTGCATTCTATAGCATAAGTCCTTGATATAATTTTGAATAATCTAAAGTTCAACTGGTATTCACAAAGTCAAGATTTCTTGCAGTGCACATTGACTTCAGCAAATATGAAAACTAGCTTCTGTGAGATTTGCAGT
Organism: Poa pratensis; assembly: GCA_947311845.1. Taxonomy (NCBI): domain Eukaryota; kingdom Viridiplantae; phylum Streptophyta; class Magnoliopsida; order Poales; family Poaceae; genus Poa; species Poa pratensis. The sequence goes on from CAMZMU010000043.1 coordinate 52,195,996, forward strand.
GTAGGATTTTTTTTATAAAACATCTGCTGATAATGGTCTAAACAGAGGTTACAGGGTTTAAACTATAAGTATTATTTTCAGCCAATCACCATATGTGTCTCCACAAGCCAAGAAGTTAAAAAGGTTTTTATTGTTGCCAGGGCTGCGTGCATTATACATTCTACTGAACAGTAAATAGTCCTAGTGACCAATGCAGAGCATAGGCGTTGGCGCAGATGAAAAAATAACATCCAGTTAACATGGCATATTCAGGAGATTTAAAACATAAAATACGCAAACAGCAATCCACAGGCAGAGCAAAGCATAAAATACGCAAACAAGGTTTTTCGACATTTCGAAAAGGAGGTCCTGTCCATCGTTGTGATGCAGAGCCCGGGGTTGTCCCCCATTTCGGAGAAAAACGGTTTGCCGACATGATGCTGCTAGGGCTGCACACTTTACATTCTACTTATACTTAATCGGTAACCACCTTGGCAGCAATTGCGGAAGGCATAGCCCATAACACGAGACAGAGAGTTATCCATCTAGCCTAAAACACCTACAGTCTATACATGAAGACCACATCGACAGTGTAGACCACCTTGACAAATGGAATAGATCAAATTCTATGCATCAACATCAACCAATTCGATATTTCTACTGCTCCCCACGGAGCCGCACACGGTAACAAACACTGAAAAAGAGAATGCATTATTCCTGCAGATACCTCTCTCCTGAGTTCGTCGTCGAGGCCTCCGCCGTTCCCCAAATCCTCCTTCAGCGTTCCTCCGCTCACTTCAAGCTCTGAAAGCAACACGCACGCCGGACAGAGGAAACATGAAAATCAAGCGATCAGCACATCGAATCCGGTCCGATCGGTGCAAACGGTACAAAATCAATCGAAACCCACTTGCTGTGCCGTCGTCGTCATGGTCGTCCAGGAAGGCGTCCCCGAGCCGGCTCCCGCGCATGAGCGGATCCTGAGCCAAGGGAAACAGATCGTCAGCGTGCGGATCGAAAACGAGGGGTTTAGGGAGCGGGGAATCGCGGGGGTTGGTACGCGTACCTGTAGACAGCCGCCGGCGGGGTCGGGGCGGCCGCGGAAGCATGAGAGGAAGCAGCCCATGGCGCCGAGGAATCCTGCCGCGAGCACGCTCAGTACCCGCCGCCGCAGCCGCCGCGGTTGAGGGTTTGGGGAGGATTGGTGCGGGATCCCGGGGAGTAATTGTCGGAAATGAAAGGGTTGAGGACGAGGAGGAGAAGCGAAGCGGAAGGGGGCAGTGAGATTTGAAGTGGAAATTCGAAACGGAGGGCGAGGAGGAAGGACGCGACAGCTGACAGGGTCTTCCTTGTGGGCCTTGTTGTGCCGTGGTGCATCAGTGCATGGGTGCAGTGGGATTCTACTGGGCTTTATTGGGCTAATCGCCTGGCTAGAACCATCTAATGGGCCAGACGGACCATCGTGTCCCAGAACTGAAATCGCCAGGCAGTGAGTGAAAAAAATAACGAACCATTTTTAGTCCCACATCGCTTGCTCTCTGAGCTAAGCTCGCGCTAATCTCTTCATATAGGCCATCAGCTGCATCGTTGGAAATCTGGCAGCTGCGTGGTGAGCACAAAGCGAACTATTCTTTCACCTTTTACTAAAGAATTAGGAAATGTGCCCGTGCGTTGCAACGGGAGAGAAAAATCTGGTTGGAGAGGCACAGACCGCCTCCCGTCGCTGGTTTGCACGAGAAATTGAAAAATAATATCATGGTGCAATTGTTCAATATAATCCATTTCAACATTGAGTTATCCACAAATGGTTCTAAACATACACTCATAAAATATTGTATAATTTCATCACGCTTTAGTTTTATTACCAGTGTTTATTGCCATGCCTTACACTGTCAATGTAACAAAAATAATTCTCCAACCTCATGAGCTTCTTCGTATCAATTTTTAGCTCGACTCAACATAAACCTATAAGTTTTACAATTTGGTAGCACATAGCTAGGAAAAGGTCTTGAATTCTTACTTTCTTCTCTGCGACTCAGATTTAGACAATGTTTGAACACTCACCGTGACTTCTCCTCCATCTGAAATGCTGCCTCGGATGCTTAACAATAGGGCCTGAAATATGTACAAAAACTAGAAGTATCAGTTCCCCCTTTTTCATGAGGGTAGAAAGTACTCGACATTTTTTTAAAAAATTAACCAACCGTCTTTCTTTTTCTAAAATAACAACTGTTAGCTCACATCGAGGAATAGCAATATTTTGACCATAAAAGAATTTTTTGTGAGATCAGATATGAGTTATTACGTGCAATTCGAAAAATAAAGCTATAAGAATGAAGCAGTAAGAGGAGATATACCATTGAAAAACGAGCACACTCCGATGACAAGACCTCACACACTGCCGCTAAAGGAAGGTGTTGGTTGATTGCATGAACCAAACTATCTTCTCTTGCAATTTAAATCACCATGCCTGTCTTCCTCTAAATGTATTACAACACTTCAGATATGAATGTCGAAAGGAATCACTTCATGTGTAGTATCAACAGTACAATAAGCAAACATTACATTGTTCCAGATCCAAACGGCACAACCAAGCAGTCTTACCTGGACCATATCGGCGATGATGCGGATTACTGCTGCAGCGATGCATAGGGCATAGTGGCCCCAAGCGACGACCCTGTCGCCCGCCGCCCTCCCAGAGCTTCTCATCATGGTTATAAGCATCTGAAAATCAGTACGAAAATGAGCACTGCTCTTTTTATAAGCATCTAAAATATCTCAGTACTGAAGTACTCCTACTCTTGCTAAGCTACATTACTGCTACCCTTTGATTACCTTCATGCTTCATGGCTACTGAACTGAACTGACCTAGTACTGCTATTGCCTATACCTTAACCATCAGAAGCTAGAACAACCCATGTAGCTAAGCCATGCCATGGGATCATCATAAATTTAGGATAAAACTGATCGACCACAAGAGCTAAACACTAACCAAGGGAGGGACAAATAAATACTCGTGCTAGTACAGCCATGTGCGGACGGAGTTTTACCTGAACAGCTCCACTTGGAACAGGGCTTGCATACTGAACAAAACATAGGCTGTCAGCTACTGCAGTTCAGGACTTAATCACGAGCCAAATGAAGCCAGAGATTTAGGGGCCGTTTGGTTTACGCCTGTGTACGCCCTGCCAAATCATGGGCGTACCAAAATTTTGGCGTGGGAATCGCCCGCCCCAGTATTGCCCACGCGTGGGCGCAAACTTGGCTGCAGCAACCAAAATTTTGGCGTGGCTCTCATAATTGGGCTTCAATCCAAACACTAGCCCATGCCACCAGTCAACGCCAAAAAATTGGTATGGTAACTGCAGGGCACGATCCAAACACGCCCTTACCTCCAGAAGCATGAGCGATCTTGAGCATTTTCATAAAATCCATCTATGAAGATAATTCCAACACTCGAGCAACCATTATAATCGTTACAGTGAACAACATAGCACGCTGTAAAACATAACAGGGAAGAGTCTCGTACATGCTAAAAACAGCAGCAGTATTCCCACAATCCCATTAGCTCGTCGTCTGTCAAGCGGAAGGGTTGAGTGCTGGGGCGGCGGACCAGAGGAGCTGCGGCGTGGAAGCGTTGATCGGCGGTCGATCTGGGCCGGAGGAGTAGCCAGTCGTCGGGTCAGAGAAGCAGCGGCGGTCGCCTGGGGCGGGCTGGCAAGCTTTTCCTCTGCCATGCAAACGTGGGTCGGTCGGGGAGGCTACCGGCAGCGTGGGGTGGCGGCCGGGGTGTTCTGCAGAGGCGGCGGCCGGATTCGATTCGAAAAGTCGGGGCCTCTTCATCGAGCTGCAGGGCCAGGGCCAGGACCGGATGCACGGGATGGGTGATCTATTTTTTTGTGTTGGGGCGCAACAACATGTGTGGCTGCCCTGGGTTCATCTGCGGTGTGGACGCCGTGTGGCGCCCAGGTCGGGAGGTCCGTAGGTGAGGAGTTGAGGAGGATGCCCGCCCGTTCCATGCCGGAGAGCTCGGGAAGAGAGATGGCAGAGTGGGTGGCAGGGGTGGCGCCCGGATTCGTGGGGCGGTGGTGGCCGGAAGGTGGATGACGTGCATCCCCGCATCGCCCGCCTCCCTCATATCCCGCCGGCCCCAGCGCTCGCTCTTCTCCGTTCGTCGACATCCTCCCCGGCCCACATGTCGAAGACGGAGACGAACGAATAAACAGGTGGACGGACAACAACAAAAACAAAAAAACGAATCGGTACGTAACTTATGGATGACAGCGTGGGTAATTATTTTGAACTTCGAGGACAAATTCAACGACGTACCACAAGAAATCTTAATGCCTTTATTATTAGGTAGGTATAAATATCGTGTGCACGCCATAATAAGCAGCATACACCTATTTTTTTATTGCTCCCTTCTCCTAGAGGAGGTTCCCACAATTCAAGTCTAATCAATTTTTTTACATGTTCAATATGTACCAGATCCCTTCATGACTTCTCTCCTCATGGAGGGTGTACGGAATTTTAGCTGAACCTGTTCCAAAGTCGGTCTCTCGATTTCTTTTTTTATATGCGTGAGAATATTTATGAGCCACGGAAACGTCCATCCATGCTTGATATCTTTTTTATATGCAGGCGTATATTTATGAGCCATAGAAACGTCCATCCATAGATTAGTAGCTAAGCCTGCATTTGTCGACTGCAAAATTTCGGGAGCAACTTAGGTAGGATCTAACATTATATAGGATCACACATCTATGTTATATACGCTACGCCAAAAATTTATGCTTCAAATTTGACCTATAATTAGAGAGGTAAAAAGGAGAATCTTCGGTCACTCAAAGCTGACAGTATTCACGATATACTTAAAGCCTTTTTTGTTTCTCTAACTGTAGATCAGATGGCTGAATTTTTTTTTGGAGTTATAGAAACAGTCCTGGGTATGTTGTGTATTTTTTCAAAAAAATTAAGAATTTGTAAATATGGTTTTTGTGACATGATCCCATGATTGCACCTAAAGAATATATTTCTCTGTCCCCCCCACACACACAGATTTTCGTTCGCGATTTTGGTCCTATTGTATTAGAGTTTTTTTGTGAAATTATATGTATCCAAAATTAAAAATGGCAATGAACCATCTTTATCTCCCACCCACATATATGTTTGAAAAAGTTTGAGCCGCACTAAATATATGTTGGTCTTACATGCATAGAGACTCTAAGCTATTCATGAAAAAAACTCGGGGTGTTGGGAGGGAGGGGGGCAAGGGCCCCCTCCTTGTTCCAACAATATATCAACATTAGACTAGAAGAACATTATATGAATTGTAGAAGAGAGCTTAAACAAAGATAAACAACACATGTCCTAGGATCGGTGGAACAATTGTCAGAATGCAGGTCATTCTAGGCAGCGGTATTGTACACTTCAGCCTCGTCATCCAAGCAAGTACGTCTTCAAGTCATGGACGCGGCTCTCCCGCAACTTGTCCTTTTGACCTGGCGGCACACAATCCAACATCACCTGCAGTTAGCTCATCACCTAGCTACTATATAGAGCTAACACCTTGATCCAAAGCCCAACTAAGCTAACCTAACTGGGTCAAAAATCTGTTATGATGTGTTTAGACGTAGAAAATGTTGCTTGGAATTGAATTGGATTGCGAATTCATTTTCAAGATGAAAAGGAATTGGTCTCCAATTCAAATTTTGTTTTTTTGGTTGTGAATGGAATTTACGGTTTGAATCAAGGGTAGCACACAATTCCAATTCATGTTTGGATGTATAAACCATGTAATTGAATGTTTTGTTGAGTTTGGACAATATAAACTCATGTACGTGTATGAAAAAAATAGTATGTGTATATTTGAATATTGATATATTACTTTGCACACATAATAACATTAAATAAATCTTTGTGGTATTATAATGTGAGTGATCTTTATAATTTCTTCAAAAAAATCCTTGTTATGCACGTAACACACCTATTCGTTTATAGTACCATGCATAGTACTCCATCCGTTACAAATATTAAAATGTTTTAACCATTTTAATTTGGACTAAAATAAGTGAATCAACACACTTAATATATTAAGATACATATAAATAAAATAAAGTTAATAATGCTTATATTAAAATCGGAGTGAGTAGCAAACAAAATTGGTTACCCAAAATTTCTCATCTGCACGCCACGAAGCCTTTGGCAAAGCAAAATGCCGGAAGCAACCAAACACATGCTACACTTGTACTACCAGCAGCGGCAGCTGGATGGTGAATTGGTGATCGGAGTTGCGTCCACACGCGGTGCATCGCATGAGTTTAGCAGGAGACGTCGCGAGACTGTCCGTGAACAGACAAAAAAAAAAGACTAGTCAAACAATTAATTTGTAGCCATCAGCAAGCCCGGATGCAATGCATATCCTCTGGAGTCCTCGGACCATGCAGCTGCTGACTGGGTTGGAGGCTTGCAGCCGCGAAGGACAAGCCGAAAACGCCACTGCTCTTGAGGAGAGAAGCAGTGCTCTGTACGTTCAGATCTCCTTCGGATGGTAACCAGGTAGAGTACGTTCAGGCGAATGCAGCTCCATAGAAAAATAGCGAATGCAGTTTTCTTTATCTTTAAGTAAATTAATGCAGTTGATATCAGGTGTTGCTTAGTCAGCTACGTAAAATATACTATCTGTCACGGTTTTCTTATGTCTATCTGTTCAACTCGATCAGTTAGTTTTTTTTTTTTAAATCAGTTCTTTGTTACACGTGATCTCGAAACGGCGGGAAGGAGGACGATATACCCTTCAGGCCTCCTTCGATTCACACGATTCCCTAAGGAATTTTGAAGGATTTGTATCCCGTGAATTTTTCCCTTTTGGATGTGTTTGATTCATAGGATTGTATCCTGTGAGAACTATTCCTGTAAGAATTATGTAGTGCATTTTCATAGGAAATCTAGCATGAGTTTGGACCTCATGTAAAAAATCCTTTGAGAGTTCCTATTCCTACAGGATTCCACGGGACATGGCAAGTCAATGCTACACAATACCTATTCTCTTACTATTCCTACCCTGAGAATCAAAGGAGGCCTCCGAATGACTACAAGGTGTATGATAGCAGAGGGAAAAGTCAAAAAATAACTTTGGCCATCAGCTTCTCTTTTGGATGCAGCAAAAAGATCCGCTGAACATTTTGATAAAATTAGCTAACAGAGACTTACAAAAAATCCCAAAAAAATTCGAACCTTACAATTTTGTCACAACATTTCTAGCTCTGATGAACAAAGCCGTTTGTACTTTCCCTAGAGGGACGGCTAGACGAGTCAGCAACTCATCCCCTTCACAAGCTCCAGCCCCCACATCACATCACCACACCCACACCAAGCCAGACCAAAAGACAAATCCCACCCGCCACCACAAAACCCCGCGCCCACGTGGCGCCATCGCCTCCCTTTATTATCCCCACTTCTCCCATAATCCCATCCGCACTACCACTCCCTCCTTCCTTCCAAGGACACGCGGCCAAGAAGCCGACACACCATGCCGCCCACCACCGCCACCACAACCGGCGCCGCCGCCGTGACGCCGGAGCACGCGCCGCGACGCTTCCCCCGGGTGGTCCGCGTCAACCCGCGCAGCGACCGCTTCCCCGTGCTCGCCTTCCACCACGTCGAGTTCTGGTGCGCCGACGCCGCCTCCGCCGCCGGCCGCTTCTCCTTCGCGCTCGGCGCGCCGCTCGCCGCCCGCTCCGACCTCTCCACGGGGAACTCCGCGCACGCCTCCCTCCTGCTCCGCTCGGGCGCCCTCGCCTTCCTCTTCACCGCCCCCTACGCGCCGCAGCCGCAGGACGCCGCGGACGCAGCGGCCACGGCCACCATCCCCTCCTTCTCCGCCGACGCCGCTAGGACCTTCTCCGCCGCGCACGGCCTCGCGGTGCGCTCCGTCGCGGTCCGCGTCGCCGACGCCGCCGAGGCCTTCCGCGCCAGCGTCGCCGCCGGCGCGCGCCCGGCCTTCGCGCCCGCCGACCTCGGCCGCGGCTTCGGCCTCGCCGAGGTCGAGCTCTACGGCGACGTCGTTCTCCGCTTCGTCAGCCACCCGGACGGCGGCGGCGACGACGCGCCCTTCCTGCCGGGGTTCGAGGGCGTGAGCAGGCCCGGCGCCGCGGACTACGGCCTCACGCGGTTCGACCACGTCGTCGGCAACGTCCCGGAGATGGGCCCCGTCATCGCCTACATCAAGGGCTTCCTGGGGTTCCACGAGTTCGCCGAGTTCACCGCCGAGGACGTCGGCACCACCGAGAGCGGGCTCAACTCCGTGGTGCTCGCCAACAACTCCGAGGCCGTGCTGCTGCCGCTCAACGAGCCCGTGCACGGCACCAAGCGCCGGAGCCAGATACAGACCTACCTGGACTACCACGGCGGGCCCGGCGTGCAGCACATCGCGCTCGCCAGCAGCGACGTGCTCAGGACGCTCAGGGAGATGCGGGCGCGCTCCGCCATGGGCGGCTTCGAGTTCATGGCGCCGCCGCAGGCAAAGTACTACGAAGGCGTGCGGCGCCTCGCGGGCGATGTGCTCTCGGAGGCGCAGATCAAGGAATGCCAGGAGCTGGGGGTGCTCGTCGACAGGGATGACCAAGGAGTGTTGCTCCAAATCTTCACCAAGCCAGTAGGGGACAGGTAAAAAGACAATCTTTTCAGCCTCTGCACTTGCCAAATTCTATACATTTCATGATGCATGTGTATTGTGCAGAAAGGTATCAAACCTTAGGTTCAGGATCAGGATACATAAGCCATAGGATAGTGAGTGCTGTGATCCTACTGAAACTCTTTTTAGAGCATCCATGCATGATGCATCTTTATGAAGATTGTGACAACTAAAAGGGGAATAATAAAACTCCCTGTGCATAGCGAAAAGCCAATTCCAGTTTCCAATTCATGGCATAGAAGAGCATAGACAGTTATTTGCACACCTTTAGGTTCAGGAGGTGGTATTTATGCTATGATACATCCAGTAACTTGAGGTTCAGAACTCTAGTTGCTATCTTTGTCCTTTCTGTGATTCCAAATCTAACTGCACCAGCCATTTTGTTTAGGCCAACGTTTTTCCTGGAGATGATTCAAAGAATCGGGTGCATGGAGAAGGACGAGATCGGGCAAGAGTACCAGAAGGGTGGCTGCGGCGGGTTTGGCAAGGGCAACTTCTCCGAGCTCTTCAAGTCCATTGAGGACTATGAGAAGTCCCTTGAAGCCAAGCAATCTGGTGTAGCTCAGCAATCCTAGGATAGAAGGTCTGGAGCCACAGATCCAGTACTCTGTAGTATTATGGAGCAGAAGAAAACAATGTTCTTTGTAATATGCGACGCACAATTATATCGATGCTATAGTTGGTGAAGCTGAATACAGATGTATCCTATGTATGATGAATGTAGCAGATGGTTAGAGAGGGCTCACACACATGAACATAATGTACTGTTGACATTGTTGTACTATCTTGCTTGCAAGTAAATAAAAGAAGGATCAATCTGGTATCTGTCCCTGGGATGCTTGCAATCTTCTGATGCTATTTTTCTTTAGCCAAAACCAGTGGTCCTGTACTTCTCCGAGGTAAAACTGGGGGCAGAAATTGCACCAAACTGCATTCAGCAACCTGAAAGAAGCAGAGGAATGACATAGGAATGACATAATAACGTCATCTAGACATAACTGGGTGTATCACGCATCATCTTGTTTTTGGCGACTTTGAATGGTAGTATGGCACAAAATTGGCCTGTAAAGTCTTTATTTGAGGACAATTGACTAAACTGCTCAAATTCTTTTGCTTATCATGTTCTTGTTGGAAGACATCACCCAGATGAATGTCCAATTGCATTGCACAAAGTCATAAATCAACCATATGCCATGTTATAGCAAAGATGTTCTATACAGAGTAACACATCTTTATGAATCGGTTAACTGACTTATTCTGGAAATAAAAAGATACTGTTTCATTGGCATCCTAAATCATAATAATTTGGAGCCTTGAATGGTGCATGTATTACATGTACTCGAACTCTTTGCAGTGTATCCTTGAAGACTATGCACAAATAGATAGAGAAGATATGGAAGTGCACCTCCATGTCAGGAGCAAAACAGCCTAGAGAACATGTAAGCATGGCAACCCTGCAACGCGTCAAGAAGCGGCGCGGTCTGTGATGCTTCAGAGACATCACGGTCCTTCCACTTTTGCACCATCCTTTCAGCATCTGGCGCAACCTGGTGCTGCAGCACCGAAGCAGCAAGCGGTCCGATCAGATTGAGCCTCGTCGCAGCCGAGATCACATCCCTCATTGTCACAAACATGTAAGCCCGCTGCGTTGTCTCACTGTCAAATCCAACCAACCCACATACCAACCCGAATATCGGCGCATGGTGAAACGATGTGCTCGTGGAGCCGAGAAATGTCTTTCTCAGATCCTGCAGCGACTGAATCTCAGTGAAGACAGACGCGGCCACCCTCAACAGAGCCGAGCCTTGCGACGTCGACGCCTTCCTGCCGACTTCGTTCGTCAAAGTAGCTTCCAGCAGCTGATCTAGCCTGACCCATGTCGCGGCATCAGGAGACTTGCTGGCACAGTACACAAATGGAAGCAGCAGGCTGCCAATGTTCTCCAAGGCTTGGATGAGAAATAACCTCAGGTCTTCCGGGCTGTTCACTATGCGCGATTGCATAGCTGCTTCCAGGCCGCAGGAGTGCGCGAAACCCCCGGTGGGAAGAATGGAATCCAGAAGCTGCCACTGGCTCCAGAATAACTGCTGATTCGTACTTGATGCTGTGGCAGGGGTAGGCACTTCAGTCATCACGGAATCCACTGCATCGTCCACTCTCATTTTCTTCAGAGCCGAGTGGTCTTGCTCCATCAGTATCAAAATTGAGACGATGGACCAATCTTCAATACTGAGAGGAGTAAACATTTGTTAACCACAAGATCACAATACCAACATAGGAAATTAACATGCGAAGACACTAGTATATATATCAGCTCGCCCATGATTCTTAACATATCAGAGAAGATGAATTCGTCATAGCAGTTCGATCAACGGTACAAAGATCTAAACAAGATAAAGTTCCCGGCTTGGCATTACATCGAACACCGTGAGGCGTCGATCGGACAGCCAGAACTAAAAATTGAGGAGCCGAACAAAACAAGCCATACCTTTCGGCGTCAAAGCTCCGGCGAACGAACCCGCGGTGTATACCTTTCGCACTCCGCTTTATACGTTGGGCGATGACCCCATTGACGCCGCCCCGCGCTGGTAACTTGGTCGAACAGTCGGCGATCGCTTCGGTGGGGATGGATGAGGCAGGTTCAGAGAGAGTGGTGGCCTGGTGGGGGAAGGTCAACGAGAAGAGAAGTTGGAACTCTAGAATGGGCTCGACGTTCGTTATATTCGGCCTGATATCCATGTTCGGCCCACGTCTTCCGAACTTCCGGTCCAGCCAAACAGCACTTCGGTTTCATTTCGAGAGAGAGATGGGGTGGCCCTATACATCGCCTTCGGCGAGCTGGAACGTTCGCCTCGCCTGCACGGAATTACCTCCCCGAAGGAAGCCCATCTATGAAACAAAGCCCATTTAAAATACCGCGGTGATAGAAAAATAATATGCAAGCACCCGCAACCTTAGTCTAAGTACGAGCGAACTTAACCAATAGGCCGTGATGGACATAATGCACATGCTCTACTTGTAGCAGCTCCCTCGCATGTTTTTTCTTTTTTCTTTTGTTTTCTTTTGTATATTTTGATGATATAAAATGTTTAAATTTAAAATTATCTAGATTTGCATTTTCAAAATCAGAACCGACTTAAAAAAAGAACCATTTTTTATCGGATCCATTTCAAAAGTTGGAACCATTTTTAAAATCGGAATCAATTTTAAAAAAGGGAACCATTTTTTAAATCGGAACCATTTTCAAATAACGAAACCATTTTTTTGAAAGGAACCATTTTCAAAAAAAAGGAACCTTTTTTAAAACCGAACCATTTACAAATAACGAAACCATTTTTTTTTAAATCTGAACCATTTTCAAAAAAACGAACGATTTTCAAAAAATTGGAACCATATTAAAAAATCGGAACCATTTTTTTCATTCGGAACCATTTTCAAAAATCGGAACCATTTTTTTGGTTCAGAACCATTTTCTGTTTCGGAACCATTTTCGAAAAGGAACCATTTTCGAAAAATCGGAACCATTTTTTCGGTTCGAAACCATTTTTCAAAAAGGAACCATTTTCGAAAAATCGGAAGCATTTTTTTCATTCGGAACCATTTTTTCGTTTGGAACCATTTTTTTTCATTCGGAACCATTATCAAAAAATCGGAACCATTTTTTTCGGTTCGGAACCATTTTAAAAAATCAGAACCATTTTCATAAAGAAACCATTTTCGAAAAATCGGAACCATTTTTTAAAAAATCGGAACTATTTTCAAAAATCGGAACCATTTTTTCGGTTCGGAATCATTTTCAAAAAGGAACCATTTTTAAAAAATGGAACCATTTTTTAAAAAATCGGAACATTTTTTCGGTTCGGAACCATTTTCAAAAATCTGAACCATTTTTTCGGTTTGGAACCATTTTCAAAAAGGAACCATTTTTAAAAAAATCGGAACCATTTTTTCGGTTCGGAACCATTTTCAAAAGTCAGAACCATTTTTTCGGTTCGGAACCATTTTCAAAAAGGAACAATTTTTAAAAAAATCGAAACCAGTTTTTCGGTTCGGAACCATTTTTTCGTTTTGGAACCATTTTCAAAAAAGAACCATTTTCAAAAAAAATAGGAACCATTTTTTTCATTCAGAACCATTTTAAAAAATCGAAGCATTTTTTCAGTTCGGAACCATTTTCAAAAAGGAACCATTTTTTCGGTTCGGAACCATTTTTAAAAAGGAACCATTTTCAAAAAAGAACTATTTCCGAAAATGGTTCAGATTTTAAAATGGTTCCAATTTTGAAAAAAGGGTTTCAAAATATTAATACTGCACCAAACCACGTAACTAAAAATAAAGAAGGAAAAGTAAACTAGAAGAAATAATAAAAAGTAAAAAGAAATAGTAAATCAGAAAACAAAAAAAGAAACAGGAAAGGAATCGAAAGCAGGAAGGAATACATAGAAGAAGAAACAAAAATAGACAAGGATCGGACCTGAGCCCTTTGGCCATGCATCCCATGCGCTCGCGTGTGCAGCCTGGTTTCGAATCCCAGGTATGGCGTTACAAACCATTTTTTTACTAAATGGCTGATACGTCCATTTTGCATCACTATTTTATAGCATAATTTACTGTTATTCAATGATATATTTCATATTAAGAGGAGTTAATTATCCTATTTTGTCTTATTTTGCATGTTTGATGATCATTGGATAATTAACTGCCGGAGTCAGATTTCAGCTGGAAAAAGCAACGTCAAGGCACTATATTTCTGGAGCACTAAAAATATTTCCGAGAAGACAGATGTTCCTATTTTATCAGAAGATGGACTAAGCCAAAAGGGGAGGCTGAGATGGGCTAGGAGGGGCCCACACCACCCCTGGGCGCGGGGCCCACCTTGGCCGCGCCCTAGCCAGGTGTGGTGCCCCTGGCCCACCTCAGGCGCTCCCCCTTCGCGTACTTCATCCCCCAGAAACCCTAAGACACGGGGAGTCCGTGAGAAAATATTCTGCCGCCTCCACGAGGCGGAAACCACAGAGAGAGAAAAAGCTCTCCGGCAGGGAGAAATCTGCCAGGGAAATTCCTTCCCGGAGGGGGGAGATCATCGCCATCCTCATCGTCATCGCGCTGGACTTCATCGGGATCATCATCATCATCATCTCCACCGCCATCACCACCATCACCGCTGCACCATCTCGTTCCGCTGTAACATCTAGGGCTATACTTTGTTTAGTTCATAGGGGAAACTCTCCCGGTGTTAATTACTCCTTGTGGTTGATGCTATTGAGTTTTATTGGTGAATTAAACTATATGTTCAGATCGCTATCCATCATTATATCACCTCTGATCATGATCCATATGATGTCTCGTGAGTAGTTCGATTAGTTCTTGAGGACATGGGAGAAGTCACGCTGTTAGTAGTGGAATTATGTTGAGTAATATTTAATGGTTTGATATTTAAGTTGTGGTGCTATTCTTCTAGTGGTGTCGTGTGAACGTCGACTACATGACACTTCACCTTTATGGGCCTAGAGGAGTGCATTGTGTATTTGGTTGCTAATTGTGGGATTGCCGGAGTGACAGAAACCTAAACCCCCGTTAGTATACCGGTGCACAAGGGAGCGTAGGATCTCAGAGTTTAAGGCTGTGGTTAGATTTATCTTAATTACTTTCTTGTAACTGCGGATGCTTGCAAGAGGTATAATCACAAGTATGTATTAGTCCAAGTAAGGGCGGTGCATTAGCATAGGTTCACCCACACAACACTTATCAAAACAATGAAGATTAATCAACTATGTGAAGCGAAAGCACTTGACTAGAATCCCGTGTGTCCTCAAGAACATTTTGTCATCATAAGTAAACCAACCGGCTTGTCCTTTGCTCTAAAAAGGATTGGGCCACTCGCTGCAATTATTATTACTGTCTTTTACTTACTCGCATTTTATTTACCTGCTATATCAAAAACCCCTAAAAACTTGTCTGCTAGCATTTACAGTGAAACCTTTACCGAAACTCCTTGTCAGCACCTTCTTCTCCTCGTTGGGTTCGACACTCTTATTTATCGAAAGTACTACGATACACCCCCTATACTTGTGGGTCATCAATGGCGAAGCGCACAACTAGGGATGGAAGGAAGCGCAGTTGGGCCGGCCCGCTAAGAAGCTCTACGCAGGCGATGCGGTGCTACAGCTCACAGAAGGCTATGAATAGGGTTTGCGATGCGGTGCTACAGCTCGCAGAAGGCGATGAATAGGGTTTGCGGAGAGATGGGGCGAATCCTAGTTGATAACCAGGTCGGCAGTTACCACGCGCCGCACACCGCCCTGCGGAGACATGGCCCTGGCCCATAGATCGCGATTTTGTTTTTTCCACGTTGTTTTTTCTTGTTTTCTGTCGGTTCTTTTGCTTTCTTTTCCCGAATTTCATGGTTCCTTCTGTTTTTCGAAAATGTTCAATTTTTAAAACTGTTCAATTTTGAACATGTTTTCCAAATTCGAATACATTCAAGTAAAAAATGTTCAATTTTTAAAATTATTCAGGTCTGAAAAAAGTACATATTTAAAAATTGTTCACATTTTGAAAAGGTTCAGTTTTTTTTTCAAAATATTCAGATTCGAAAATTATTCAAATTCAAAAAATGTTCAGATTTGAAAATTGTTCGAATTTTGAAAAAAGTTCAATTTCGAAATTTGTTTAATTTTTAAAGTTGTTCAAAATAATCCTATTTGAAAATGTTCAGATTCGGAAATTGTTCAAATTTGAAAAAGTTCAATTTGATTTTTTTTCAAAATAATCATATTCAAAAATTGTTCGAATTTTGAAAAAAGCTCAATCTCAAAATTATTTGAATTTTGAAAATGGTTAGAAATGTTCAGATTCAGGAAAAAACAGAAAAGAAACAACAGGAAGGAAAAAATGATACAAATAAAGGTACTGGGCTGGCCCAACACCCCCACCTAGGGTGTGCGGCATCTGGTAACGGTCGATTGGGTCGGTGTATAGGACCTCCCGAGAGATGGGGTAAACCCTAACCGACGCCCGCTGCGTCGGAAAATCGTGCCGACGCGTACCCTCTCGCGTGCTTATGGCTGTTTATGGGTTGGCCCAGGTACGTTTTGTTTCCCTGGCTTTTCCCTTTTTTGGATGCTTCTAGAAGCTTTTTGACCCGGTTTTTTTGTTCTATATGTTTTTGATCGTCTTTGCTCTTTTCTTAAGCCCATGAATATTTTGATATTTATGAAAATATTTATTTTTGAAATTTGTTCATTTCCAAAATGGTTCAGATTTTGAAAAATGTTCATATTTTGAAAATTGTTTCAGTCTTGAAAATGGTTCATTTTTTAAAATGTTTTAGATTTAAAAATGTTCATTTTTAAGACGGTTCAGATTTGAAAAATGTTCATTTTTCTAAAAAAAAAGGTTCATTTTTTAAACAGTTTAGATTTGAAACATGTTTTTTCTAATTTTTCTGGACTTTTTGAAATTCGGAAGACAGAAGAAAAGATAACCGAAGCTGGAAAGCCAACTTCATGGGCCGGCACACGCGGGGCAATGCTTTAGGCGTTGCGCGTGGTTCCGACGGGTGAAGTGTCCTATAGGTAAGCCTGGAATTCGAGCTGAGCCGAGCGAGCTCGGCTCGACTCGCTTGAACTCGCTCAACTGGCGAGTCGAGCCGAGCTCGACTCGTTCAACAAACAAGTTCAGAAATGAAACTTGGCTCGACTCGGTAAACTCGCGAGTAGCTCGTTTAACTCGCTCAAATAAAAAATATAGATTTTTTGATATATTAGTGCCAAACTGTTAATATTTTTTGCATCGATAATGGTGTAAAGGTTTTATATTTCAACATTGATCTACATTGTAGAAAGATCATCATGGTTGTATTTCAGAATTAGTAGGAATTTTTTTTGTATGCGCGCATGTTTGAACACTCAGAATGTGTTAAACGAGTTATCGAGCTACTCGCGAGCTACTCACGAGTAGCTTGGTCAACAAACGAGTTCATAAATGAAACTTGGCTCGGCTCGTTAGCCAACGAGTTCGAGCCGAACCGAGCCGAATCACGAGCTACTCGTTTAACTCACGAGTTTCGAGTTTTAGTTCCAGCCCTAGGGGTTCCCGACAACTCGCATCAGCGACGCGTGAAGAAATACGACACGGGCCAAGCCCATCTTCCACTTCGTCATGGTCGCACTCAAACTGCTCGTCATGGTCTCCAACCCCGATTCCCTCCGCCACGCCCCCACCCATCTCTGTTTCCAAATGTAATGCATCTCATTCTGACATTTCATCAAATCTGAAACATCTTGCCAACAAATACATGATACATTAACATGGCAAAAATCAATACCTAATGTTTCTTGTTTCAGAAAGCCTATATGACTATTTCTACAAATTTAACTATAAACGTTTCAGTAGCTGGTTTTTGTTTCTCCGGTGCCAGCTAACTGTCAATATTCTGACAAAAAAATTAAATCAGGAATTAAATTTCTCCGAAACATTCAGCACACCACATTCTATGGCTGAATTGAAGGCCCTCTATTAAGAAATCTCACCATCACAATGTGTCATGTGTGAGCATCTCTTTGTGAGGCAGTTCTCGATCGGTACCTTTGTGAGCATATCTTTGTCGAAGAGGTTGTAAGCTTCATTAAGTTTACCTAATGCACATAGCTTCTGGATGACCTGATTGTACACATATTATCATTCCACTGTACCTTTCCCACAGTATCTGTGTATCACTCGGAAACTGTATCACATCCTATATACCCTCTATGTAGTAAGTGTACAGTGACAAATTCCTTTATTAAGCATTTTCGCCACAAGCCGTGTGGCTTCTTTCAAGTTATCTGTCTATCCCAATTCCCAAAGCACTGACAACAACAGTAAAAGTTACGGCTAGGCTATATGCATCTGCTCATAATATGGGCTTGGCTTTGAGAAATAAAAAGAGCATTACAGTCAGAAAAAAAGAGAGCACAAAACGGGAAAAAATAGTGATAAATTCATAAATACATTATAGAGAACTAGCCAATCATCACACAGAGGCCTGTTTTGTGATAAACATACTCATCTCCACCAAGATATCTCTGAAAACTTAGGGCAACTTAAGGTGGACATAGTTTATGATAAACATACACATATCTCTAAAAACAGGACAACTAGGTAACTGAAGGTGGATACGTCTCAAATGACCAGAAAACCAAATTATTAAATCCAGCGAAAAGTTATTGCTCACGCTCAAATATGTATATATACTAGAAATGCAGCAGTGGATGCTCTTGTCAGGTGACCATACTCTTTGCTTGCTATTGCCACCACACATCATCTCTGTTTTACCTATGCGAAGAGTTTGATATGTTCAATGCAAGCATCTTTGAGCATGGTGCAGTGATGCTGGTCTGCTAGAGCTAATGTGGCGATGACACTGTCAGCATCCAGACTCTTGCAGAGGATCCTCTCACACATCAACTTCATCCTCTCCATGGCATGCCTATCCGCAGCCACGAGCAAGTGCTTCATAAACTCCTTATTGTCATCGTTGTCGAGGTCATCCATGGCAGGCAATGAATCTGTGTACATGAAGTGAAGAAGAGCTCGGAAGACAGCGGGTTGCATGTCCTGGATCTCTATGCACTGCTTCTCGCTGTCCCCCATTGGTCCGTAGAGCTCTGCGTCGAAGACCGGCGACCGCATCGCGAGCACAATCTTATGCGCGTGGAAGACCTCCCCATTGACCTTGATGATCAGATCAGTTCCCTGTTCCCCTCCAGCAGTTTTGCAAGACTGCTAGAAAAGTCGGACGGCGGCACCTGGATCTCGTCGGACGTCCTGCAGGCCGCCACGGGCCGTATCTCTTTGATGACAGTCACGTCGCACTCAATCACCAGGCAGTCATCCTGCAGGTACGGCGACGCCTCCAGGAGGTCCCTCTTCATGAACGTGTGAGCCCCCTTGACATGGCCGTTGATGCCAGAGACAGAGTTGAACGCCGGAAGGGACGACGGCCGGGAGAAGATCAACGACGACTCCCCAGTGGCCCTGTTCGTCAGCCACAAGTCGTAGAGCGCCCTCACCACGGATTTCTTGCTCTGGAGCTCGACGCACACTGAAATGTAGTCATTGTAGTCAGCACTGGACCCGTCGGGGTAGAAGAGGACGCACCAGTCGTAGCCACCGACGGCGAAGGTGGCAGATCGTACGAGATTGCCGACGCCGAGGCCCTTGTGCGCCCTGTAACAGGCGATCGTGAACACGTGTGTGCCCCGCGCCGTGTCCGGCATGCACGTTGATGCCGTCCTCGTCCTCGGTCTCTGCGGTGCTGCCATTGCTGCCGGTGTACACGGAGGCGTTGTCCCGGCGGCGGCGGCGAAGAGGGTATTCGTGGATTGAAGACTGGAAGATGAAGAGGACGCGGTCAGCGCGTCAACGGTAGGTTTTAACGCGGGCGCCAATAACGTGTTCGACACTTCGACTCGGGAGGGACAGGCGAAACACCCCAGTCCTTTCGGCGCACCACGAACCGTGGCAACAGCAACAGCGGGCGCCCCTAATTCTAACATTTTTTCAAATCTTAAACATCTTGCCAACAAATACAGGAGACATCATCAACATGTCAAAAGTCAATAGCTTACTTTTCTTGTTTCAGAATTATAAGAATTATAAGATGGTTGCTTAGTCATTGTGGTTTATCAGAAACGAACGTGTCTTTCAGCATGAAGTGATTTCTAATCCATTGCATCCGATCTACCGAGCTTGTTCTTCGATGTTGCAGTGGAAGCCGCCGATCTGTCTCATTTGAGTCTCTAAATAAACTCAACTCCCGAAAACACAAGGAGATAGCAGATCTGAGATCATTCCCAGCCACCTCCCAACGTGTCCTCCCATGCCGCATCCACCACGCCATTCAACGCGCTCGATCGATGCCTTTCATTAGAAATGAAATGATACAGGAAGCAGCACTGCACCCACACACATGATCCGATTCATGCAAGGAGTTAACTCTCCTCTTCTCTTCTCGCAGGCACCAATCCAGGCAACGTTTTCTATTTCCTGGCAGCTGCGTGCAAGCAGCGAACCTGGTGGTGCTGGGCATGTGACCCACCCACATTGGCATTGCACAGCTGAACAATGAAGAAACTGAGTTGGTTCTTGCCTGTGATCCGTGAGATATTATGTGAGCAGGGCATTAATTATATAATTGCTACTACAGTAGTATTTCTTTTCATCACCTGACCAAACCTGGAAAAATGCATACCTGCTTACTTTATGTTCTGCGTATGGGATGCTTGGTTTGTTCGGGCAGGAGATTCAGGCAGAGTTTGATAATGGTTCTATCACTGGCTTCGGCCTTACTGTTGTTTGCTCCTCCTATATCAATATAATGGCAAAGCTTTTGCCCCGTTTCAAAAAAAAAATGGTTATGTCACAATCATTACGACAACCAAGTCATGTGCATTTTTGTATAATATGATAATACAAGATTAGTTGGTTAAACTACAGATACGTAGGCTGGAAGTGGTACGCTGCTGAATCTGAGCTAAGACTCGGTTATGCATCCGTTAGTTCTTAACCGTGGGTAATATTATCTCTGCAAATGGGTGCTTGTTTGGTCGTATAATTATCCAAGCTTAGTCCACATTTCTCAAGCCATGCACTCTCTATCCTCATGTTTCATTTCAGTGCCGGTGCAGTACATCTGAAGTTTCAAGGGAACCTGCATACTGAAATTAGGAACATGATTTCCTTTGCCTTTGTGAGAAGCTGGCAGCTAAGGTCCTCAGTCTGGTGAGCTACTACATTACATGACCAAAAAAATACGATAAGGGAACCAGAAAACGAACACTGAAGTAACTAAATATTTGCTGTCTCATCTCCTCCTATTTTCAGCTTGTGCCAAACCAAACCGTCCTTCCACAGCCTCACCATCAGTTAACTGTTGTACTAACACAAGCAGCTTTGCAATTCTGCAGGATGCTCCCGGCTCTGCCATACAAATATATATCTCTATAAGACAAGATGTTAATCGCTGGAAACCTGACAATTAGCTTCATTACAAAAGGGAATAAGACAAACCCAGTGAACCGCTAAAACTAGCAATCTTACATCTACGATTACAATGCTCTTGTACCGGCAAAAAAAAAAAAGATTACAATGCTCTTGCTCTAAGAACATTGCTGAAGATGCTAACCAGATTTTATTGAACAGTTTGCGACAGTCAGTCGGGCAAATGGAGAATAAAATTCAGGTTCAGGCTGCAGTTCTCCTGTTTTTTCTTGTCTGGCTGAAGATATTGTTACTCTTACACCAGACCAGCTGTACAAATGCTCTAAATGATCTGCTTGACCTGATGTTAATAAGAAGTGCATTTCTACAGTATCCTTTCGTATCTTTGGCAGATTCTGCTTTAATCGGTATCCTTGTTATCTTTGCTCGGACCACCACCAACATAGCATCGCTTGCCACCTCAAGCTTGCACCAGTGCAAATCTCTCAGCAGTGCAGTAAAAGCGAGCAGAAGATAACCTATCAAACAAACACCGGAACTCGGAGTCGATTTTGAACTCGGAGTAATGTCTGAAACAAACATAGGCACCAGCAGACCAGCCTGAGACGGTGAGACCGTCCTCATGTGTTGGTCTGCCTTCCTTTGGCACCTTGACTACACGGGCGACCTCCTTCAGTGCGCCCACTACACCACACTGCACCACAGCATACCGCGTGATCGGATTCAGGCAAAGTATGTTTGCGGTCGTAGAATGATAGTGACTCCTCTCAGGCACCAAAGCAGGCAACGTTTTCATTTCCTGGCAGCTGCGTGCGTAGCTGCAAGCTGCGATCCTGGTGGTGCTTGCCATGTGACCTTTTATCCTCCCACATTGCCAAGAAATGAGTTGGTTCCTGCCCGATCCTTGCTTGTGATTTATGAGATAATATATGAGCAGGGCATCGATTATATACATGTTTGCCACTGGTATTTCTTTTCCTCACCTGTCCATAACTGGAAAAAGTATACCTGCATAATTATGTTCTGCATGTGATGCTTAGTTTGTTCGCGCAGGAGATTCAGGAACTTCGGTTTGAGCGGTTGCTTCTGTCACAATCATTACGACGACCAAGTCATGCATGATGATATCCAATAATAATGCAAAGATTAGTTGGTTAAAGTATTAGGATACTAGGCTTGGAGTAGAACACTCCTGAATCAGAAGTTTGTTGTTTTAACTGTACCGGCAGGTCAATATCTCTGCACATGGGGCTTCTTGTTTGGTCGTATAATGATCCATGGTTAGTCCAGATATGTGGAGCCATGTATTATGTATTCTCGGGTTTTGGTGGTGGTGGTGCACCACATCTGAAGCTTCAGGGAAACCTGCAAAATGAAATTAAGACATTATTTCCTTTGATTTTGTGGGAAGCTGACGGCTCACGTGATCAGCCTGGTGAGCTACTACATTGCATCACAAAAGTTACGGTAAGGAAGGACAAAATGAACACTGAATTAACCAATCTTGGCTGTCTCATCTTCTCCTATTTTCAGCTTGTGCCAAACAAACCGTCCTTCTCATGACACCCTGCCTGACCATCAGCTAACTGTTGTTCCAACACAAGACTGCACAAAAATACTTTACATTCCGAGCTACACAAAAATAACAAAATCTTATAAAACTTGGAGATTTGAAAACATGCATAGTTAGATCCACACTTTTGTTATTTTTATGTAGCTCAGAATATAAAGTTTTGTATGTTGATATTTTGCACGTTCGTGCGATATATTATTGGCTATACCCGGATTTGTTTTCAGATTTTTTAAAACTCACAAATATGACTTTCGAATTGTTTAAACGGAGGGAGCACTGGAACTCGGGAGCCAAAAATCTCCACTCGTGTACTGTGACAATTCCTATATTAAGCATTTTATCCACAAGCCCTGTGCCCTCTTTCAATCTGCCTTTCTTTCCCAAAGCATTGACAAAAACAGTACAAGTTACGGCTAGGCTATATGCATCTGCTCATGATATGAGCTTGGCTTTGAGGAGTAAAAAGAGCCCAAAAGGGGAAATAATAGTGATAGATACATTATATAGAACTAGCCAATCATCATACAGAGGCCCGTTTTGTGAAAAACCTACTCATCACCACCAAAATATCTCTGAAAACTTTGGACAATACAAACTGATCTAAGGTGGACAGAGTTACTGATAAAGCTACACATATCTCTGAAAACTGGAGAACTAGGTAACTTAAGGTGGATGTGACTCAAATGGCCAGCAAACTCAGCAAAACGTTATTGTTTTCGCCCACATATGTATATAAACTATAAAGACAGCAGTACATGCTCTTGTAAGGTGGCCGTACTCTTTGCTTGCTATTGCCACCACACATGATCTCTGTTTTTTTTTTCTATGCGAAGAGTTTTATATATTCAATGCAAGCATCTTTGAGCTTGGTGCAATGGTGCTGGTCAGCTAGAGCTAATGTGGCGACGACACTCTCAGCATCGAGACTCTTGCAGAGGATGCTCTCGCACATCAACTTCATCCTCTCCATGGCATGCCTATCCGCAGCCACGAGCAAGTGCTTGATAACCTCCTTATTATCATCTTCGCTGTCGAGGTCATCCATGGCAGGCAATGAATCCGTATACATGAAGTGAAGGAGTGCTCGGAAAACAGCGGGTTGCATGTCCTCGATCTCTATGCACTGCTTCTCGGTGTTCCCCATCGGCCCGTAGAGCTGTGCGTCGAAGACCGGCGACCGCATCGCGAGCACAATCTTGTGCGCGTGGAAGACCTCTCCGTTAACCTTGATAGTCAGGTCCGTTCCTTTCTTTTCCTGCAGCAGTTTCGCGAGCCTATTCGACAATTCCGATGGCGGCACCTGAATATCGGACGTGCTGCAGGCCGCCATGACCCGTGTGTCCTTGACAACAGTGATGTCGCACTCGATCACCAGGCAGTCATCCTGCAGGTACGGCGACGCCTCAAAGAGGTCCCTCTTCATGAACATGTTAGGCCCCCTGACATGGTCGTTGATGCAAGAGTTGAACGCCGGAACGGACGACTGCCGGGAGAAGATCAACGACGACACCCCGGTGCTCCTGTTCGTCAGCCACAAGTCGTACAGCGCCCTCAC
The DNA here is from genome assembly GCA_947311845.1 of Poa pratensis. Taxonomy (NCBI): domain Eukaryota; kingdom Viridiplantae; phylum Streptophyta; class Magnoliopsida; order Poales; family Poaceae; genus Poa; species Poa pratensis. The sequence continues at coordinate 52,219,783 of CAMZMU010000043.1, forward strand.
CACGGATTTCTTGCTCTGGAGCTCGACACATACTGAAACGTGGTCCTTGTTCTCAGGTCTGTATCCGTCGGGGTAGTAGAGGATGCACCAGTCGTAGCCACCGACGGCAAAGGTGGCAGATCGTAGGGCATGGCCGACGCCGAGGCCCTTGTGCGCCCGGTAACCGGCGATCGTGAACACGTGCGTGCCCCGGGCCGTGTCCGGCAAGTACGTCGACGCAGTTCTCGTTCTCGGTCTCTGCAGTGCTGCCATTGTTGCCGGTGTCTTCGCGGCGGCGTCGGCGAAGAGGGTTTTCGTCGATCGAAGGCTGGAAGTTCGAGAGGACGCGGTTAGCGAGGCGCGGCAGCGGTAAATTTTAACGCGAAAGCCAATCACGTGCTCGACTCGGAGAAGGGACACACACGGACACCGAGTCCGTTCGGCGCACAACGAACCGTGTCAATTCTTGGTCATAGCGATCGAGTCGGGTGCTCGGAACTCTGTTCTCGCCATACGGCCTGTCTGGTGCTCCCTCCGTTCCAAATTGTAAGATATTTTAGATATTTCAATATGAAATACATATGAAGTAAAATGAGTGAATCTGCATAATCAAATGCGTATGTGAACTCTTCCGTGGACTAGTGGTAGCCGTGCATATGCGCATAAGGGCCAAGTCTCGGGTTCGAGTCCTCACTTCTACCTTAATGACAAACCCGGGGTGGAGTCCCCCCTCCGGTCTTGTTATTTTTGTATATATACATCTGAATTAGAAAAAAAACTACTAAAAAATTATATTTCGTAACGGAGGTACTACTAATATATTTTTCAAATAAGTGGAGATCATTCTGGTCTAACTCTAAATCCCCAAATATCACAAAAACCCCGTTGGTTGTAGTGTAATTGACATGGTTTTGTCCCACTTTTTCTAATAAACTCCCAAACTCTAGTTCATCTTTCTTAATACCAATACACTATACCTACATTGTTGATTAGGAAGAATGAATGAAATGAGATTGGGCAAAGGTGGGGGTTCACCCAATTCTTATGGGGATTATACCCATTAATCCACTTACAAATCCTAGTTCCAACTACCAAATATGGCATAATATTTTGACCCAACGAGCTCCCCTCACCGATTTCCATTAAAAAAACCGCCCAACCATTACATAACATCATCAAAACAAAGGAGATAAGGAAGAAAATGAAGAGGTCCGACAACATTTTAAACTGCGCCATAAGGAACATACTCCCGCGCACTCCCGCCCACGACAAACTTCTTACAAAAAGCTTGCGAAGATCAAGCAACTGACAAAGCAAAACAAAAGCATCCTCCACCACGGTAGCAACACTAAGCTGTGATCCTGGTAATCGTTGGAGCCCAGCCAAACCTTCTCGAGAATGCCTCCCTGACAACCACCTCAATCCTGGCCGCCACGCCTTCTGTTTTGTTTCTCTGCAAAATTGTCCAGGAATTTAGCAGATTACAAATGCAAAAAATAACACTGGATGGATCATTAGGGAATTTCCGATCTAAACAAGCGTCTTTGCGAGTCTTCCAGATTGCCCGACAGATTGCAGCACTAGCTTCCTCTGAGCGTTGGAAATGAGTAAAACCAGTCTCCAACCAGATCGATAGCACTAGAAGGAGGTCGGGTAAGATGATCCACTGTTTCTTGACCTGCCAGATGAACTTAGCTAAAACCTCTGTTTTAAATAGCCGGCTATCACCTGGCTATAGCTATAGCCTTGCGAGAGGGTTCGCGCTAAAGCTAAGGCCTTCATAGGCTATAGAGATAATAGCCGCTATCACCCGGCTATAGCCCGGCTAAATGGATTTAGCTTCAGTTTAGCCCCTTAGCCGCTATTTTCCCGCTCGGGAGGTCCAAAAAAATTGAACTACAATTTATCTCGCTCGGCCCAAATTTGTCCTACTCAGCCCAATTTCGAGACTCAAAGGACGGTTATACCAACCCTAACCCTAAGTTCTCCACATCAACCAAGAGGGGCGGCGGCGCACAACCTCGCACTCCTGGTAGCCCTCGCCGATGAAGCCGACCTCGTTATTCCTATCTTTTATTATGTGACTATGTTAATATCTTATGCATCTCTGAATTATATACTAATATATGTTAATAGAATATTGTTTTTTCCCATATTTAACAGAACGGCTATATAGCCATAGCCACGCTATAGCCCGGCTATAGCCTTTCGTAGCCTCTGAAATCGCCGGCGCTAAACAAAATAGCCCGCTATTTTAAACAGAGGCTAAAACACAGTTGAATAAAAGATGATCCACTGTTTCTTTGTCACGGCCGAAATGACATTGTTCGTTGCATGTCGACACTCTCTTCCGCAAATTCTCCTTAATAAGAACGCAGTTTTTTAGAACTAACCAGACATACACTTTTACTTAATAGGGATAGCAATTTTTTTCCTGTGATATCAGGTTCTTGGTTTGACATACAAGAAGGAAGTATAAATAGGACTGAATGAATAAAGATTATTGTTTGGTCGTTCAGGTTTATCAGAGCCGAATGTAACTTTCAACATGAAGTGATTTCTAATCCATTGCATGCGATCTACAGAGGTTATAGATGTCTGCCTCCCTTTGACACTTTGACTGTATGGACTGCCTCTTTCAATGCGGCCACTACTTCACTGCACTGCACCCACACGCATGATCCGATTCATGCAAAGAGAAAAGGTAGCTTGTGGCGGTGGTAGTATTGTTAACTCTTATCTTCTCTCAGGCACCAATGCAGGCAACGTTTCTATTTCCTGGCAGCTGCATGCGTAGCTGCAAGCTGCGAACCTGCTGGTGCTCGCCATCTGACATTGCTGACCTTTTCTCCTCCCAAGTTAAGGATAAAGAAATTATCAGTTATTATATGAGCTGGGCATTGATTATATGTTTCCTACTAGTATTTATTTTCCTCGCCTGTCCAGACCTGGAAAAATGCACACCTGTTTACTTTATGTTCTGTATGGGATGCTTAGTTTGTTCGGGCAGGAGATTCAGGCACTTCGGTTTGAGCGGTTGCTTCTGTACCAATCATTACGACGACCAAGTCATGCATGATGATATACGATAATAATGCAAGATTAGTTGGTTAAAGTATAGTTAGAATACTAGGCTTGAAGTCGGACACTCCTGAATCTTTCTGTCTGAACTAACTAAGGCACAGTTAAGCGGCAGTTTTGTGTCAATATCTATGCACATGGGGCTGCTTTTTTGGTCGTATAATAATCCATGGTGAGTCCGGATTTGTGCTACTCTCATGTTTCAGTGGCGGCGGTGCCGCTCGTTCTGAAGCTTCAGGGAAACCTGCATACTGAAATTAGGAGCATTATTTCTCTCATTTTGTGGTGAACTAACGGCCAAGGTCCTCTGTCTGGTGAGCCATTACATTACATGGCAGAAAATACGAACGACAAAATGAACACTGAAGCAACCAAAATGGACACTGAAGTAACCAAACCTGGAAAAATGTATACCTTCTTACTTTATGTTCTGTACTTCTGCATCGGACGCTTAGATTGTTAGGGCAGGAGATTCAGGCATAGTTTGATAGTTCCGTCACAATCATTACGACGATGAAGTCATGGACATTCATGATGATGATATACAATAATAATAAGAGTGAAAGGCACCAGAGGTCACGAAGTTGCGCGAAAAGTAAGGATTGGTCACCAAGTTGAAAAACCTCAAAACGAGGTCACAAAGTTGTGGAGTAGTCAATTTTTGGTCATTCCGTCACGGTGGGCGTCAAGTTGCTGACGTGGCAGTGTGTTTTTTTACAAAAAAACACCTTCAACTTTTATATATTCTAATTGTTAGGTCCTTCTACGGGCATGAAAGGCACCAGAGGTCACGAAGTTGCGCGAAAAGTAAGGATTGGTCACCAAGTTGAAAAACCTCAAAACGAGGTCACGAAGTTGTGGAGTAGTCAATTTTTGGTCATTCCGTCACGGTGGGCGTCAAGTTGCTGACGTGGCAGTGTGTTTTTTTACAAAAAACACCTTAAACTTTTATATATTCTAATTGTTAGGTCCTTCTCCATATTTATTTTCGAGCTGCTCGCCGTGGCTGATTCTTGGGCGCGGCCTACAGCGCCTGATACACGGCGAAGGACATCTCGGAGGCTGTCCTCGTCGCAGGGTAGTGCAACTGGGCCGGAGGCGCCGGCCGGGAAGCCATACTCCTCCTTATACGAATACGCGAGGCCAAGGCGTATAAAAGGAGCAGCAGGGCTGCTGCTTGTAACAACGAAAAATAGAAAAGAAATACAGAGCAAGGCGCGAGATGTGCCTTTGGCAATCAAATCGATTCCCGTATTTCTTCGTGTCGCTAAGTTCGCAAGGTTCGAGTCGCCGGAAAGAATCGCTAGTATACGTCCGGCAAGCTAGCTCGTACACGTAAGATCACGTCTAGCTAAGGTACTCACGTACGAGTACTAGCCAGTAATCGATCAACAGTTGCTGCTTCCAAAGTTGTACGTGCGTGTGGCCGGCTGATCTAGCGTTTCAAATCCAACACCGCGCTGCTCTCCGGTGACGCCCTCCTCGCGCTCGCGTTCGAGCACCTTGCCCGGCTGCGCCGACCTCGGCGCTGTCCCCGCGGAGCGCGCGCTGCGGGCCGTGGCAGAGCTAGGGAACGCCGCGGGTGCCGACCGGGAAGCCATACTCCGGACAGGTCGCCGACAAGGCGTCGGAGGGCGCACCCGTGAGCCTCGTCATGCTGGAGCACATCCACCTGCACAAGACAGCGCGGCTCCTCTAGGCCGCAGCCGTGTGTGGTGCAACTGTTGGCGGAGGTACGGACCGCGAGATTGAGAGTGTCCGGCGGTACGCGCGCTCCATCGGCTTGCTCTTCCAGGTGGTGGACGACGTGCTGGACGTGACGCGCACATCGGAGCAGCTCGGAAAGATGGCGGGGAAGGACCAGGCAGCAACGTCAGCAACTTGAAAAAAGGAGAAGAACCTAACAATTAGAATATATAAAAGTTCAAGGTGTTTTTTTTAAAAACACACTGCCACGTCAGCAACTTGACGCCCACCGTGACGGAATGACCAAAAATTGAATACTCCACAACTTCGTGACCTCGTTTTGAGGTTTTTCAACTTGGTGACCAATCCTTACTTTTCGCGCAACTTCGTGACCTCTGGTGCCTTTCATGCCCGGAGAAGGACCTAACAATTAGAATATATAAAAGTTGAAGGTGTTTTTTGTAAAAAAAACACACTGCCACGTCAGCAACTTGACGCCCACCGCGACGGAATGACCAAAAATTGACTATTCCACAACTTCGTGACCTCGTTTTGAGGTTTTTTAACTTGGTGACCAATCCTTACTTTTCACGCAACTTCGTGACCTCTGGTGCCTTTCACTTAATAATGCAAGATTATAGTTGGTTGAAGACTTAAAGTACTAGCGGGCTAAAAACTAATTAGGACAATGCTGAATTTTCTCTCCGAGCTAGTAAGACAGACACATTTATGCAGCGGTTTGTTGTCAACTGTATGTGCCGGTCAATATCTCGGCACATGGGGTGCTTGTTTGGTCGTATAATGATCCAAGCTTAGTCCACAATTCTGAAGCCATGCATTCCCTATCCTCATGTTTCATTTCAGTGCCGGTGCAATACATCTGAAGCTTCAGGGAACCTTCATACTGAAATTAGGAGCATTATTTCCTTTGATTTTGTAGGAAGCTGACGGCTAAGGTCCTCAGTCTGGTGAGCTACTACATTACATGACCAACAAATGCGATAAGGGAACCATAAAACAGACAATGAAGTACTCCTGCTATTTTCATCTTGTCCCAAACCAAACCGTCCTTCTACATCCTGACCATCAGCTAACTGTTGTACCAACACAAGCCTGCAATTCTGGACGATGCTTCCATCTTAACCTGCCTCTGCCACACCCATATACTCCCTCCGTTCCACAATATAAGATGTTTTAACCATTTCCCACATGCACATGCATACATATGTATCTGGACACATTTTAGTGTAGACATGACTCTTTTAAGTCCGAATCTAGACAACATGTGTACTACCTAAAACATCTTATATTGTGAAACGGAGTGAGTACATCTCGAAGACAAGATATTAATCCGCTGGAAACCTGAGAGTTAACTTCATTAGTTATGCAAAGTCTGGGTGTAATACTTAAACCTTTTAAGTAATAAAGCTCCCTTTATCTTAAAAAAAACAAAAGGTAATAAGACAAACCCAGCGAACTGCTAAAATTAGCAATTTGTTATCCACAATTACAATGCTCTTGCTATAAAAACATTGCTGAAGATGCTAACCACTTTTACTGAACAGTGTGACAGGCCAGTGAGACAAATGGAGAATACAATTCAAGTTCAGGCTGCAGTTTTCCTGTTTTTTCTTGTCTGGCTGAAGACATTGTTACTCTTACACCAGACCAGATGTACAAATGCTCTAAATGTTCTGCCCTTCTGTTAAGAAGTGCATTTCTGCAGTAGTCTTTCATCTAGTTTGGCAGATTCTGCCTTTTAATCAGTATCCTTGCTATCTTTGCCCGGACCACCAGTGCTAATCTCTCAAAATGGAGATGCAGTGCGGTAAAAGCGAGTAGAACATAACATCTCAAACAAACATCGGAACTCGGCCTGAGACAGTGAGACCGTCATCATGTCTTCGTGGTGATCGGATACGTGCAAAAGGAAGAAAATGTTTGCAGTCGTAGACGGTAGTTAATCTCCTCTCAGGCACCAATGCAGGCAACGGTTTCTATTTCCTGGCAGCTGTGTGCGTAGCTACAAGCTGCGAACCTGCTGGTGCTCGCAACCTTTTCTCTCCCATATTGCCAAGAAATGAGTCGGTCCTTGTTTGTGATCTGTGAGCTATTATTTCTTTTCCTCACCTGTCCAAACCTGGAAAAATGCACACCTGCCTAATTTATTTTCTGTGTGGATGCTTAGTTTATTCGGGCAGGAGATTCAGGCACTTCGGTTTGAGCGGTTTCTTCTGTCACAATCATTACGACGACCAAGTCATGCTGATGATATACAATAATAATGCAAGATTGGTTGGTTTTAGTATTGTTAGGATACTAGGCTTGGAGTCAGACACTCCTGAATCTTTCTGTCTGAACTAAGGCACAGTTAAGCAGCAGTTTGTTGTTCAACTGTACGGGCTGGTCAATATCTCTACACATGGGCTGCCTGTTTGGTCGTATAATGATCCATGGTTAGTCCAGATTTGTGCTATTCTCAGGTATCAGTGCCGGCGGTGCACTACATGTGAAGCTTCAGGGAAACCTGCATACTGAATTTAGGAACATTATTTCCTTCGAGTTTCTGGAAGCTGACGGCTAAGGGCATCTCCAGCCGTCCCCCCAGCGCCCCCCAGGAGGCCTTTTTTGCGCCGCTTTGCGCCGTTTTCTACCAGTCGCCCCCCCCCCCCCCCCCCCCCCCCCTCCCCGAACCTCATTTAGCGCCGCTTTGCGCCGTTTTTAGCGCCGTTTTGCGCCAGCGCACCCAAGCCAAACCCAGCGCGCCGGGGCTCGCTTGGGGGGCAAAAGGCGTCCGTGGGCCAGAACTGTCGGCGAGCCACGGCGATTTCCCTCCATATTTTTGGTCCTTCCCCGCCAATTTTGTTCTTTCCCTCCATTTTCGTCCCACATACACCCTCCCCCGCCAGCCGATCCCGCCATTTCCCTTCAGATCTGCCCGCCATGGCGCCTAGCAAATTCACCGGCCCCCGCATCGCCGCGCCCTCCGCCGCCTTGGAGGTGAAGAAGCAGCCGAGGAAACCAAGGGCGCCGAGGGAGAGGCCGCCGGGGCTGGACCAACGCCATGTGGGCCGCCGACGAAGCGCGCCGGAAGAACGACAACGCCCAGCGCCGGGCGAGGGAGAAGAGGCAGCGTGAAAAGCTCCTGGCCGAGGGCCTGGCCGAGGCTGCCGCCGCCGCCGAAGAAGAAGAGGAAGAGGAGGCGGCGATGGCGGTGGAGTAACCGGCTGTTGCGGCTCCGGCGCCGCCGGCCAAGCTGAGGGTCGGCCTCCCTCCTCATCCCCAGTTCGCCGGATGGGCCAGTCAAGCCAGCATCGCGTCGCCGACCGGCTACTCGCCATCCCCGTCGCCGCGCTGGAGCGTGTCCCCGCACCGGTACGCCGACGCTGACCCCCATGGTGGCTTCAACCCCAACGTCGCCTTTCCCCACCCTCCTCCGGCGATGTACGCTTCGCCGGGCTACTCGACCTCGCCGTCGCATCGCCGCGCGCGCCCTTTCGCCCCTCAGCAGGACCCCCGCCTCCTGTTCGGCGGAATGCACGCCGATTCCTTCATGGGGGCCGAAACGAGTGGAAACTTCGCCCCCCCAGGTCCCAAATAGCGCCGGCGCAAACGCAAAAAGGCGCCGAACCAAAACCTGGGGGGGGGGGGGGGGGGGGGGGGGGGCGAACGGCTGGAGATGCCCTAAGGTCGTGAGCTACTACATTACATGACAAAAATTACGATAAGGAACGACAAAATGAACACTGAACTAAACCAATCTTGAATGTCTCATCTTCTCCTATTTTCAGCTTGTGCCAAACAAACCGTCCTTCTCCTGACAGCCTAACCATCAGTTAACTGGTGTACTAACACAAGACTGCAATTCTGCTGGATGCTTCCTTCTTAACCGGCCACTGTCATACCCATATATATCTCTACTAAGAAAAGATGTTAATCCACTGGAAACCCGACAATTACTTTCGTTGTAAAAGAGAATGAGACAAAGCGAGTGGATTACCTATAAATGAACAGTCTTTCTGTATGCAGGCCCAATGTGCTTCATAAGAGCATTGTTGAAGATAATAACTAAATTTGGATGAACAGTACGTGAAGGGATTTCGATTTCTGTAAATTCCTAGTGTTCCTGAAGATATTCTTACTCTGCATCAGCTCATTTGTACAAATGCGCTCCAATATATACCTTTTGTTGACATTAATACTACTGGTTCATTTCTATGGTTACACGGAGAGCCCGTGTTACTACTTTGTTTGGCAAATTCTGGTTTAAGCCGTATCCTTGCTATCTTTGCCCGGACCACCAACATAAGGTCGTTTGCCGTCCCAAGCTTGCTTCAGCGTAAGTTCATGCCCTCCCAAATGCAGTGAACTGAAGCAGTACAAGAATTCAGAGGATAAGTTGCTTCAGCGTAAGTTCATACCCTCCCAAATGCAGTGAACTGAAGCAGTACAAGAATTCAGAGGATAAGTTTTTTAACGCGTCGACATCAGTTTTCGAAGATTTGAACCGTGTCTTCAGCAACCCGAAATATTTACTGGAATACCTATATTCTAGACGGACCTCGACGGACCCTTGGATACGAACTCGGCGAATTGCTAAAATTAACAAACTTTCTTCTACAATTGCAATGTGCTTGAATGTTGTGAAGGTAATACAAAATTTTGATGAACAGATTGCGACAAGCCAGTCAGGCAGATGGAGAGTACAATTTCAGATTTAGGCTGCGGTTTTTCTGAACTTTCAGTCTAGCTGAAGATATTGTTGCTCTTCACACCAGATCAGCTGTACAAATGCTCCAAATGTACTGCTTGTCAAGATGTTAATAAAACTGCATATCTACAGGAGCCTTTCATTTCGCTGGCAGATTCTGCTTTAATCAGGAGTATCCTTGCTATATTTGCCCGGACCACCAACATAGCATCGCTTGCCACCACAAGCTTGCACAGTGCTAACTCACGCCCCTCACAAATTCAATGCAACGAAGTGCAGTAAAAGCAAGCAGAAGATAATGTTCAAAGAAACATGGGAAACTGCATCGATTTTGAAATATATGAACTATCTATCTTCCGTGAAATTCCTGCGTTTCAGAGGGTGATCTGGACCGTAACTCGGATAAAAAATGAAATTCGACATAGACAAGATGAGGAATGTAACAACAATAGCTCAGTGACAATATGGCATAATGAACCAGACTCAGGATCACATGTATGGTTAACACTGATGAATACCTCAAAATCCCTAGCACAACACACACAGACACTACCTCACATCTCACACAGACACACTGAAATTCCTAGAAGTCTAGAACTAGAAGGGGTGAAAAAGGAACACCTATTAGTTCTACTCCATTCAGCTCATGCTGCTTTGCAGTAAAAAAAAGTTACTACAAAGCTACAGGAGGAAACGCCGAAATCCCCAATCCTGCCCTCGCTACAGCACCTTTTCTTCGGCCTAGTCTCCAGCGGCAGGCCGAGAAGGGCGGAGGGGGCCTACCACTCGGCGGCGGCGGAGGGGTCTTCGGAGGAGAGGCGGACGAGGATGTGGCGGAAGTCGGCGACGGGGCAGGGGATGCGGAGCGCGCCGGGGTGGCCGTACCCGTACTCCTGCGCGGTGCGCATGAGGAGCGCCGCGAAGGCCGGGCGGCCAAGCAGGTCCGCGCGCACGGCGAACCGCTCTACGGGCCCGCCCTCCTCGCCGACGCACACCGGCACGTGCCCCTGAGGCACCCGCGCGCCGACGGCGGGATGCGCCCGGAGCTGGCGGTAGGCCGCCGAGGCGGAGGCGGAGGCAGAGGAGGAGTCGGCCGCGGCGACGAGAGAGAAGCGTCTAAAGAGGCGCTTCATGGTGGCTCTGTAGTGGGGACTGGGGAGGGTCGGAGGGAGAAAGAGGCGGCCGGCGGTGAGGAGAGGAAAGATGGGTTATTTGGGCGTTTGCGTGGTAGTACTGGGTGGGGGTGGTGCCTGGTGCGCTCGTCCGTGCTTTATAGGGTAGGGGTAGTGCTACTTGACACTTTGTTCTGCCTTTTAAAACCTTTTTATTTTTTTGTGTTATCGCTATGTGCACAGCAGCTGAATTTCTATCCTGTTATTATTAGAGCATCACCATCGGTAACCCTCCAAATAGTGATGCCAGACACACGTCCGGACGCAACTTGAGAAATCTCTCCAACGGCACCCCTTAGAGCATCTCCAGCCGCGGCTCCAAATGGGCGCCCAAAGGCCGTCCGGACGTGTTATTTGGGCGCTGTCCGGACAAGGTGCGCCATTTGGGCGCCCGCGTTCCCCACTCACGGCGTCCAAAGAGCGCCCCAAAAGGTTTTTTTTAAATAAATTTCAATATTTTGTGAAAGGAAAAATCAAACATACATAAATATGTAATAGTTCAAATACAATATTTAATAGTTCAAATATATAAAATAAAGTTCAAACGTCTTCCTCTTCCTCCTCTGCCGCTGCCATGCCCCGGCGTGCCCACAAATGCTCCGCTAGATCAGTTTGGAGTGCATTATGAGTATTTTCATCACGAATTTCCAAATGCATTGAGATATAATCTGCGATATCTGCCGGCACGTTGTGATCAACCTGTACATGAGGACCCTCAAAGTCATATGGCATATGATCATGCACTGGATTATAGCGCTCACTCTCGATGATCATATTGTGCAGTATGACACAACAATTCATCACCTCCCACATTTGCTCATTCGACCATGTCAGAGCAGGATACCGAACGATAGCAAACCTTTGCTGCAGCACTCCAAATGCCCGCTCGACATCCTTCTTGGCGCTCTCTTGTTCAGCGGCAAAATGACAAGCTTTGTTCCCGCGAGGGTTGGGGACGCTCTTCACAAATGTTGCCCACTTTGGATAGATGCCATCGGCTAGGTAGTACCCTTTGTTGTACTCGTGGCCATTGACCACATAGTTGACAGGTGGGGCATGGCCTTCAACTAGCTTCGCGAACACAGGAGAGCGCTGCAACACATTGATGTCGTTGTGTGATCCTGCCATGCCGAAGAATGCGTGCCAAATCCATAGTTCATGATCGGTCACAGCTTCAAGAACCACACTGAAATATCCTTTGTGGCCTCCTTTGTACAATCCTTGCCAACTAAATGGACAGTTCTTCCAGCTCCAATGCATGCAGTCAATGCTTCCAAGCATCTCAGAAAATCCTCTAGCTGCATTCTGTTCCAGGATCCGAGCTGTTTCTTCTTCATTTGGTCCTCTCAAATAGTTTGGGCCAAACACACCAATCACCGCCCTGCAGAACCTGTACATCGACTTGATGATTGTGGACTCTGACATCCGTAGGTAGTCATCTACAGAATCAGCAGGTGCTCCATATGCAAGCATTCTCATGGCTGCAGTGCACTTCTGGATTGACGAGAAACGAACAGTTCCCACGGCGTCCTTCTTCAACTTGAACCATGGATCATACGCCCTCACAGCTTGCACGATCTGGTTGAACAATCCACGGTTCATCCGAAAGCGTCGACGGAAATACTTGGCGGTGGCGACTGGAACTTCGGCAAAGTAGTCCGAGACTAACATGCAATGGCCTTCCATTCTCTGCCTCGGCTTGCTCTTCTTCCTTCCGAACGACGAGCCTCCCCGTTTTGGGGCGGCATTGGCTTCCTCGTCGGCTTGAAGTCGGAGAAGACAACTGAGAATTGCTATATTCTCATCTTCCTCCGCGGCGATGGCGTCTTCTTCTTCCAACAGCATCGCGGCCATCATCTCGTCGTCGCTATCCATCTGGAATACAACGCGGCCACTGATCAACGACCGGTCGCCGACTATTGGGGCGACGATGAAAGACGGGGATAAAATCAGGCGAACCTTCCGCCGAACACATTGCAGGCAGGCGGGTCGCGGAGAGACCGCCGGGGACGGTTGTATCGAATACAGCGGCGGAGAGATCGCCGGTGCCCGGAACCGAAGGCCGTCGAGGAGAGGAAGCAAACGGCGGCGCCGGCGTCTAGGTTTGGGTGGAGCGGAGCCGGCGGCGGGGGGCGACTGGGGCGACGACGCAAATTGGGGCGACTGGGGCGACGATGAATGACGGGGATAAAATCATGCGACAAAACGACGAGACATAGTCCGTGTCTCACTGCCAGGCGTGGCCCGCGCGTCGGGAGCCGACGTGGCGTCGCGTTTCCTTCCGTCCGGGGCCGCCCCAAGCCTCCCCAAGTTGAGGGCGTGGGCTGGGCGTGCCGGACACAAAACTGGGCCGCGCCGGACCGAATTCGCGTTTGGGCGCCGCGAGTGGGGGCGATTTTCTGTCCGGCACGCCCCAAAGGCGTTTGGGCGGCCGTTTGGGCGCCCCGACTGGAGATGCTCTTAAACAACAGCCTCTATCTTTTTGGTCGTTCAAGCAAACACTTGTGGGCGTATGAGCTGCTGCTGCCAGAGACAAGCGACTGCGTGGACACCATGAACCCCGACGTGCTCGTGCGCTTGGCAAACCAGCCTCGACGCGTCGGCTCGTCTCTGCACTCGTCGGCGCTGGACGCGATGTCGGGGACGGCGTGGGGGCGGGGGCTCGTATCGTGGCGGGGTGTCTCGTGCACGGCTGAAGAATTGGACGACGTCGAGGCCGCATCGATGGCGTGAGCTGCTGCTAAGTTGAAAGGACATTTATTAATCCCTTGTGTTTTGTGTGTTAGGCAACAACACTAGTGACAATTTAACATGTGAATCAAGTGATGCAGGTTTTAAGTATGTAAAACATCTTTGCATCGAAACCAAAAAGGGAGTTGAAAAGAGCCAGTTTTGTTGCTGAAGTAAACCGGATTATCCGATGTTGAAAATATCGGATTATCCGATCTGCAGATTTCGCTGGAATTCTGCTAAGTACTAGAAGAAATCTCACACTGAAGTTGTTCGGATTATCCGAGTGGCAAAATATCCGATTATCCGATGATCAAGATTTCGCTGGAATTCTGCTAAGGACTAGAAGAAATGTTACACTGAAGATGTTCGGATTATCCGAGTTGGAAATAACCGGATTATCCGATGATCAAGATTTCGCTGGAATTCTGCCAAGGACTGAAAGATATCTTCACTGACGCTGTTCGGATTATCCGATGATTGTCTGATCGGATTATCCGATTCCATCGGATAATCCGATGATGACTTGAATCGGATTATCCGATTTTCCTGTCTGCAACGGCTAGAATCTGGGGGCAGTATATAAAGACCTTCTCCTACATTGGAAAGGTCACCACGACCAGAAATATCTTCCCCACCATTGTTGCAAGCTTAAACTTGGTAGATCTCTCTCCCTAGCCACTCAAACACCTTGTCCTTCTAGGACTTGGGAGAGTTGACCTAGATCTACCCTTCCACCAAAGCGATTTGATTTCCATATCCATTCCTTAGAGGAACTTGTGCATCTTGGGTTCATTGGAACCCGAGACGGTCGTTGGTCGTTCTTGTGGCTTTGGGAGCCGCGGGGACTTGCCAGGAGCCTCCAATTCGGTTGTGGAGACGTGCTTGTGATTCTTGCGGCTTTGGTAGCCGTGGGAATTGGTGAGAGTCTCAAATTCGGTTGTGGAGTGTGCCTCATCCTTGTAAAGGTTTGTTGCCGACCTCGAGGGCATCATATAGTGGAGGAGATACGGTGTGCCATATCACGGCTATTCGGGGATCACTTGTGACCCCGCACCGCTCCAACGAAGACGTAGCTTCCATTGGGAAGTGAACTTCGGGAATCATCTCCGTGTCACCGTGTGCTTATCCTTTTTATATATACCTTTACTTGTATTGCTAGCTTACCTTGTTTAGTATATCTTGTTAGCTAGCTTCTTGCTCATCATATAGGATTGTTCACCTAGTTGCATATCTAGAGAACTTATATTTGAGCAATTCCTTAACTTGTTGAAAAGAAAATTAAAATTGGTAGTTGCCTATTCACCCCCCCCCCCTCTAGTCAACCTACTCGATCCTTTCAATTGGTATCAGAGCAAGGTCTCTTTATTAAGGGCTTAATCGCCTAAAGAGGAGGATGGCTAGTGCGGAGGATGTACAACGTGCTAAAGATGAGGAGATAAGACTTGCTAAAGAACAAGAAAAAGATGATAGAGAACAACTTGATAGAGAACTAATCGAAGCGGGAATAATCCCTCCCGAGGGTGATGCCCCAATCACCATGAAGTCCATGATTGAACTTTTTGGGTTCATGAAAGGCAAAATGGTGGATGAGGTGTATACTCGGGTATCTAATCAAAATGGCTCCTCATCATCCGCTAGCCCTATTAAGCGTGCTAGTGACAAGGATAAAAATGATAAACCTAATGAGAAGCCTTCTCTTAACTTTGCTCCACCTAGCTCTTATCTCACTCAAGTTTCACTCACTCAACCTCATATAACCAACCTTGGTAGACCCCCTCCTAAGCTTGATAATACTCGTTATTTCACTTGGAAGAAATCTATGGAGTCTTATTTTCGCAGCTCATCGGTGCATCTTTGGAGGGTGGTTCTACATGGTTTCAATCCCGTTGATCCCAACAACTTGACCAAGCAAGAAGAGATTGATGAGCAACTTGATGCAAATGCCAAGTACATTCTTGAGAGTGCTATGACCACAAATGATGAAGATCATGTGCGGAATCTCAAAACTTGCAATGAGGCTTGGCTCTATCTTGAAACCGTGTATGAAGGAAATGAGGGCATTCAACGCTCCAATGCGGCCGTCCTTCAACATCAAGTTGACAACTTCATCATGCTAGACGAAGAGACTCCGACCGAACTTTACCGAAGACTCTACAAGCTTGTGGTGACATGTAGGGAAAATGGAAAGAAGGATATGGATGATGAATGGGTCAAGGCCAAGTTCCTTCAAGCAATTATGCCATATAGTGAAACTATGGTGATGAACCTCCATGCAAGAGCGGATTACACAAAAATGACTACCAATGACATCTTGGCTCAATTTGTCACATATGATACATTGAAGTCCACATCCAAGTCTTTCAACCAAGTCCGTGGCTCGAAGACTCTTGCTTTGAAGGCTCGTGTGGTAGACCATCCAAGATATGAAGAAAGCCCGGTCTATGAAGGTGAAGAAGACTTGGAGGGTGAGCTCAATGAAGTTCTTGCACTTGCCGCCACCCGGTTTTGGAACAAGAAGAACAAGAGCGTCAACCCTCCACCAATAAAAAGAATGTGCTTCAATTGTGGAAAGGACACTCATCTTGTGAAGGATTGCCCTTATGAAAGAAGAGAGGATAATGGTGGTCAACTCATTCTAAAAAAGAACAAGTACCACCCAAGCCTACCTACATGAAGAGATCACCTCAAAAGGCTCTTGTGGCATCTCATCAAGAGGAATACGAGTCCGGAGGTGAGGAGGATAAAGAACCAAGTGAAGAAGTAGGAATGGCGGCTCTTGCAATGGGCACCCTTCCTCCATCATTGGCCAACCTCTTCTCATCTCCAAACGACGACAAGATCTCCAAGCCTATGTGCCTCATGGCCAAGGAAACAAAGGTGAATTCCCCACCAAAAATTACTATCTCCTCTAACCCATCATTATTGGATTGTGTTGAGGATGTAGGGAAAATTGAAGAAGAGGATAAAATTTCTATCTTCATTAGCAAGCTCCAAGGTCCAACCAAGAAAATGGTTGAGGCCCTCATGTATCAATATGGAGAAGCCAAGCATCTTCTTAATGAGAAGGATGTTAGGATTTGTGAGCTCGAAGGGCATGCATGTGATCATGCCGACAAAATTGGTGAGCTAGAAGATCAACTTGTTGAGGAACAAGTGCTCCGTGAGCAACTTGAGGAGACACATTAAAGGTTGCAAAATTGTAAATTTGAATCTAGATCTTTTGATGGTATATTTGTTGGATATGCCGCAAAGTCTCATGCTTATAGGGTCTACAACATATCCACCGGGTGTGTTGAAGAATCTATGAACGTGGAGTTTGTCGAGGATAATGGCTCCCAAGCGGAGCATATTGATCATGATGATGTAGGTGATGATACTCCATCTCAAGCCATAAGAACTATGGGGATTGGAGAACTAATTCCTATTGAAGGACCTATTGATGATACTCAAGAAGAAGGAACAAGTTCTACTCAAGTTGAACCATCCACCTCAAATATTGATCAAGAAGATGGTCAAGACCCACCCAACTCTAGTGGTGAACAAGAACATAATGAACCCACAACTCCAAGAACTCCACTTCGGTTTGACCATGAGCAAGATAAAGGCAATGATGAAGATATTTGTGTTGGTGAAACAATTGGTCAAGCCTCGGAACGCCGGGTCATCCGGCGTGCATCAAAATTGGATTACCAACAACACTTCAAAGAAAATATCCTTGGGAGTATCCGTAGAGGTGTGTCCACACGCAATCAATTATCTAACTTTTGTGGTCATGTCTCTTGTTTGTCTAGCTTAGAACCTCTCAAGGTATATGATGCTCTTGAAGACATGGATTGGGTTGCGGCTATGCATGAAGAGTTGAACAACTTCGAGCGCAACAAAGTATGGTCATTAGTGGAAAGACCCAATGACTCCTCCCATAATGTCATTGGAACCAAGTGGATATTTAAGAACAAGCAAGACTCACATGGTCAAGTCATTCGCAACAAAGCAAGATTGGTTGCACAAGGCTACACCCAAATCGAAGGAGTCGACTACGGTGAAACCTATGCCCCCGTTGCTAGACTTGAATCCATTCGCTTACTAATTGCTTATGCATCTACTCATAATATTGTCTTATATCAAATGGATGTTAAAAGTGCTTTCTTAAATGGTCCACTAAATGAATTGGTGTATGTTAAACAACCACCGGGTTTCGAAGACCCTAAATTTCCTAACCACGTCTACTTACTACATAAGGCCCTTTATGGGCTCAAGCAAGCTCCACGTGCTTGGTATGATCATCTCAAGGAGTTCTTAGTAGACCGTGGCTTTGAAATTGGGTAAATGGAGATTTTTTCGTATGCCAAATATATGTTGATGATATTATCTTTGGTTCCACTAACCGTGAATTTAGTGATCAATTTGGCAAGCTAATGACCAAGGAATTTGAGATGTCCATGATGGGAAAATTGAATTATTTTCTTGGCTTTGAAATCCACCAATTTCGAGAAGGAACATTCTTATGTCAAGCCAAGTATATTAAGGACATGCTCAAGAAATTTGATATGAACAATGCCAAGCCATATAAGTTTCCCATGGACTCCAAGGCGGATCTTCACTTAGATCCGGATGGTAAGGAAGTTGATCAAAAGCTTTATCGTTCTATGATTGGATCTTTGCTTTACCTTTGTGCATCTAGACCGGATATTATGTTTAGTGTGGGTATGTGTGCAAGATTCCAATCAAGTCCTAGGGAAAGTCATGAAACCGCGGTCAAAAGGATTCTAAGATATTTGTTGGATACTCCCAACTATGGTCTTTGGTATCCCCATGGTACAAGCTTTGATCTTGTTGGTTATTCGGATGCGGATTGGGCGGGTTGTAAAATGGATAGAAAATCAACTTCGGGTACATGCCAATTCCTTGGTAGGTCCCTTGTGAGTTGGTCTTCCAAGAAGCAAAATTGTGTGGCCTCGTCATCCACCGAAGCCGAATACATCGCCGCCGGTAGTTGTTGTGCACAATTATTATGGATGAGGCAAACTTTAAAGGATTATGGTGTCATTTGTGACAAAGTGCCTCTTTTATGTGACAATGAAAGTGCTATTAAAATTGCACACAACCCGGTTCTTCATGGCAAGACCAAGCACATTGAGATTCGGTATCATTTTATTCGAGACCATGTTGAGAAGGGTGATATTGCAATCAAGTATGTCAACACCAAGCATCAACTCGCCGATATGTTCACGAAGCCTCTTGGTGAAGCAAGATTCAAGGAGTTGAGAGGAGAACTCAATGTGGTGGACATATCCAATTGGATTTAGTGGATTTCTTGCATACCTACCCATATTAGACGATACTTATTTGGTTTAGGTGTAGGCATGGACATAGGGGGAGTGCGGTCCTAATCCATTGGGCTATCCCTCCCCCCATTATGCCGATAGTAAGAACTCATTTTGTCTCTATATTTTCATTTCATGAATTGTGAGCTTAAATGACGAGTAGTGGCCGTGAACCCGAGATACATCTTCGCGGTGTCACACCACAAACTCATACATGGTGGCCTTGGCCACCGCCCTCTTCTTTATGAAGAGTTGGTTCTTTTCGGTCTTAATTGAAAATCATTTGGAATTTTGGTCCTATTGTTGGTTTTATGGGAAACCCACTCATCTTGGCATTTCCGTGTTCGATTTTTGCAAGTTTGAGTGTGGAGTACCAATGTCAGTTTGACAATCTTATCCCAAGCCTATCTTCCTAAAAACACTTCATCTTATGCACACAAGTCCTATTTTGAAACTGAGGAGAAAGGGTGTAGCAGGCCAGAATTTCTAACGAAATCCTGAAAATCGGATTATCCGATTCTGACTTGCTCGGATTATCCGACTATCGGAATATCCGATCCAAGTCAAAATCGGATTATCCGATTTGGCGGTTTGTCTCCAAATAGAACAGGGGTCGGGGTGAAGGGCTCATTCGAGCATCTTTCTCCACCCCCGACCCCCTCTCTCCACCACCGCCGCCCCCTACTCTCCCGGCTCCTCCCCAGCATCTCCGGCCGCCCCAACTCCGGCATTTGGCCGGATTTGGTGCTCCTCCTCCCCGGGAACCATTCACCGAAGCTTTTTCCTCAATGGACGAGGGTAACTTCTTCTCTCTCATCTCCTAGGTGTTCCTCACCTAAATCTTTGGAAGAAGTTGTTTTGGCTGGTGTTTGTGGTTCCCCTTGGTACTTAGAACACTAGGCTAGCCCCCCTTATTGTCGATCTACTGCTAGACCTAGGACTTGAATCACTTTGTTGCTGCCAGATCCAGATCGGATTTTCCGATCCAGTCTGAACCGGATATTCCGACCCGTCGGATTATCCGATTCATACTGAATCGGATTATCCGAAATTGCTCAGTGCTATTTTTCAGCCACATCTTGATTTGTCCAGGACTTAGTAGACTCAACTTAGGGATGCTCTTCTAGTGTACATTGTACCATTCCTTGCTCTGTGACTTGTGTGTACTCATCTATGCTATCCATCTATTATTCTATCTCACAGGTGGTTCCGGCAGTCGTGATTCGGGTAGTCCTCCACAGAAACATGCTAGAAAAGGCAAGCAACCCATGAAGAAGAAGCAAGTTGCTCATAGAACCAAGAAGCTCAAGGAAACTCGCCCCAACTATTTGACCATGAACCCAATTGACTATGCCCGAGTCCGTCAGTCCAACTGGTATACGAGTATGCCAAGAGATGATGATATTGAAGATCCCAACTTCTGGTGCATGGAGCAGATATATATATACAATGACATCTATAAGCACTATAACCATCCTATTCGCCCGATGCAGCCCTACAGAATGCGAGATATCAAGGCCAAGGCCAGTTATGCTCAAGCTGCAGATGTGATTGAACAGATGGGCTTGGTTTCACTCATTGAGAAGCAATGCCCCTACAATGTGGAAATGATTCTGCAGTTTTTCTCCACCTTGGTGATCGAGACTGACCACATAAAGACCATGAAGTGGATGACGGGTCGCACTCAGTGCACATCCTCCTTTGCTCGGTTGTCTACTCTTCTTGGCTATGCACCCTACCAGAGCAACCTCCTCCCAATGGTTACACTATGCACACTGTTGAGAAGTTCAACAAAAACATAATGAAGGATATGTATGGGGCTGGTGCAATTATTGGTGAAAAAAGGGCCTCCTGCCCCTCTATGACCAGCTTGCGATCATCTTCCGCTCAACTATTGCTCCCAGTGGAGGTAACAATGACAATATAGTTGCTCCTCTTGCAAATCTGCTTTGCCTTGCTAAGAAAATTGTTGAGAATGAAAACCCTGAAGAGGATTTTACAGTGGATGTGATGCATTTTATCTTTCGTGAGTTGTATGACTCTTTGGTCAGTGGGCACTATTCCGTATGCTCCTTACATCATGATGCTCATCAAGGACACTCTGAAGAACCACAACTTCAGCCGGTATGATATGGAGCCCCATACGTACAAGAAGGTTTATCAGAAGAGGAAAGAGGTCATTCCATCTTCTGCTGCTGCAGCTCCTGCCCGTGGTTCCTTCATGGGTGATGCTCGTCGTGGTGCCACTCGTCCGTCTCGGTTCCTTCCTTTGATCCGCCCAAGAAACTCAACTGGTTCCAGCGGAACATCTGTGCATGAATGCTGACATCGGAGGGGACAATATGACACTTATCTTAGGCAGGAGAACATTCTCAAGCACCTTCCTCGCCTCCCAATGATCCTCCAGAGTCTGCTCCTCTCTCTTTTGCTCAGTGGAACGAGGGCTCTCAGTTTCCATGGACTCAGCTTGAGTCTCATCTGCTAGAGACAGCGTCTGCCGGCCCTTCCCGCCATCCTACACTCGTGCCCGTACTTATGAGTCTTCAGAAGAGGATAGTGATGATGATGATGATGATGCCTCTGCGACGGAGTGATCTACTTGGGTCGTAGCATCGCTCTTTTCCCTTTTTGGCGTTTCGATGCCAAAGGGGGAGAAGTAGTTCTATTAGGTCTCCGTGTGGGATTTGCATGGGTTTCGGGCACAAGCATATGCTTTTACCATTCTTGTTGCGCTTGTGTCCATTTATGTCGAACTTATTCGTGAACTTATTTGTGTTGTGTTTTCATGTGGAACTTATGTGTGTGAACCTTTAAGTTATGAGACATATGGATTTCTAATATGGTTATGAGTTGTATTCTTGTGCTAAGGTTCATTTCTACTCTATTATGCACAAGGTATAGTCCACTATCGAAACTCAACCTATTTTGATATGTCTCCATCTAGTTTCCTCAATATTTGGAAGTGTCCTCCTCCTATATGTATTGCATTTGTATTCCAATGCAATTTAATTATATGCACACATTCAGGGGGAGCTTCTCATGACTTAAGCTCGGGAATCTAGATAATATATAACTATGCTTTCCTTGCAAATCCTAGTGTTGTCATCTAACACCAAAAAGGGGGAGATTGAAAGGACATTTATTAATCCCTTGTGTTTTGTGTGTTAGGCAACAACACTAGTGACAATTTAACATGTGAATCAAGTGATGCAGGTTTTAAGTGTGTAAAACATCTTTGCATCGAAACCAAAAAGGGAGTTGAAAAGAGCCAGTTTTGTTGCTGAAGTAAACCGGATTATCCGATGTTGAAAATATCGGATTATCCGATCTGCAGATTTCGCTGGAATTCTGCTAAGGACTAGAAGAAATCTCACACTGAAGTTGTTCGGATTATCCGATGATCAAGATTTCGCTGGAATTCTGCTAAGGACTAGAAGAAATGTTACACTGAAGATGTTCGGATTATCCGAGTTGGAAATAATCGGATTATCCGATGATCAAGATTTCGCTGGAATTCTGCAAGGACTGAAAGAAATCTTCACTGACGCTGTTCGGATTATCCGATGATTGTCTGATCGGATTATCCGATTCCATCGGATAATCCGATGATGACTTGAATCGGATTATCCGATTTCCTGTCTGCAACGGCTAGAATCTGGGGGCAGTATATAAAGGCCTTCTCCTACATTGGAAAGGTCACCACGACCAAAATATCTTCCCCACCATTGTTGCAAGCTTAAACTTGGTAGATCTCTCTCCCTAGCCACTCAAACACCTTGTCCTTCTAGGACTTGGGAGAGTTGACCTAGATCTACCCTTCCACCAAAGCGATTTGATTTCCATATCCATTCCTTAGAGGAACTTGTGCATCTTGGGTTCATTGGAACCCGAGACGGTCGTTGGTCGTTCTTGTGGCTTTGGGAGCCGCGGGGACTAGCCGGGAGCCTCCAATTCGGTTGTGGAGACGTGCCCCGGCCTTGTGATTCTTGCGGCTTTGGTAGCCGTGGGAATTGGTGAGAGCCTCCAATTCGGTTGTGGAGTGTGCCTCATCCTTGTAAAGGTTTGTTGCCGACCTCGAGGGCATCATATAGTGGAGGAGATACGGTGTGCCATATCACGGCTATTCGGGGATCACTTGTGACCCCGCACCGCTCCAACGAAGACGTAGCTTCCATTGGGAAGTGAACTTCGGGAATCATCTCCGTGTCACCGTGTGCTTATCCTTTTTATATATACCTTTACTTGTATTGCTAGCTTACCTTGTTTAGTATATCTTGTTAGCTAGCTTCTTGCTCATCATATAGGATTGTTCACCTAGTTGCATATCTAGAGAACTTATATTTGAGCAATTCCTTAACTTGTTGAAAAGAAAATTAAAATTGGTAGTTGCCTATTCACCCCCCCCCCCCCCTCTAGTCAACCTACTCGATCCTTTCATAAGTGCTGGGACATCAATGCCTCCTCGATAGGGCCCTCGAGCATGCCGCAGCTACCGGAGCCCTTCCAACACCACCAAAAGGAGATGCCACGGCGCGGCGACGGTGACCTCCGTGTCTTCGCACGTCGGCGGCCGCCAACAGCAGCACGGGTGCCCCACCTCCGTGTCTTCGCACGCCGACGGCGACCTCCGTGCCTTCGCACGCCATGACAACCTCCACGTCGCCAGGTTTAGAAACTGAAACTAAAAGGCTTATTAAGAACGGAGGTAGTACACCCTATTTACTCCTCTGTTTCATAATATAAAACTTTTTGGCCCGAAAGTGTTTTTGCTCCCGGCACAAGTGCTCCTGGTGCTATCAAAAAATCAAAAAAAAAAATACGTTTCAAAAAAATCTGAAAAAAATCTGGAATGTAGTTAATGGTGTATTCTACAAACGTGCAAACAATAAACTTCAAATACATTGTATTCGGAGCTACACAAAAATGATAAAAAATCTAATAAATTTAGAGATTTAAAATAAGCATACTCAGATCCACAATTTTGTCATTTTTGTGTAGCCCAGAATACAAAGTATTTGAAGTTTATTTTTGGCACGTTTGTAGAATACACTACATTAGAGTTTTTTTTAGAATTTTTTGAAACATGTAAATATTTGTTTCGATTTTTTAAAAACGACTGGATCACTGGTACCCGGGAGCATATAATCTCTACTCACTTTTTAGCCAGCAAAACTCTTCCACTATGGAACAGAGAAAGTACTATACATGACATGTCTCATAGACCCATCGAGTTTTAATTTTGCTGTTGTGGGGTGAGATCGATAAGCTCACGACACAAACACGTAGTGTCCACGGGCCCATTCACTGTCCGATCTCCAGCTATCCATTGCTCGGTCGTCCATGCCGGATGTCGCGGTCTCAACGGTTTCGTTCGCTCCGGACTACGGACGCCACCTCACATGCGACGCTTCGGTCGGGTTCGACTAGGTAGGTAGGGTCTGGCGCACCGCCGTTGTGCCTCCCGTTGCTTACCCTGCAGCCAGCAGTCCGAGTCCCGTCTGACGCATCTTCCTAGCTGCACGCAACGTTTTACGGCCACATTAGTAGAGTAGAGCGCATAGATATTTGCACTTGCTGACGCACGAAAGAACTCGGCCGTGACTCACGTCTGCCTGATTCATCAACCCCAAAATCAACAGGAAAGGAAAAAAAAAAGCTCTCTTCGTTCCTATCCCCTGCTACAGGAGACAGGAGGCGAATATTCAGGCGACCACCGCGCCCAGCTTTCCTCCGGCCAGATCCGCGTCTCCCTCCTCTCCGGACGGCCTTGGCCGTCGCCGGGAGGGGTTGAGACATCGATCTGGCCGGGCGGAGTAGTGTACAGTAGGCTAGGGTTAGCTTTGCTGTTAGGTTTTTCTGCCGGCGGCGCTGGGGAGGTGGAGGCGTTGCCGGAGAGGATATGGGTGCCAAGGTTCCTTCCCCTCTACGCCGTCGTCCTCCGGGACCTCGTCGGGGAGCTTCTGGCTTTTGCTGCTCCTGGGTCGCCGGATCCTGTGAGCCTTGTATCCCTGCGGATGGTTGGCAAGGCGTTGCCGGCCGCGCGTGTTGGGGATCCCATCCTCTGGCCCCGGTGCCGTCGTTTCGCCGTCTCTTCCTGCGGCGTTTGGGGGCTTGTGAGGTGGTGTGTTGGAGGTGCTCTGCGTGCTCGCCGTTGCGGAGGTGGCGTGCTTCGCGTTGAGCTTTTGTCCCCTGTTCTTCTCTTCGTCATGGCAAGGTGGGCTCTGGCCCTGCTGTGGAGGATCTGGGGGTGGTGCGGCCGTCCTGGTCGTCTGTACAGGAGCTTCATCTCGTGGTTCTCGGAGGTGCTCGCCGGCTTTTCGAGTGCTGCTCTGCCTTCTCCGGCCGGCCGTGGTGGCGAGGGGAGGAGCGCTTGGTTCAGCTTGCTCTGGTTTCTGAAGACCTTGTTTCGTCGTGTCCTGGCTTGCCGTGGTGGCAGGGGGGGGGGGGAGTTTCATGGCGTGCTTGGTTTCTCGGCGACGGCTCCGGCAAAGAGAAGGTCGTGCTCAGTGCAGGGTTGTTGGAAGATGGGCGGAAGCGGGGAGGAAGCGCCATGGCCGTGCGTGTTCAACGTGCTCGGTTTCGTCGCCTGCGGCGGACGGCTCATGCGGTTTTCTACAAGAGTGGGGGTGCTCTCTCTCCGGGGTGTGGCGGCGGCCTGGGCTTCCTCTCCGGCGACGAAGAGGTTGCTAGCAGGTGGTGCGGTGGATCAGCGGTCAAGGCTCCAGTTCTTCTTGGCGTTGTCGCTGTTGTGCTGAGTTTCTTTCTTCTTTGTTCTTCGGCGTGCGTCTGTACTTCTTTCTGTAATTTGCGATGTTTCACACGCTAGGAAGTTCCACTATAAAAAAAAAATCAACAGGAAACGCGCTTTGCATGCAGAAGACGGTGCGTATATTTCAACCCGGCCGGCCATCGACGGAAGGTAGAAGCGCAAGGACGAGTAGCAATCTAACAGCACACCCGTTGAAAATCAACCGCCAAAAATCGCGTGCTAGCTCCAAGCCTCCAAGCAACGATCCATCTATCTTCTCGAAGGCGCGTTTCCTGTTGCATTTGACCCGCATTTGAAATAACAACTGCATGCATTTGAAATGGTGCGTGCAAGTGCAGGAGAACACACCCGCAGTAGAATATTTCGCCTAGTGTTGGCAGTAGGTCGACGTGCCTTTCGCAGGGAAAGAGGACGTGTACATACTGATATGTGGTCGAAATTAAGGCGGAGCTAGCCCTGACAACGACTGAACGAGCGACATGTATGGAGAGGGAGCTTCGTAGGCTGCCTCGTGCGTCGCCTTCACGACCAGGACTGCGGGTACACATGTCAATGTCTTGCCGTGGTACGGAGAAGACGAGCCCCAAACGGTGTTTCGAAGGAGTATAATAGTTCCACGTCCAAGTGATGATTCGTTTAGTTAATTGCAACCGGTTTAGGGTACTCCATCCGATCCATATTAGTGGGCACAACTTTGTCTAGATACACATGTATCTAGTCTAAATACTTAACTAGATACATATGAATTTAGACAAATCTATGCCCACTAATATGGATCGGAGGGAGTACTTAGAAGATAACGAAGGTGATATTTTTTTTTGCGAAAGCCGCACGAGAGCTGCGTTTTCATTGATAGAGGAAAACGTTACAAGGAACTTAAATTACAGAACTGAAGGGGGGGACAAAGAAACAAAGCAAGGAAGGGACAGCGCCCACTCGGCACGACCGCATGCGAACTACTCGCGGCATCTAAGATGGCGGCAACCCGCCAAAGCCCAACTCGCAATCTCGTCGAACACCTCATCAGCCACGGCCACGGCTGGGCGATCAGTCTCGCGGAAGATTCACGCGTTCCTTTCTCTCCAGATGGCCCATATGACCAGCAGCGCGATGGACTTGCACGCCTTGAGGTTGTCGCCTGATCCGGCAGCAAGCGAGGCAAGCCAGGACGTCAACGATGGCAACGGGCTCGGCTGCCAAGAGGAGGGGTTTAGCGAGCCAAAGCCAAGCTTTGCCGCCACTCTGCACCAAAGCGAGCGCGACCATGGGCACTCCACTAGCAGGTGCTCGGCAGTCTCTAAGTTCCGTCGACACAGTGGACAGAAGTAAGAGTTAGGCCATCGCCTCGCCATGAGACGATCGGCCGTGAGCACCCAGTTCTGCACAATCAGCCACGCCAGGAGCCCAAGCCTGCCAGATCGAAGTCGAGAGGGGGGACGTGGTAGAGCCCAAGAACTGCAGTCGGTAAGCGGACGCCGACGAGTAGCTGCCGTTCTCCGTGAGACGCCAGGAGAAAGTGTCGGGCGTCACAACCAAGAGGTTCAGGCCCGCCGCAGCCGCCCAAAGGCTGACAAACTCCGGCAGCAGGTGATGGCCCTTCACGTAGTTACCCCACAATGGTGCCAGAAAACAGTTGCTAGCCCCTTCGCGTGGTACCTGCGTGAAAAGTAAATGGGTTAGGTTGAGACTCCAAGTGCAGAGTGTGTAGTAGTGGAAGACTTGTTTTTCCCACGAGGGTGACTCGAGGGTTTAATATCAAACTCTCGGGGAATCAGTAGTGAAGATATATCTTCTTATCCTTCTTTTGGTTACCTACAAAACAAAGTTAAATGTTTTGGTCCTCAACCTCACCTGTGGTTGTCAAGCACAAGGTGTAAGAATGATATCAAGATAGTTATGCAATGCAAACAGGAAATAAACATGCAATGGTGGTAAATAAATATGCAAGGATGGTGGTAGCAATGATAAATGATATTTTTGTGTTTTTTAATGATGTATGCAAGATGAAAAGTATTTTTGTATTTTCGGATTTAATGATGGCTGAAAAAATAGAAAAGTGGTATATGGTGTTGGAAAGGTATTTCTTATGATTAAAAATGGACCGGGGTTCATGGTTTCACAAATGCACTCTCTCTTTATAAAGTGGCAGACAATGGAACACACACAGAATTAACATATGAGATTGCAACACAAAGTTTGATAACAAGTTACTTAGATATATGGGCATCATGTCCTAACATAGAGACCTTTTGATTATTAGTCTCTCTTATACTCCACCAAGATGCGAACCAAATCATAACACCTCAGTAATTAAGATGACCCAGAGTATAGCAATAAGTTTCATGACATGAAGTGAAAATAAGAACATGTTGGATCTAGTCTTAGGAAGAAGCTTGATCACCCTCAACCCTTGCAGCATGGTATTTTTGTTTATCCCTAGTGAGGTAACAAAGTAAGGTAAAAACCCAAGTGGATCGCGATATTAAGTTGTCAGCTTACCGCACTCACCACTCCCCGTTACTCCAACTAATGCACACGTTCCCCCACACACGCTCTCATAAACATGCTTGATCATAACAAGTAGACAAGAACGGGGTACATAATATGCATCTATACTCATAACTGAAACAAACATTGCAATCTCAAACATATATTAACTCATAGAAAGATCCACCACATAAGTATTACAAATATGACCGTAATCATGTTCAGCAGCTCATACGGTACTAATTAGTGAAGCTCAAGAGAGGAGAGATACATAAGTTACTTCCACAAACCCATAGTCCAGAGGTGGACTACTCCCTCTTCATCATGGAGACGGTGGAGAAGTCGATGGAGAGGATGGAGACCACACCGGCAGCGCCCCGCCAGAGTTTTCCCCCCCAATCTGCAGCTCCTGATCTCCGTTTCGGTGTTTCTGTGTTTTTGCGGCGCTCTGATAATCCCCAAGAGCAAGGAATCACTGTAGCACTATTCGATAAGTATTTGAGTGTCGAACCCACGAGGAGCTGAAGGTAAACTATCTATTCTCTAAAGCCCTATAACCCTCTTATATGACCTTTTATGCAAAGCAATAAATATGAAAGGATCTAACTAACGGAAGCAAGTGACGTGGAATGGGTTTATCTAGTAGCAAGTTTCTTAGAGCAAGTTTCTCTCAGCAGTTTTCTCAAGCAAGTTTCTCAAAGTAGCAAGTAGCAAAGATCTCAAGTAGCAAATATCTCAAGGGAGCAAATGTTCTAGCAATTGTTATTTCATTCGTGTGGTTGTCACAATTTGTGAAGCACATGTTTCAGTCTTAATTGTTTCTTCTAGGAAGGAGCCATAAATAGGTGTAGCCAAGTAAATGAACTAAACCCCTTATGATGGTTCTTATGGCCAAATAAATGACTGCACAAGAGTTATTAAGACATAGAAGTCCCACCATAGCCTTAAGTTCTAAGTTCCCCTATATATATCCCCAATAAAGTAACTTCATGATTCGGTCTCAGGTTTACATGTCCTCCCAAGTCACCCTCACTCCATTACCTTACCGGTGATCACCTTACATGCATTCCCCAACATATGCGTGCACTCATATATTGTACATCAATACAATCATAAAAGATAACAAAACTTGTATGCAACCAAACAACGAACTATTTCACTATTGCCATGAACAAATCACTTCTCAAACATAGATGGAGACACACAATAGATCAACGGAAAAGTATATTGCATCATACATCATGTTTGCCAAGAGTTTACAGTGGGGAGATGGAGATGATCTTGCTGTAGATGTTGATGATGAACACGCCGGAGGGGGTGGAGCCCTCCGGAGGTGATTCCGGCGGCGTTTCCCCCCTCCGATCTTCTCCGGCGGCAGCCTTCTGACTCTCTGTTTCGTGGTTTTCTGTTTCTCCGCCGCCTCCTTGCGAAACTCCTCGGGGGACTATTTTTATAGGCGTTTTTAGGTCAAACCTAGTCGGTGGAGAAAGATCGACGGCAACGGAGCCACGAGGGCCAAAAGAGTGGGCCCCACGCGGCCAGGTACTGTGGCCGCGTGGGCCACCCCCTTTTGGTCCTCGGACCTCCGTTTGTTTGCTTCCTTCGCCCACAGTCTTCTTCCTTCCAAATATTGACGCCCGTAAATTTCAGGTGATTTAGACGTTTGGGTCCCTGAAACTTAAAAGGAAAGAAAAGGGTTTTCTGCCTGTGCAGGGTTAATTCCATAAAAATAGGAAATATTAAGATATTCCAAAATCATGATAAAACATTGATATAACCCTTATATGATGCAAATATGATTGGAATATGAGTTAATAAAGTGCAAAGTTCATGTATGCATTTTACATGCATCAACATCCCCAAGCTTAACCATGCTCGTCCTCGAGTATGAAGGTGATAAAACTAACATGGACTTTGCAATTTAATACTAACAATGGATATCAAAGATGATTACAATTGCTACATAAGTCAAATGATTCATTCTTCAAAGGAGTAGCAATATGCAAGATAGTTTATGAAGTGATATCAAGTATTCAAGACAAGGATGTTCATTGATAGTTCACAAAGTGTAACATAGAAGCAAGTAATATGGACCACATGTATGCATAATGATAAGCATGAATCCTACATTGGTCATAGAGTGATAGGAAAATCTGAATATAAAAGGTGGACACTTTGGAAAGATGTATATGTGAGTAGAGGTAAAGCATGCATAAGTTTCATCCAACCTCCAAACTCTTCTACTTAAGTTAATGATTGCAATGTGGAATTCTTGGTGTCAAGCTCTCATTACCCCTATCATAGCATCTTGAATGATTAAGTTAATGTGAAAGCAAATATGAGTAGTGTGCTTGATAAAGTAAAGGTTAGGTGTCTCATGCCCCTTGAATATAAGTACCTACACCATGATTACTCAACTTAGGAAACAAAGCAAGTTCAAGTTATCATTGTAAGTAATAATAGTATCATCAAGAGCGTCAACTGGGGTACCTCTTGTCCCAGGATATGGAACAAGCCCATATCAAAATGACAAGACAAACAAACAAGATGAACAACCTCAACACCCTTTTTATTTACCATTGGAATAGTTTTTTATTATAAGTGCATCATAGACGGTTCACCATAGCATGTAAGTAAATTTCCACCATGAATGATGCATGGCTTAGATTAGCGGCCCAGGCGTCTCTCTAACCATTTATACAAACTCATTTAAACTACTTCATTTCCACCTCATTCATCATGATAGGCATCCATAACAAAAGTACATGATATCAACTAAATGAATGAAGAGCATGTTGAAAGCTTGCATGTGACAGCACATATGGGCTAACTCCAACCACATTTATCAAGCCACTAGCATCATAATCTTAATCACAATGGGTCATGTTTTATTATGCAATAAAAATGAATTGTGCATCAAGTTCGTGAGAGCTATATAACCAACTTTTCCCATGCAATCAATTATTTTCATTCAGAGGTATAGATAACACAAATCATGATGAACATACTCGGAATAGCATATAGCTAGTAGGTAGATATGGTGGACTCACTGGAATAACTTTGGTTGAAGGTGTTGGAAACAAGTTTTACTTGTTGGAGTTTTTGGGCTAGCAAAAGGGAGAAAGTTGACCATCTAGATGCATGCATGAGTGTCCATAGAACTAACTAATCCATGTTAAACAAGTGAAATAACTCAGCATCAAAAACATGAATAAGTGATAACTCTTGATAAAGCATTTACATATTACTCATAACAAGCTCATGAATCATGCAACTATATGTATCATTAAAAATCAACTCAAACATCCCTTTTCCCAATCTGATAAAGCATCCAACATATTTCAACCCATATTTCCAGTAGCTCTTCCCATATATAAATTATATGTGGTGGTCTCTCAAGACTCAAACAAACAAACAAAAAGACGCTCCAAGTTTATGCGATAAAGTGTTTCGATCGAAAAACAGAAGTTGGACGTGTGCAAACCGAGAGTGTGTAGGTCCAGCGGGGTTGTCTTCACATCCCCAAGCTTATGGTCTTCACCATCCTTGGATAGCTCTTGGTGCATCTCCTCCAATCCCTGTGAAAAAACTTCAAAACACCGTTTCTCCCATTCTTTTCTGTGGGGTGCATTAATAGTGATAAACAAATAGGTTTCTTGCTGCATATAATCCTTGAACAAAAATTCATATGAGATGTCCAGAAAGTGTATAATGTTGTATGCCTACTCATAAACTCAATTGGATCAAAAAGATTCAACTTAAAAGCTCAAAGCATGCATCAAACAAAATGGGACAGAATCTGTCCAGAAAAAAGCAGCAGCAAAACGTATTTTTCTACCCTACCAAACTTTCTCGAAAAATTCCGAAAAAATTCATGCATACAGAGGATGAAAAGTTGCAACTACAGTTCAAATATGAGCTCATTCGGAGTTACAGAATAAGAATTAAAAATCATACCGTGCACAGATTCGTGCAGGAATAAAATCTCCGAACTCAAATAGCAACTTTTCAAGACCAACATGGGTAAAACTTGGCACTTTATTAAAAACTCCTGAACTAAACTAGACACAAGATCTCTTGTTACAGCAAGAGGACACAAAGAAAAATCACACACAAAAATAACCGGGTTGCCTCCCGCAAAGCGCTTTCTTTATAGCCATATAGCTAGGCTTACTTACTTGGTATCAAGATGGTTGAAGTGAGGTGGCTTGGCATCCCCAAGCTTAAATTCTTGTACTTATTTGATATATGTAGGGTGAGCCTAGGGGTACATCCCCAAGCTTGAGTTTTTGTCCCTCTTGATCTTGTTCATCACCCTCAATTCTTCCACCTTAAAATTCTCTTTACACAACACTCGTCACAAACTTGATTAGAGGGGTTAGTGCCTTCATAAATTAAATCCACATAGGCACAGCAAAGACATATCATGAATTGATTTTAAACATTAGCTACTGTTACTATGGTTATGTAATGCTCCTTGATCAAAAGAACCGCACAAAACACAAGTAATGAGAGTAATGCAGAATAAAGACAGGATATGTCAAAAACTGGACAGCGAATTACTATTATCACTCTTTTTATTTGGTTTTAGCTTTGGGAAAAGTTTAAATGATAGAGATTTTGCAATGGTTCCATTGGCATGAACAACACATGTTCAAGGTCGACCCCAACTTCTCCATTACTCATCCTTCTCATTTACTTTCCCAAATTTCATATAGAGTGAAAATCTTAAACTAATTGTTAGAAATCAGTAGGTAAAGTTATTTTGCAGGTTCTCAAGATATAAAGGTGTGCCCAAACTGAATAGGAGATAAAAGCATAGAGAGCACACCTCAAAACATTAAACCATTAACTTTTAAGTCTAACTCTTTTCCTATGCATTGGCATTTTATATATGAATAAATAACACCCCATTTGAGGTAACCAATGCATATAATGATCAATAGCTTGCATTTTAAATAACATAGAAACATAGAGAGGATTCTTATCTCTTCCTCTCTCATAATAGTTGCAAGCATTGAAGTTAAATATTCCCACATGATTTTGAATAGAATCACCACATAAAGACTTATCATCTAATGAGCATATTGGATCATCAAACTCACAATCAATTTCATCCTCAATAGTAGGGGGACTAAAAATGTCATATTCATCAAAACAAACTTCCCCAAGCTTAAGGTTTTCCTCAGTATTAGCAATAAAGTTGTTAAAAGAATTAGTACTACACAGACATGATTGTTATGCAAATAAATTTTAATTTTCTCCTCAAACACTTCATGTCCTAACTCAAGATAGATATTATACAATTCTAGGATTGTTTTGTTGTTTTCCATTTTATAATTTTTTTTTGATTTATATGTTAGTATGCAATGCAAACAAGAATAAAAGTTTAGCACAACGCTCCCCGGCAACGGCGCCAGAAAAGTACTTGATAATCCCCAAGAGCAAGGAATCACTGTAGCACTATTCGATAAGTATTTGAGTGTCGAACCCACGAGGAGCTGAAGGTAAACTATCTATTCTCTAAAGCCCTATAACCCTCTTATATGGCCTTTTATGCAAAGCAATAAATATGAAAGGATCTAACTAATGGAAGCAAGTGACGTGGAATGGGTTTATCTAGTAGCAAGTTTCTTAGAGCAAGTTTCTCTCAGCAGTTTTCTCAAGCAAGTTTCTCAAAGTAGCAAGTAGCAAAGATCTCAAGTAGCAAATATCTCAAGGGAGCAAATGTTCTAGCAATTGTTATTTCATTCGTGTGGTTGTCACAATTAGTGAAGCACATGTTTCAGTCTTAATTGTTTCTTCTAGGAAGGAGCCATAAATAGGTGTAGCCAAGTAAATGAACTAAACCCCTTATGATGGTTCTTATGGCCAAGTAAATGACTGCACAAGAGTTATTAAGACATAGAAGTCCCACCATAGCCTTAAGTTCTAAGGTCCCCATATATATCCCCAATAAAGTAACTTCATGATTCGGTCTCAGGTTTACATGTCCTCCCAAGTCACCCTCACTCCATTACCTTACCGGTGATCACCTTACATGCATTCCCCAACATATGCGTGCACTCATATATTGTACATCAAGACAATCATAAAAGATAACAAAACTTGTATGCAACCAAACAACGAACTATTTCACTATTGCCATGAACAAATCACTTCTCAAACATAGATGGAGAGACACAATAGATCAAGGGAAAAGTATATTGCATCATACATCATGTTTGCCAAGAGTTTACAGTGGGGAGATGGAGATGATCTTGCTGTAGATGTTGATGATGAACACGCCGGAGGGGGGTGGAGCCCTCCGGAGGTGATTCCGGCGGTTTCCCCCTCCGATCTTCTCCGGCGGCAGCCTTCTGACTCTCTGTTTCGTGGTTTTCTGTTTCTCCGCCGCCTCCTCGCGAAACTCCTCGGGGACTATTTTTATAGGCGTTTTTAGGTCAAAACCTAGTCGGTGGAGGAAAGATCGACGGCAACGGAGCCACGAGGGCCAAAAGAGTGGGCCCCACGCGGCCAGGTACTGTGGCC